>JAPDPK010000044.1:4270000-4870000 GCA_031772115.1 Heritiera littoralis | reverse complement strand
CTCCAACTATTCATAAGTAAATGAATAGAATTTAAATATTAATATTTTCATAATAAAAATATAAAATAAAATTAATTATTTTTTAAAAAAATAATATTAAGTTTTAATATAAAATATTATTTAATTAAAAAATAAATTTTTTAAAATTAATAAATTTTTTAAATATAAAAAATTAAAAACGTAAAAAGTAATTAAATATAAATTATATTGAACTATATTTAAATGTATATAATAATTTATTAAATATATTATATATTTTAAATGATATCATTTATTATAATTTTGATATGTTAATAATTAATATTATTGCTAAATACTATCTAATATAATTAATTATTATTTTTATAAACAATATTATTATTTATTATTATCTTCTTTCAATTAAATTTAAAATATATCACTGAAATAATTTAATATTATTAGATAAGTAAATACTTAACATTAAATAATATTATTTATATAAAATATAATATATTTTAATAATTATATAATTTATTATAAATTAATTTGTTAAATATTTTATTTCATAATTTAATATTATTACAATTAAATTAAATAATATAATTAAATATAATGTGTAATTATTAAAATTAAATAAAATAATATTATTAAATATAATTTATAATTATAATAATTAAATGAAATAATATTATTAATATAATTATTAATTATTAATTCATATTATTATTTAATATATAAATTTTGAATTTTAATAATCTTAATTATTATCTAATAAAAAGTAATATTAAAAAATTATTTAATATTATTTTTAATTGAATTATTTATCTAATATTATATTTAATTATAATATTATTTAAATTATATTAAATTTTTAATGATTAAATGAAAATTTTTAATATTAGTATTAAACATTATAAAATAATATTATTTAATATTATATACATATTGTTATTTAATAAATATATTATTTTTATTTAATTTTTAAAATTTTATTTTATAAACTTAATTATTATATTTAAATTAATTTAAATATTTATTTTCAAAACATAAAAATTAATTAAATTTTTTTTTTAAAAAAAAAAAAAAAAAAGGAGCCCGAAAACGATACGAAACTACCCTGAAAAAACTGGCACGACAACATTTTCAAAGGGAGCGCTTACTTGTAACTGGGTATCTTGTTAAACACAGTGTCGAGGGAGTTCCAGATCTCGATCTCCCGAGTTTCAGAAGCAATGGCGAAGCCAAGGTATTCGCGCGTTCCGGCGCGGAAATCGTCATCGTTAGGCATGTTTCTAACTATGCTGACCATGTTCACCGTTTTGATTTTGATACTTCTGGCGCTCGGAATCCTTTCAATTCCTAGCAGTAACTCGGGCAATTCGCCTAAACCCAACGATTTGAGCTCGATTGTGCATAACTTCGTTGACAGGTGAGTTTGTTTTTGGAGTTTTTCATTGACTTGTATGGCGATCTGGTAATAACTGCGGTTGTTTTGGGGGCATTGAAGTGAAGAAGATGATGAAGGGAGAGTAGAGCACTGGGTTGAAGTCATCTCCTGGGAGCCTAGAGCTTTTATATACCATAACTTCTTGGTCAGTTTTTCATTTCTATTTCTTTTTAGCTGAAAATATTGCTTATCATAATTAATAGTAGAAAAATAAATGAAATCATGTAGCACGTGTTGCTATGGACATGGATTTCTTTGCTAGTCAAGACTATTTTTTGATTTAGAAAGATTGCATATCTGATCAAGATCTTCATTTGATATTTTTGGCAGTCCAAGGAGGAATGTGAATACCTAATTGATCTTGCCAAGCCTTATATGGAAAAGTCAACCGTTGTGGATGGTGAAACTGGCAAGAGTAAGATAGCAGGCATGTAATTCTTAGTTTTCTTATTGCTTAAGTTTTCCTTTGTATTTTGTTTAACTCTTTGATGAAACCCTGGATGTGTACATACAGGGTACGCACAAGTTCTGGAACGTTTCTGGCTAGAGGACGGGATAAGAGTATCAGGAATATTGAGAAAAGGATTGCAGATTTTACCTTCATACCCGTAGGTATGTGCTATCTGGATCAATCCAAATTCATCAGTCAATTATCTTTCATTAGTTTCACTAATGTACGTCTTTCTTCCATATCTATTCCTCCTTCAAGTCTGTTGTAAGTAAGGTTTTGTTTTTTGATGCTATCTTTGGTTACGAAGTTACTCATATGCAGAGCATGGGGAAGGACTTCAAGTTCTCCACTATGAAGTTGGCCAAAAATATGAGCCTCACTACGACTACTTCATGGATGAGTTCAATGCTAAGAATGGGGGCCAACGCATAGCTACAGTCCTTATGTACTTGTAAGTGACATGATAGATTTTTCCTGTGTAGGATATCCTAATGCATTATCTGAAAGTTTATATTTGTTTTCTGTTCTTCCTTTCCCCACATTTTATAGATCAGATGTTGAAGAAGGGGGGGGAGACAGTATTTCCTGCAGCAAAGGGGAACATTAGTGCTGTGCCTTGGTGGAAGGAATTATCTGAATGCGGAAAAGGGGGACTCTCTGTCAAACCGAAGATGGGTGACGCATTACTTTTCTGGAGCATGAAGCCTGATGCTGGTCTAGATCCTTCAAGTCTGCATGGTTAGTTTTAGTTACTAACTAACTAGCTGCTGAGCTGTGTAGTTCGTATTTCAGTTATATTGCACAAGGACACTTTCATTTTTGAGTGTGATGTTCCTTGAATGTCACAAGTTTACGTCTACTTTCTTCTACCCCCACCCATCCTCTCCATTTCCTTTCTAGATTCATCTATAATTTACTGCTTTTAATCATCCAGGAGGCTGCCCTGTGATTAGAGGAAATAAATGGTCGTCTACAAAATGGATGCGAATCAATGAGTACAAGGTCTAAACAGCCGTTATAAAGGTAACTTTTCTATCTAGTATTGATTGTTGTCAGAACCATTGATATAGCTATAGTGTTGCTTTCAACTATTTGACATATTAGCTCCTCTGCTTCTGTATCTAGATGATTAGGAAGATAATACCGCATGTTTTGTAGGTTTACATCTTCATAAAAGCAGCCTTTAGCATAAACTACAAGTTAAGGGAAATCGTCAATCTAGATGATTTTGAAATGAATAAGAGATTCCCCCATCGCAATTTGCAACAGATTGCTGACAGCTACTCATTCTTCACGTCTGATGGTCTGAATTCTTTCTTCTTTTTGAGAGAAAGGAAACAGAAGAACCTCAAACTCCTTTGTCCTACTTTTCTCCCTATTGTTTGTGAAATGGCTTTCTTTAGAGTATTCAAACCAGCCTTTCCTGCAAATGCTCTCGTTCATTTCTTACATTGTATATTTTCTTAGTTGACAGGATGACTTGGATACTTCGGAAAGTTTAAGCAACAGATATATCGTGCTTGACGTATGGTGCACCGCTCGCGGTGCCTTATTCCTACCATTTTTGTGCAGTGCTTTCTCCTTCTGACTTGGACTTCTGCTCCAACCATGTTTCATTTCTTTGTTTTCTTATTTTTCTATTTTATATGTTACTACCACTAATAGAATAAAAGTCGGAATTTCGGCATGCACGCCAAAGTAGAATGCCCAGCATAGATGAATTAATGATAAATGAGAAACACGAAATTTTTATTTGACATATTACCTTCAATTTCTGTCTGGTTATTACTTCAACTCCTGGTTTTGTCGAGCTGACAACTAATAAAAATGCTAATTTCCTTACTAATGTCCTATGAGTTTAAATTATATTCATAAATTAAATATGTTATTTATTAACAAAAAAAAAATATTCAGATTGGATCAGATCAAGTTTGAGCTTAAAAGTCCAAATTGAAACCCAATCCAATAGGCCTACAGGCCTGCAATACCAGCAAACCATTACATCTGTGCCGTACGCGAACGCCAACCTCATTTGGACTCCCCAAACGAGCCGAGTGACAAAGTTTGTCTGCACGTCTGTCTGACGGCGATCTCCAATTCGGTAAGACACCTTATAATGAACTGATGAAGGGGACTGGAAACAAAATTCCTAAATATTAAAATTAAAGTAATACTTTATATTCTTTCTTTTATTTTTGCCTGTTCCCTTTGACAATACCTACTCGAAAATTGATAGAGCACATGACCGAATATATATGCCTGGAATCGCAACAACCCAATTTTCCCACCTTGGTTTCTAATTTTATTCATAAACTTTGCTGCTGCTGTTTTACTTCACAAAGCGAAACCCAAGTCTAAATTGCCAACCCGCATAGCCCGCGTTGTAGACAAATCATTTCTGGCCAAATCACTGCTTTGAGCGGATCAAATTCCTGATTACATATTGCAAAATGCCGCCATCGTTGAAGCCAATTCCACCTCCCTTTAAGAAACCAAGGCTTTCAGTGAGCAGGAAATTCAAGGACTAGAGCTCTTTGTGAGAATAAATAACGGAATCAGAGAAGGCAAGAAATGGCTAAATTGCTTTATTACCTCTGTATCGAATCGTACAGTAAAGGTGAATGACTTGCCAACGTCTGTAGCCAGCGTGACATCTTGACCTGGTCTGATTTCACTGATGCTGCTGGGAAAATCAACAGTATACCGCTCATGGCCAGTCAAGCCAAGAGTCTCAGCACCTTCCCCAGGCTTGAAACACAGGGGAATGATGCCCATGCCCACCAAATTACTGCAGTGAATTCGCTCAAAGCTCTTGGCAATGACTGCTTTTACACCCTGAGTACATCATCATCAACAGCATCCGGAGAGACCGGAAAATACATAGAAATTGAGCACAATAAGATCTACACTTTTTTCGCTCAAGCCAGGAAAAGGTTCAAAAAAAGACTAAAAAGAAAAGGAATGCATTTTTTGTTAGTAAAGCCAACAACCAGTAACTTGAAAAAAAAAAGGTAACAATAGCGTACCAGCAACATTGGACCTATAGCAGCCCAGTCTCTAGAGCTTCCACTCCCATATTCAGCACCAGTCAAAATAATGGTATCCTGTCCAGCAGTCTTGTATCTCTGTTGATAGACAAAATTGAATTATATTACAATTCAGTCATTAAAGGTCACTTCAGATGGTTGAGCTTAAAAACTCAGACAAATATTTAAATGCAACTTCCACATGATGATTCCCTTAAGCATTAACTTAATAGAATTCTCCATCACAATGAGATGAATGGTCCTTTAATTGTCAAAAAAATGAGATGAAAGTCAAAAAAATTAATGCAATGATTTCATATGGATCATAATGAAAAGGATAAATTTCAAGGGTAATAGATAATAACATATCAAAATTATGCTGAATTAAGAGTAATATTTAGCATCGCAAGATCATATACAGATAGCTTCTCTCCAGTCAGAATATGAATTGTTTTGGGCCCAACTTCTCCTTTCAATAGTTTGTTCACAAGCCGGATATTTGCAAAAGTTCCCCTGGCCATAATCTCATCATTACCACAGCAACTTCCATAAGAGTTGAAATCTCCTCCATCTACCCCATGTTCCAAGAGATATTTGGCTGCAGGACTATCTTTGTGGATGCTAACCGCTGGAGAGATGTGATCAGTTGTGATACCATCTCCAAAGTTAAGCAAGCAGTAAGCATTCTTCACTCCAAGTGGATCTGGAGGCGACATGGTCATGTCTTTAAAGTATGGTGGCTCGTGTACGAAAGCACATGTTGGATCCCAGGCATAAAGGGTGCTGGAAGGTACAGATAACTGATTCCACATGGGATTTCCTTTGGTGATTGCTTGATATGTAGCTTTAAACATATCAGGCAGCACACTTGATTGCACAACCTGAAGACAGTACAATAATGAAAAAAAATATTAGTACCTAATATTTAAGCCTAGGAATCAAGGTAAAGGTAAAGCTGGCTGAGTAACTCACATTAGCTACTTCTTCACTAGAAGGCCAATTATCCCTGAAAAAGATCTTTTTTTCCATCTTTCCCAGTACAAATGGGTTCTGTCTCGAAATCAATATCTACCTGCAACATCACTTCTAATTGGAAATACACTTGATGCTTCAGCCCAAGAAAATAAATAAATGAAGAAAGAAAGAAAAGAAGACATCATAGGCAGTATACATGTCAATTTCAAGAACATAAATTTATGAGTAGTGATCCACATGATGATATGAAGCCACGTACTGTGCCAGCAAGACATAGGCAACACCAAGTGGAGGGGAAGCAAGATAATTAGGCCTTGTCAAAGGATGTACACGTCCTTCAAAGTTTCTATTTCCTGACAACACAGCTGCAGCCACCATATCTGGAAGCATGTACAAGAGAGCCAAAATGTCAGCTCCAAACATTCTTATGCAAGGGCAACCTGGTATACTCTCATTAAAGAATTTACCATTTTCAGAGATAGCTGATGCCACAGATTCATCAATATCTCCTGAATTCCCAATGCATGTAGTGCATCCGTACCCAACTATATGAAACCCTAACTGATTCAAATACTTCTGCAAGCCACTGCAGTTCATTATTGAATTAGCAGTACGAAATAAAGAAGAATTGTTATCACATGGATAATATACTCCTACATATTTACCTCTTCTGCAAGTATTTGGTTACAACCCCAGAGCCTGGAGCAAGACTTGTCTTAATCCATGGCTTGACATGTTAAAAGTACAATCCAAAAAATACAACAACAAGGCTTATAGCTATTCTGGCCAGAAAAACTAACCTTAAAACTTCCACGTCAAAACATCATTTTAAGGCAACACAAAAATTCATCTTTTTCAATCTAATGACTTGCCATATTAAAAGAGACTAATAAACCTAAAAAATAAATTGCTACCTTTTGACAAAACAAAATTACGAATCCTTTCATGTGTATAACAGTGCATTTGACAATTTTAAGAGTTGCATACCCACAAAAAGCAGACAATGTAGGTGCAATAAACAAAGAATCAACATTGCTGCAATTCAAGGGCCACTTTTCCTACTTGATTTAAGACATCCAATTATTTTCATTATCAATTAGTTCAATTATGAGATGATCCATATATGTAGACATAAAAGGTGAAGGAAAGGAGAGAAAGCCTACCTCCAATCCTAATTCATAAGCTTTCTTTGCAACCAGAGCTGCTCCAAGCATTACACTAGGATTTGAAGTATTTGTGCAACTGGTAATAGCAGCTATAACCACATATCCATGCCTCAGCTCTGCTGGAGTCCCATGGAATGAAAAATTTGCAACCTTGTTCTGAGATTCCTTTGGTATAGTGAATCCCTGTAACAAGAGAACGCAGGTGAAGTGAACAGGAGAGGATGATGATGCACTCAACAATGTTCTTCAGCCGCTGTTTCAATAAGAGAAAATTTACAGATCGGAGTGTTCTTATTATATGACCATAGAATATAACATTGTCATGCCACCATACAAGAACTCATCATTTGTGTCTTAGCATCTCTCCCTAGGTTTAGAATCATCAAACATAATCTCATCTACCCTTATGAGTAGATTTGAAGACAGGTGTCCATTTAATCACTTTTGAGTTCTCAAACTGGAAGAAACCGAATAGAAAATTTCTTATACAGTGAAGCATAAACAAGCTGCCCTGAGCCATTTCATCCTCTGTAAGTATACTGTCAATATAAGCATATTGTATTCTTAAATCAAAATGTCCCCATGTCCACAGAAGCAGATCCAGAGAAGCACAATACAGACCTTGCCTAATTAGTAAAGATCATACCTTGAATTCAACTTTATTGTCTAAGCATGCATGCCAATCTGCTTTCATTTCTTTCAAAGGAACTCGATCATGTGGCCTGCAATACAGCAGTCAGACACCACAAATGACAGTAATTGCAGAAATTAGACAAAGTTTTTCTTGTTAAAAAGGGCTGCAGTTTTATATATCTAGATTTTACCTCTTGGGCCCTGATATACACGGTTCAACATCCTCAAGTTTCAATTCCAGGTAGGAAGAGTAAACTTTCTCGATTTGAGGCTGCGTTCAGGGAAAAAAAATCTAAGAAACTGAATGCTGAACATTTTTTGAATCAAAGTACAGAAGAAAGAACCTATGGTGTATGTTTACCTCATTTTAGTCCACAAACATCTTATTGGCCCGTAAATAGGATTCTATCATAGCAATCTACATTTTTGTTCATTTGTCAGTAAAACAAGGGCTGATACATCAACAAAAACAAAGATATAAACAAAGGACTTACAGTCTCATCACTTCTGCCAGTCAGTTGTAGATATTGTAGAGTAACATGATCCACAGGGAAAAATCCCATGGTTGCACCATACTCAGGAGACATGTTGGCAATAGTGGCACGATCTGCTAATGACAATTCACTCATGCCTTCCCCTAATTGGAAAAGTAGAAGGAATATCTACTATTAGATAAAAGAAGCAGCAGAGAAACAATGAGTATGTAACAACATAATGGTTGTATTGAAGACTATACCATAGAATTCACAAACTTTCCAACAACCTCATGCTTCCTCGGCATTTGAGTAACTGTCAACACCAATTCAGTAGCCGTCACACCATCCCTCAATTTTCCTAATAGTTAAACCCAACAACACCTGGCAAGACCATGCTCATGGGCTGCATTCATAAAGGCAAGTATATAATCATTAACTAATGTTTTCTGGCAAATGAGTTCACAAGTTAAAATCTCAGCCTTCCAGCTATGTATCAAGAGAAAGAAGAAATGCATTAATGCTAACTGGACGCTTACCCACACAAATAGCTCCATAAATTTTCTCTTTTTCCCCCTTTCTATCCTTCCTCCTCTTTTTTTGAAACCTAATAGTAGGTAATTTACCTGGCCAGGCATGGCAGCTTCTGCTACTATACCACCAACACCCCAGCCAGTAACACCCAATCCATCAATCATAGTTGTATGTGAATCTGTTCCAACTACACTATCAGGGTAAAGCATACCATTGGTGTTGAAAACAACTCTTCCAAGATATTCTAAATAGACCTGTTAACCAAGATCACAAAAGGTTAGCTCGAGGACAGAAGGATGCTGGCAAAGCAAACACATGTATTCTCTTTCCGTCTAAACAGAGCTCATCAGTATCAGTATGTAATTCTTTTCCACTTCCTTGACAGAATAACTGATTATTTGCAAGAAGAGTGGCATTTTTGTTACAGCCAATCAAAAACTGATTATGTTCTATTCATGTAATGTAAAAAACGTTTGTTACCTGATGTACCATTCCTGATCCGGGAGGAACAACAAGCATATTATCAAATGCATTTGAACCCCACATGAGAAAAGCGAATCTTTCTTTGTTTCATTGGAATTCAAGTTCCATGTTTGCCTGCACTGCAATTTCCGATCTTGCCACATCAACCTGAACTGAGTGATCAATAACAAGATCTACAGGAACCTACACACATCATAACTTTCATATCATACCATCGTTTAAGACATTGCACTAGGTATTTACGAAATGAACAATTCCAAAAGAAGTGTTGCTTTTTATTAGTCCTATAGCATCCATAAGCATATAACTCACCAACGGATTAATTTTATTAGAATCACCACCAAGCTTGTTCATAGCATCACGCATGCAGGCGAGATCAACAACAGCAGGAACACCAGTAAAATCCTGAGAAGAGATGATAATATTACAAAACAAGGATTCCTTGCAAATGCAAGTTTGCATTGAAAATTAACTCATCATTATTAAACAAAATCAGTATTGTAAAAGTTCCAATACGAAAGCAGACCTGAAGCAGCACTCGAGCTGGCTTAAACAGAATCTCAACTTGTTTGGGAGATGTGCTCTCCCAATCAATATCTTCTGAACATCCTTAGTCTTAATTTGAAACTCATCGCAGTTACGGATCACGGATTCAAGAAGTATTTTAATAGAGTAAGGAAGTTTATCTGCACAGCAAATATCAATCTCCAATCAACCAAAATCTAAACAGGCTTTGTTTGGTCGAAGAGAAAACACGAGAAAAGTAACAAAAAAAAAAACCAGAGCGTCGATTTCTATCCTTTTTTCTACTTAACAAAATAGATTGACCGATTTGAATAATCACTCCAGCAACCTCCAGATAAGCTTAAAAACACATTAGAATTGTCATAACGTATTAGCTTTCGGAAAACCTAATAGCTAGACACAAAGACATGGAGTCGCTACCAACTATTCTAACCTAGGTGTGATTGGTCACTTATTCAAACTAAGGATAAGGCTTGATCTACATTCAAAGACACTAGGGTTCGGGAGTACGGTTACGTGTAGGGAAGGATTAGCACCCCCACAACGCCCATCCTAAAATGGTACCAACTAGTTTTAGGTTATCTTTACAAATTGCCTTGTATGTATATTAATTTCTATATGCTTTTATATTGGGAATATTTCTAAGATTTTTCCATCATTTTGGCTCCAATCTTAAAAATCTCCCTCACCTCAAGATATTCAAGGAGTCTCGATTGACTTTCTTGAACTCCATCGTCGGATTAATTAAATAATTTATGAAAATCTTATTCTTTCTAACTTTGGCTCTAATTTCGACTCCATATTAATTTCTATATTTTTTAATCTTATTTCATATTATATTTATCTCTATATTTTATTTATTCATTTTATTTATTTAGAGAATAACTATGAATCATGGTTTATTGAAGATTTTCTTAAAAACGTCCCATCAATTTGGCTCGGCTTAAAAGAAATCTTTTCACCTAGAAAATTCAAGGAGTCCCAATTGACTTTCTTGAAATTTCATCATTGGCATAATTTACATTTTTTATTTCCTATAATTTTTATTCTAAGCTATTTAGTTAATTTATCTAATTTTATTTACATTTCTTTAATCTTAATCTTGATCTAATTTATCTTTATTTTATTTATTTATATTTATTTAATAAACATGAATTATATTGTATTAAAAATTCTTTCAAAAGTATTCCATCAATTTGGCTCAACTTAAGAAAGAATCATCTCACCTAGAAATATCCAAGGTGTCCCAATTGACTTTCTCAAAATGTCATCATCGGTATAATTCACATCCATTCTAATTCTCAACCTAATTCTTATTTCTTATTTACTATCCCATTTTATTTATTTATTATCCTTGTCTGTGTTCATTTAATTTCAGTCTTTATTAATTAATTTTTATCCCTTCTATTTGTTTTATATCGATTTAAAATAAATATGAATCATATTTTATTGAAAATTCTCCCAAAAATATCCCATCAATTTGGCTCAATTTAAGGGAGAATCCTCTCACCTAGAAATTTCAAGGAGTCCCAATTAACTTTCCTCGAAATTTCATCATCGGTATAATTCACATTCATTCAGTAAAATCCAATTTTTTAATTTGATTACCATTTTTTATCCTATTATTTTTCTTAACTTATTTCTTATCATCATTTACTAAAGCACTACAATTCTAAGCTACATAAACAAATTTGACAATATTCTAACCATGCACTAAATTAAACATATCATGTAAATTTCATTTGCAAAATCAAAGAAATCATGCCAATTATATTGAATCATGCTAATTAAATTAAATCATACTAATTAAATTAAACTAAACAATCAAGCCAATAAAATAATAATAAAAATATAAAATATATAAAAAAACATACATCAATTTATATACACAAGCTACATTAATTAAATCTTGTCAATAATTGTTAAATCATACTATTCATGTATCAAATTAAATCTACTAACTTATCAAATTATTTACTTAAATCATATTATTGTATAGTTTTGTTAATTAAATTACTGTATCAATTACAGAATATACACAACAAAAAAAATCAAAAGAAAATAAGAAAAATCAATAAATAAATAAAATAAATAAATAAGTAAATAAATAAAACAAATAAATAAAAAGAAAACGAAAAAAGGAAAATCATCCGAAAATAGAAAAGGGTACCTCGCGGTCGGGTCGGGTCAGTACGCGGGTCGGCACGCGGGTCCTGACGGGTCTGAGCGCGGGTCAGGGCTAAACAAAACGGCGTCGTTTCGGTCTGCCTATTTAAGCCTTCTTTCCCTTTTTTTTCGGACGATTTTGGCTTTCAAAGAAAAAAATTATGAAATCCTCTGAACTCAGACGATTTCCGGTGACCGGAAACTTCAACCGATCGCCGGAAACTTCAACTTTCCCAGATTCCGGCCTTCCTTTCGGTGAAACCACCAGATCTACTCCTTCCCCTACCCAGAAACCTTCAACTCTTCTTCCCAAAACCAGATCTAGAGGTTCCAGTTACGAAATCTCTCCCGAAAATCTCAGATCTGAATTCCTAAAACCAAAACCTCTACTGCTTCCACCCAAAAACCCTCAAATCTTGCCTCTGTTTTTTATTTTTTGTGGTTGCCGTGGTTGCTTTCTCTGTGGTTACCGTTGGTTTTTTTTTGGCTGTTGTTGATGTCCCTCTTTGATTTGTGGCTATCGTTCCCTTTTATAAAATTTTAGATCTGAGTATTTTTGGAAATCTGGAGATCAGATTATGATTTTGTTTTTAATGTTTTGATTAATTTTTCTTTGATTTCCTTGCAGATTTCGAAGGCCAAGATCTTTCCTTTTGTGTTTCTGACGGCTAGGTTGATTTAGGGTTTGGCTTCAAGTCCTGGTTTGGTTGGGGTTTCGACTTTGTCTAGGGTTTCGGTTTGGGTTTGTCTAATTGGGGTCTGTTTGGGCTTTGGGGGTTTCGGTCAGGGTTAGGGTTAAGGGGTTCTGGTTTAGGGGTTAGGGGTTTGTGTTTAGGGTTAAGGTTCTGTTTTGGGGTTAGGGGTTTGGATTAGGGTTTCGGTGAGGGCTTGGATTTTAGGGTTTCAGATATCCCTTTTTTTTCTTTTTTCTTTTTTTACCTTTTTTTTTAATTTTTATATTTGTCAAAATAAATATAAAAAAAACAAAAAGTGAAAATAAAATAAAATAGGAAAAATAAAATAACAAATAAGTAACAAAAACACATAAAATAAAATAAAATAAATAAAAAGTAAATAATAATAATAATAATAATAATAATAATAATAATAATAATAATAATAATAATAATAATAAAGAATAAAAAATAAATAAAATAAAATAAAAAGTAAATAAGATAAACTAGAAAATTAATAATAATAATAATAATAATAATAATAAAAAAGAAAAAAATAAACAATAAAAATAAAAAATAAAATAAAATAAAATAAAAATAAATAATATAATATAATAAAAAAAGAAAAAAATAAACAATAAAAATAAAAAATAAAATAAAATAAAATAAAAATAAATAATATAATATAATAAAAATAAAAATAAAAATAAAATAAAGAAAACGAAAAAAATGAGAAAAAGAAAAATAATAAATAAAAATAAAAATAATAAATAAAAAAATAAAAAAAATAAAAAAATAGAAAATAATACATAAATAAATAAAATAAATAAAATAAATAAAAAATAAAATAAAATAAAAAATAAATAAATAAATAAAACAAAATAAAATCAATTATTCACACATGGGCTTAATCCATTTTCAATTTTGAAATACCCGTCAAGTGGTTCGAGATTCGCAATTCCGTACCACTTAGTTCCGGACAAAAATTGGTGTCTACAAGAATCATTTCATTACATTTATGTTCCTATCATTTCTCAGCAACGTAACAAAACAAACGAAATATAAAATCTAAAAGAGTGAAGAAAAGAATGAACTGACCGATCCTTGAATCATTGAGAGCAGGTAAAGAATAGTATTTTCCGAATTCACCACCACCTGGCTTCTCCAAAGTCTTCAAAATGGTATTGAAAGGACTTTCTGTAGCTAAAACCAATTATCAAAAAGAAATCTAAAACAAAACGGATTGAAAACCAGATGGTAGGGAAATAACTAATAACCAGAGTAAAAACGAAAATCGAAACGAAGAAATAAGAAAAGCAAGCTGAAACTATTAAAGTACCCATGGCAATGATCCGAGATAAGATAAAACGATGAAAGCGAGATCTAGAGAGGGTGTAAGATGGTTTCTTCGACTCGGGGGCAGGGCGAGTGGGTTGGTGAGTCCTCGTATGTCGGGTACAGATAGATCATAGATGTTTGTTAATTATTATATTATTATGGAGTTTATAACTTTATTTTTATTTTCCCTCCACTACTAAACTTTCCCGTTTAGGGCATAGGACAATGATGAGGGATATTTAGGCATAAGGGCATTTCGGTCCTTCAGCATCTGTGGTCGATTTGACCTCACTAGAACCCCTCCAGAGCTGACACCTGAACGTGCCAGCTCTGCCATCATCATTACAATGGAAGCATAGCTCGGCCCCTGACGCGCCGGTCTCCATCCAGGTGTCATCGGCTACCTCGGGACCGACCACTCTCCTAGGGAATCAGCGTACGCGTGAACACCTTGGCGGGAACCTGACGGGGCATCCATCAGCCGACCTGTGTCATGGAACTGACAGGTCAGCGCCTTACTATTCGACCACGTTTCTTCCACCTGTGCCGAGGTTGGAGGCTAAGCGTGAAGTACCTTGCCTATAAATAGCCCCTTCATATTCACGTCGAGAGGAGGTAGAATCTAACTCTCCCGAAGCTCTGCCATTCTTGACAACAACATTTGGCGCGCCAGGTAGGGGACTACTCTAAGGTTGTTGTCCAGAATGGCACCCAGAAGGAGAGTTGCAGAAGAGGAGGAACCAGTTGCGCCGGTCAGTCCAAACACCACACCCGACGACCAACCCAACCAACCAATCCAAAGGCCACCTCCCACAGCTGAACAATTCTATCAGCTCTCCCAACAGTTGAAAAACCTTACCGAATTAGTCCAGGCTCATGTCCTCACGCCCTCACCAACCCAAAAGCCCCCGTCGAGAAATGACACCGATCAACCTGACCTTTCCCAAACACCCTCACCACCAAGAGAAGAGGTAAGCGCTAGTACCTCTTCCCAACCAGAAATAATGGAGAAAACCAAAACCAAAACCCAACAGAACTTCCCCGACACCAAAAGAAGTCACCGAAATGCCTCGCTCTCAGCCCCCATGTCCCAAAACCACACTCATGACCGGTTAGAAGCAAGGATGGAAGCGATGGAGAAACAGATACTAGAGAGAGAACAAATTCACATAGACGAACTGAAGCTACTGGAAACGTCGCCATTCCTAGAAGAAATCGACCGCGCCCAGCCCCCCAAGGGCTTCAGAATGCCCACGATAGAGGCGTACGACGGTACAACCGATCCCTTTGACCACTTGGAACTTTTCCGCGCTAACATGTCCATATAGGGAGCGGACGACCCGTTGATGTGCAAAGCGTTTCTGGCCACTCTCAAAGGAGCAGCTCGAGCATGGTATTCCGGCTTGGCTCCCCGATCTATCGGCTCTTTCAAAGAGCTCGGTCAATCATTCTTAACTCACTTCATCAGCAGTAGACGAGCTAAGAAAACTACTCTGAGCTTAATGGCAGTTAAGCAACGGCCTGGAGAATCACTGAGGGAGTATGTAACAAGATTCAACGCCGAAGCATTGCAAGTCAAGGACTTGGAGCAGTCTGTGGCAGTAGCCGGCCTCATGAATGGCCTTACGGACGACGAGTTTCATTTTAAATTCTCTCTCTCTCTGGAACCCCCTAAAACCCTTCCTGAGCTCTTGCACAGAGCAGAGAAATACATGAACGCCGAGGAAACCATGTCGGCCAGATTAAGCACGGAAGACCATAAAGATGACCCACTAAGCCACAAAAGGAGGGGGAGAGAAGACGAGAAAGACAGGGGAAGCAGGAAGTTCGGTAGACTAAATGGCCACCAGGCCAGGAAAAGCCCAGAAAGAAAGGGCTATCAAACTTATACTCCCTTAAACACTACAAGGGAAAGGATTTTAATGCAAATTGGGAAGGACCCTCAGCTCAAGTGGCCAAGGCCAATGAAGCCAAACCCACAAAGGGTTAGAACTAAGAGGTGTGCGTTCCATCGAGACCACGGCCACACGACCGAGGAATGCACTGACCTCATGAATGAAATAGAGAACCTAATCAGAAGTGGTCGCCTGAAAAGGTTCGTCCTAAATGAGACGAGGCAAGACTTCAGAAGAGGCGGATACCAGCAAAGGAATTTCAACAACCGGCCTCGAACAGGCTACGGAAGACCTCCACCAACATGGAATGCAGGAGAAAGGGGGCAGGGGCAGAACCGAAATGAAGAGAGGACCGGAGGAAATACAAACAGGCCAACAACAGGGATAATCAACGTCATAATAGGGAAACCACCGGCTTTCACAAGAAAAAAGGTCGGCCAAACAACCATCATGGCCATAGGCTCCTCAGTCAAGAAGCCCAGATCTTGGAAGGACGAGCCCGTATCCTTCTCTGCCAGGGATCTTGAAGGTATAGAATTTCCCCACGAAGATGCAATAGTTTTCAGCGCAGTCATTTACAACCACGTGGTAAGAAGGATTTACTTCGACAACGGAAGTGCCGGAGACATCCTGTATTACGAAACACTGAAGAAAATGGGAATCAATGATGATCGGCTAAAGCCGCATCCGACGCCACTGGTCGGGTTTGGCAATGAACAAGTCCCTGTGATCGGCACCATAGTCCTTCCGCTAACAATGGGTACGGAGCCGAGGACAGTGACGGCAATGGTAGAATTCATGGTGGTTAAAGTCCCCTCCGCCTATAATGCCATTATTGGCCGACCCAGCCAAATGCAGATGAGAATGATCGGATCAGCTCCGCATCTAAAAATCAAATCCCCAACCCCTCATGGAACGGGGGAAGTCCAAGGAGATCAGGTGACTGCCCGACGTTGTTACATGACCGCAATAAAAACAAAAAGAAAAGCCGAGGAGGCCATGGCCATAGAAGTACCCGACCAGCGGCACGAGCAAGGTCGTGGCCGACCACAACCAGCCGAGGACCTCATCAACGTCTCCTTCGACCCAGAGGACCCCACCAAGCTAGTACAGATTGGTTCAACTCTGGAAGGAAAAGAAGAGTTGGTACAGCTAATCAGAAAAAATGCCGATCTGTTTGCATGGAGGCCTGAAGACATGCCAGGGGTAGAATCTAACTCTCCCGAAGCTCTGCCATTCTTGACAACAACAAACAAGAAATACATTATTATTATACAATAAAAAATAGAAAAAGGCCCAACATAGCATGAAATTCGTTCAATTGAACGAACAAAAAAAAAAGCATGAAATTCATCTCCTACCTCTCTGCATTCTCATGTGAGTGTAATGGAATTGAATCGAAGGTTAGAGTTCAATTAAGAATAAGATTATAAAAAGATGCACGGAACGGGGTTGTATATGACCTGGTCCATTATTTTTCAAACCCACTATACCCAGCAGGCCATCACCCTCTGTCACCGCGGTGTCCAAACAATGCTAGTCCAGAGTCGATTAGTTTTCAATCCCAATATACCCATCACTTTTTTGTAGACACAATACACTAATCTAATCTTTTTTTGGCCGAAACCATCCAATATCCACGCATTATTCTTATATAGAATTAATCTGGATTTGAGCCAAATAAGATTTAAAGGGCGACAAAGTTCTCCCTCAAGAATTTTAACACAATTGCATACCTAAGACTCGAACTCGAGACTTTGGTTAAGTTAGAACAATCCCTGCTAACTGATCTACGTGCTCTTAGATAATACACTAATCTAATCTAATATATCTATATCATATATATATATATATATATATATATATATATATAATGGTAGTGATGTGTATCATCTTATCTACTAACACATAGATACTAACACAAATTTACAATACACTACAGACATAAATCATCTTATCTACTCGTTGGGCTTTTTTATATTCCTTGCAAATATTTTTGTTAGATTAATATTTTACTTATGTTGCTGGGACCTTATAATTTAAATTTATATACTTTACCTTTCTTTTTAATATTTTTATGCTAAAGAAAGGTGAAATTAAAAAAAAAAAATTAAAGACATAATCGATTTGATTAGTTTGTTATTGTTTACTTAGTTTGTTAAATATAGTTATTATATTTATTAGTTCATCAAGTTACATGTTCATCGAATGTAATATCTGATTATGATTGTAACTTTGAATGAAATGTACCCTTTCAAAAAAAATTAAGGACATAATTGAAATCCATGAAGCAAAACAACTTCGGTGAATCTATAACACCAACCGAATTAATTATTGCAACTTTATCATCGGTTTTTCAAGTTGACGAAAAATAAATAAGGATCTCTTTACTTGAACATTGACTTAAAGATTCATGTATGATTCATTAATAATAATAAAATCGAATCGTTCAAATAAAAAAAAAAATTCTATTTAGCTTTCTTTTTCTATTAATTTCTTGCGGAGCTAGCAGTGATGAAAACCACTGGACTACCCACAGCTTCCAGAAGTTGGTGGAGATATTCTGAATATTTTCTTTGTTTAAAGCTTAATTAATTAAGGATTTATATATGATGCACTGATAGTATATAATTTTTATACATTGTCAATGCACAAGAAATTGATACCTCATTAATAGATTTTTATATGCAAATATAAATAAATTTTTTAAATTTGCCATAAGATCTATTGATGAGGTGTCAACCTCTGATGCATTGACAATGTATAAAAACTATACACTGTTAGTACATCATATATAAACTTATTAATTAAAAGTAATATATCGTAAAAGGCTTACGTATGGGCAAATTAGCATTGCAACACAAGATTTGAAGCGGGCAGGTCGCTGTTTAGCTTACCCACCAATTAAAATGTTATAGAAAAAGCCCATAATTAAAGGATATTATTTTTACTCACGCTTGAATTTCCTGAAAGCAAACTGCAATTTGGAACTATGTTTAAGATGAACACAAAATCATTAGTGGGTAGGCTGATATTTTCCTTCTGCTTCTCTCTCTTCTTTTTTTTTTTGGTTCATTTGCTACTTCTCTCTCTTCAATCCTTACATCAGCAAATCTTTTCATGTTCCATCAAGCAAAAAATCCCAGCGGCCACAGTTTAAACAATAGTTGAACCATGCATGAAACATGCATGCTTCTACGAGAAATCTGGATTTCTTTTGACAAACAAGCAGGAATTTTCGAGCTTACTTGACTAAATCTTCTACTTTTTATTAATGAAATTAATATAGATTTGTATATATAATCTCTTTGATTGGGACATATACATGTTGCTTTACTTGGAGGTAATTAATAAGTAAAGATTTCATATACCTTTCTAGCTGCTTCACTTCTTTTCTGTCAGATTGATTGCAGCTTCCCAACTTCCATTTTCTCGACGCTTCTTTGCTCCAATTTCTGCAATGATATAGAAAATTGCTGGTAAATAGTACGAAAAGATTGGAGTTTGGATGAAAAGATTGGAGTTTGGATATACATGGACTGTCCAATTGAAACTTAGAAGGATGTCTAATCATGTTCTAATGATTGATGCATGGTTGCGGTCATCCACAATGTTGCACCATTGTTCCATCAATGGCATCACCATCTTCAACTTAAAGACGTGCAAGATTTTGGTTAACTTGAAATAATTGAAAATAAATATGATGGATCGAGTAAGTTCTTCTGAAACAAGTTTGAAGTCATAATTTGAAAATAAATATAGATTTTTTTTTTATAAAAGAGATGTATGTGTTGACATTCAACTTGATTCAAATTTATAAAAAATCATTTCTTAAAAATATTGCATGAATTAACTTATTGATTGATGAAGAAGATTTTTTTCCCTTCCTTGAATTATTTGATGAGAAGACAACAAAAGAATATTGATTTTCTAATTAAGCTAAATCGAGCAAGTAGGTTAGCAGCTTTTGCTTCCCTCCTGCTAATTAATTATCCATAATGCTGACAGAGGAATATTTATATTAATTGCCTCGGAGAAGAAACCTGCAATGCAAGGAAGAATCTGCAGTCTATCCCAACTCTTTTGTTCGTGGTAACTTCCAAATTTTAAAGGATGTAAACAGGGGCGGCTTTTAAACAAGAAAATGCAAAAGATAAGTTAATTTAATGGAAAACCATGTTGACATTGTGAAAATTCAGTGCAAAACGAGTTAAGGAGGTTGGTTAGTTGGGAAATATAGCAGCGGACACTAAGGAAATTCATTCGGACAACAAAAGATCCATGCGAACACAGAAGTTTCCGAGAAAAACAATAGCAAAAAACTCATCCGCGGACAGAGATTTGGTTATTTGAAGTTTGACTCGATCCGTGTCCGAAGAGCAAGTGGCTGTCGCTGGTTACAATAAGTTGCCTATGATTTTCATTTCACTGCAAAAAGTCTAAAACGGGCGGCCTCATTAAACAAATCAAAGAATCCAACCCGAGGTTGCGTTCCTCATGGTTGTGCTACTTGTCAGATTTAGCCAATCACTTAGCCACAAATAAATATTTGCCGAAAATTCCTTCTTTTATGGAAAATGAGTGATCCAGCATCCCTCCTACGGCTCCTCTGTCCATGCTTACATGTCTTAGTTAGCCAAAAAAGAAGCTTCTTTTCTGTACCTCCCTCGTGCCTTTTCTTTTGACAATGAACAGTTACTAACTAATTAATTTTTTTTTTAAACTGAGAGAGAGAGAAAGAGAAAAAGAAAGAAGGAGAAATTTCCTTTCATCCACACGAGACAGAAACTTTCATGTTTCGAGGAAAACAGGTAGAGAGAGAAAGAGGGTTGCATCAAAGAAATTGAAGCTTTAAATGGTGGTTGGTTGATTGGCTTTCTTTTCGTCTCTTAAGCACGAAGGATACGCTTTCTCTTCTCTCTCTTTTTGTTTCTTTTTTAATTCACATATGTATAAGCTTCTTCTTAAACCCTGTGCTTTGTAGATCACCAGAACCTTTTCATTTCTCATTTGAACAATTACTGGAACCAAGCAAAGGGAAAGAATGGATTATTACGAACACCCATCTCGTTTTTCTGTGTCTCCATTTTCTGTGTTTGGAGATTTCATCGAAAAGGTTAAAGATTTTTGCAATTTCGCCGTTTCTGCCATCATTGGGAACATTTTCTCTGCGATCTTAACCTTCTTCTTTGCATTAGGTTGCTGTCTTTCTCTCTTCTTCTCTGTTATGCTTCATTGTTTCTTTAAAAGCTTCTGGATTTCTCGTTGCTTATCTAATTTATAACTTTTCTCATTGAAAAACATTTGATTCTTGATCTATTCATGGCTCCTGATGTTGGCTTTGCTTCTTTTGTTTTTCCGCTCCTGTTATTAGCTCATATGTTCCAATTTTTCTTTTAAATTTTATTTTTTTATATAAGTTCTTTTGTTTATTTTGTAGTAATTATTATCATTTCGACAGTTATTATATGGATAAGAGATAAATCTAATTATGTTGCTGTTCTTTTTTTTTTTGGTTGGATTACAATAATACGAACATCTTTTGCGTGCAGACAAAGCAGTTCGGGATTAATTTGTCTTATATTTATAACCAAAATACAACTAGAACTAGAATTAATGACATGTTGTTTGGTTTCTTTAACATGTAAACACTTTAATGCCTGAGGTTAACCTTTTTTCACTCAAATTTTGCTGAAGAGATTGACATTTTTGTCTGCAGTGGGCACCTTGTTAGGGGCCATGACGGGGGCTTTGATAGGACAAGAGACAGAGAGTGGATTCGTTCGAGGGGCTGCAGTTGGGGCTATATCTGGAGCAGTTTTCTCAATCGAAGTCTTTGAATCTTCTCTTGTTCTTTGGCAATCTGATGAATCTGGCATCGGATGCTTGCTTTACTTGGTGAGCAGTTTTGTTTATTACCCTGGTTTTACAGGTTTGGTTGCTAGTTTCTGAGTTAATGGAAAGAGGAACCTTTTAAAAAAAGAGTTGATTAATGGAAATTGATGAGTTTGTGATACAATAAAGAGGAACCTTTTAAAAAAACAGTTGATTAATGGAAATTGATGAGTTTGTGATACAATATTCACAATTGCCAACCTGCACTTTCAGTTATGGTAATCATTCTAGGCAATCTAACTTATTTCCTGCAAGTTGTGCAGATTGATGTCATTGCAAGCCTTCTAAGTGGGAGGCTTGTTCGGGAACGAATTGGTCCAGCTATGCTGAGTGCGGTCCAAAGTCAGGTAATATGCACTGCAAAATGATTTTAGTTTCTGTGCTAGAATGTGATGGTTCCATCAAAGGGCATATTGCTTATGATTTCAATTTCTGTTATCAGATGGGAGCTGCTGAAACAACATATTACGAGGTCCACAACATCTTTGACACTGGTGGTGCTAAAGGATTGGATGGAGATTTGGTTGAAAAAATCCCCAAGATTATAATCACAAACAATAACAATGTAGATGCTTCTGGGGAGAAAGTTTCATGTTCAGTTTGCCTTCAGGTCCAACCATATTGTATTTTCTATTTCACCTCATTCTCAGTAAAACGAGTTTCGTAAGAAGCCTATTTGATTGACATTTAGAGCTCCCTTCATCTTTACGCAGGACTTTCAGCTTGGAGAGACAGTTAGGAGCTTGCCGCAGTGCCATCACATGTTCCACCTGCCTTGCATAGATAAGTGGCTTCTTGGTCATGGTTCTTGTCCGTTGTGCAGGAGGGATCTGTAATTTATTTTTTGTAAATTATACGATTAGAAGAGTCCTTTATATTTTATTTATACGGTTGTTTCTTACCTGGGCTTGTGGCCTTTATATTTTATTTATACGGTTGTTTCTTACCGGGGCTCGTATATTTGTTCATCAAATGCTTGCTTACTCTGTCTCTCTGAGTAGTCTTCGGGCATCATATCACGGGATCGAACATTCTACTCAGTTAGCCCTTTGTATAAAGGTTTTGATATGCAGTTATGAAACTCCTACTTGCCTATCTTGCTATGTTGATTCTTGTTCTTTCTGTAAATGAATGTTATGGATATGACCAGGGCCTACGAATTTCAGTTCTCAAGAGGTTTCATCCTGGATTGACACCCTTAGTTTTCTAACTGTAGTGATTCTGGATATAAAAAAGCCTTTAATAGATTCAGTTCTCAAGAGGTTTCATCCTGGATTGACACCCTTAGCTTTCTAACTGTAGTGATCTGGATATAGAAAAGCCTTTAATAGATTCAAGGCAAAGGATATGATTCAGAATTGAGTTCCAACTGTATTTATAATCTTCTGGTTGCCGTTGATCATATTGTGTTTCATTACAATGATTATTGTTTTTACTGTTAATACGGGATCATCGGAGGAGCACCGACATCGGAGGAATAGATCTTATGGGATCATACATTTTTCAGATATCAATCATCAAGCAAGGTTAGATGACATATTAGCTCTGAAAATGTATTCTGTCAGTCGCATTTATGAAACTACAGGGTCATGCAATAAATATCTGCATAGCAGCTGGGTTAGGAGTTGTTTAGATATTTTACGTTAGAGGTTAGAACAATACGTTGAATTATATCCCTTGCCTGGTAGCATTTTTAACTTCTCTGACTTTCGGGACCTGATCACCTGGCAGTTTTATCTTGTCAGAAATGCGTAAGCAAACAGGACACGTACCCAACTTGATCAGATGGTTGGTGAACTTGGAAAACAATGTTAATGAAGGCTTATTTAAATTCAAACCAAGCCGCCCTTGGAGAATCGTTGCGCTTCGTTATTTTTTTTTTTGGTGAAACGTTGAGCTTCTTCTGTTTGCATTAAAAAAACTCGATAAAATGATGTGTAACCAAGCATGGGAGGGAGTAAACTGCCCGGAACAGGCAAAGATACAAAGGCCATTAAACAAAAGAAATTATTAACTTGTGGACAGGCAGCCAGCCAGCTACCACATTAAAATCTTGATGTACATTTATAGTTGAAGCAATGGCGTCCTAGCAATGACTGTACTAGCTGCAGAATCGTACTTGTAATGTGTTGGCAAATGTTTTCACCTACTTCTCCCTATGCATTTGGTTGGCTTTGGATGCGCTAATCCCACCTCATCATAGAAATAAAGTGAATCTGGGTCTACCAAAACTGAAAGGTCTAAATTTGGTAGATTTTTTTTTCTTGTTTTTTTTAAAGATGGTAGATAAAATTTCTACCTAATGGAAATTAATTAACCCTTTTTCATGTTTAACGTTTTCAATCAGAAAAGATTTCTTTTTTTACAAAAAAGTATAGAAGGGAGGTAATTCCATTTTTAAAAATCAAAGTATCAATTCGTTACTGAGATATATGAATCCATTGAGACTTTTACCAGCGAATTTTTCGGAATTTACAGAGGATTTGTGAGAAAACAAACCCTTACCGACTCCCATTGGCAGAAAAGATATTATTCAACACCGTAGAGAGGTGACTTGTACATTCCTCCACCAAAGAAGAAGAAGAAAACTAGAAATCAATAAGGTCTAATTCTTCTTCCCTAGTATGGAGAGCATGCTTCTTGAGTTGCAAGTTTAGCGTTACATTACTTCTTGCAAGAACAGTATAGTTTATTTTATAACCATGTGATCAGTTTCACATGATTCATTTCCTAATGAGCTCATTTGAAGATTGTGCTGTTACTGCAATATTTTTAGCTGCTAAAGTTCATGAGAGCTATATGAACATGATTTGTCTCACGTATTTCGGTTCTGAAAAGAAAGAGGAAAAAGGAAAGGTTTTAAGAAACCATGCCGTCTGGGAGTCCTTTTATACAGGCCAACTGATCATCAAAATTAACCAGGCCTAATAACAATTGCGGAAAATTACTAGATTTTATGGAGTGAAATTCTCTTGAATTCCAGCTTCTGGCAAAAACAGCTAATTTTTCCCATGTGATCTGTCTCATTTGATTCACTTCCTAATGAATTCATTTAATTCATTTGAAGATTTTCAGTAAAAGGAAATCAACTGTGTTTCTATTTCCTTTTAATTTGCTCATTCCACCGTTCCAGTTCTGACATCTTTCAGCTTTAACTAATTAGCATCTCAAAGTTTCTTGTTAAGATATTGCAACTTGCAAGTAAAGAAAGATTCCAAGCCTCTATAAAAATAGACATCAACTAAATTTTCCAGACATATATTCTGATAAAAATTGCAGAATCTAATTAACATAACTTGGCATCATCTTTCCAAGGACAAGCTTTATATGAAGTTGATAGTTACGTAGAATGAACTTGGCGGCTATGCCTTTGTTTAACTTAATGGCATGAGCACGACTTCTACTGTTAATGTTGGAATCTTGCGTCAAACTATGAACAAAGCGTTCAACGTTTTTAAGGCATGGAGGTAAAGTTTCTCTAGAATCAGAGAATCCGCTCAGAGTTGCAATAAACAAAACTTTCAAAATTAATGAACAGAATTGATAATGAAGTCGATAGATCAAGACAACCACAAACAGGACATCAAATGGCTTGATCAAATTCAAACTTGCTTTCAATCTTAGTCACAAAATTAAATATTATGAATGTCGTTGATTGATTCATCATCTCCCACTTCTTTTTTTATTCTATTAATCCACAGATGTGGTCCTTAGCAGGAGACCAATCCTGTTTACTTGCATCAGTGAGTTAATTTTTCCCAGGAATCTTGCACCAAAACAAAAAAGGAAACAAAGATGTTTGCAAGGAACAGCAAGACCTGGTGAACTTTGTTGATTTTTCCTGTCTACTGTAATTACATGTCAATTTCTGAACTTAAGAACATGGAGATTTTCTGCCCCTTTTGTTACTTTCAAACAATGGCATGAAAATTTTTTATGTCTTCTTTGGCCTATGTGCCGATTCAACAGAAGACCAAGTCCATGATAACATGGAGAGTGACTCCTAAATAGAATATACTTATAGACTTCTGTTTGAAAAACAAGGTTTGCCGGCAAGAGTTCAGTCTTTTACGAAACTCCTCTAGCTTACCTGCCTTGTTAACGGTCAAGGAATTTATTCAGAGCATAAGAAAATTAAATAAAAGTCTTCATGAAAATGGACCAACGGAAGAAATGAGGTGATTTAACAAATTTTTGTTTTCTTGGGTAGGACATTTACTTATTTATACATGGCCAAGAGATTTCATTTGCTAGAGGGTTCTCAAACATCTGATCATGTTCATAGTCATAAACAAATGTGGGAAGTTCTTATCGTTGCCATTTTATCAGTCTTGCTGGGATTCTCCTTAATCTTCTTTTGCAGAAGAAAGCTTAGGCAAAGATGGAGCCATAAAGGTTAGACTTAGAATCAGCAGCTTTGTTTCAAATGTCATTTTTGTAGGTTAAACAACTTTTAGAATGTCAAAGTGCTGAATCATTATTCTTCCAATAAATTGCTTGCTCCTTGTTTCATGAACTAATCTTTATTCTCGGGGAAACAAAACAACTAGGAAGTTTGATAGCTGAGAAATTGAAGTTGAGGCGATTCAAGTTGGAGGAGCTGGAGAAGGCTACCAAAAATTTCAATTCAGACCGTTTGTTGGGGTCTGGTGCATTTGGGGACGTCTATAAAGGAACCTTTGAAGTTGAAGGTACGTTAGCAATCAAGAGAGCTCACGCCGAGTCGTACCAAAGCGTTGAGGAATTTAGAAATGGTAAGCCGCCCTAATCCAACATGCATAATTATACAATTATCACAGTTCAAGTTTAGTTGAGAGATTTAAGATCATGGAATCTGGACAAGATTTGTTTTACTGGTTTCTTGCAACAGAAGTGAGGCCTCTTTCAACAGTAAATCATCCGAATCTCGTAGGTTTGGTGGGGTTTTGTGAAGAATCTGGTACGTAAACTGCACCTCAAGTCATTGATTAATTAATCAACGGTTCAAGTTAGCACCAAGAACCCAAGTCAGGAGAATTCTTATTGAATTTGTAACAGGATCAAGAGATGCAAAAACATTGGTTTATGAATACGTACCACATGGTTCTTTACTTGAGTATATCATGGGTAAGTTCCCCACTTGTTTCATGTCACAAGAAACCGATAAAAAAAGACCAGACAAGGGTAAAAACAGCTCATGTTTTGCTCACATTTTGGAGTTTAGGAAGAGGAGGAAGAACCTTGACGTGGAGGCAAAGAGTAAACATAGCCATTGGAGCAGCTAAAGGTAGATTTCCCACACACAAACATGCAAAATATGTATAAAATATTGTCAACAGAGTTACCCGAAAGTTTTTTCTTTTTTGCAGGAATAGCTCACTTGCATGATGGGGTTAAGCCCAGCATCATCCACCGTGACATAAAACCCAGCAACATCTTGATTGGAGATGGGTTCCAAGCCAAGGTCTCAGATTTTGGACTTGTGAAAATGGGGCCTATTGATGATCAATCACATGTGAGCAGCCAGATCAAAGGAACACCAGGATACCTTGATCCTGCATATTGTACGAGCTTCCATTTGAGTCCTTTAGTGACGTTTTTAGCTTTGGTGTTATCCTTCTGCAACTCGTTTGTGGCCGGCCGGCTGTGGATTCAACAAGAAACCAACCTAATTACCATATCATTGATTGGGTCAGTTAATTTATCAATTATAAATTTGCCTCACGGTTGTTAATAAGCTGATGTGCTAACGTAAGGTGTTAAAATGCAGGCAAGGCCAAGTATAGAGAAGGGCTGCATCGAAGAAATCCTTGATATTAGTCTTTTGTCCGAACCATGCAACATGGAAATGAGGCTGAAGATGGGAGAACTTGGCCTAAGATGTGTAGTGAAAACGCCTAAAGACCGTCCTACAATGACTCAGGTCTGGCAAGAACTAGAAGCTGCACTTTATTCAGTCGACAACTCCATGAACAAACAGCCATCGAGAAGCTCCCGAAGAACAATAGGCAAGTCTCCCCGAGCAACAGAACAAATACATCGTAGATCGTTGGACCAGGATTATTCTCAAAGCTTTGTGAGCATAGATGGGGTTGGATTTCAAAGGTTTCGTGTTGAGATGGATAGTATTTCATTCAAAAGTGCCAGCTTAAGATGTTTCGAGATCAGCAGTGCAAGTACTGATGTTGATAAGAAGAATTTGAGGGGAATAAGTGAGGAGACGGGTAGAGATCAGTTGACAAAGTAACTAATAATGTTTTCAAGTAACATCACTGCGTTAATACATTCTTACAGGACATCTGGTATTGCGAAATCAAAGGAAAGCCAATAGAAAATAAACCCCCTTCCTTCCTTTTAGTTCCTTACTTAGGTACTTGAATTGCTCTCCAGTCTATTACATGATGCTAAACCCACTGGTGCATATCTTATGATGTCAGGACATAGCCAATCTTTTTCTCAAAAATCAGTAACAATTTGGTGAAATTAATTCCTTTAACATCAAGCTTAGACTTATTACGAATACTTACAATTAGCTAATTAAACTACAATGGCTTGCTATGAATCGTCTTCAATTTCAGGTGCCTTTGGCAGTTCCAGCATACATTTTTACAGAAGCCTTTGAGAACTCAGCCAAGGATTCAAAAACTGAATAAAATCTCCTAACTTGAACGGCAAAAATGTGCAACCCACTCTCCTAAGGAGATTCGATAATTTAAGGCAAATATGATTATTCAATATACGGACAAAATTAAAAATTATTTTATATTTAATATGCCGTTATTAATTTTAACACAATAACTTTCGCATCTAACACGAAATAAAAATAAAATTTATACAAGTTATCAAATGTAAATACGAGTTTTGACTTTTGGTAAGGTATTTCGGTCAATGAAAACACTAACAGAAAAATCAAAGCACCTACAAAAAGTATTATTATAAATACGTCAACAGAATTGCGGCATATATAAATATATATATATATATATATATATATGCGCACACACATGCATACATTATTTCTTAAATTAACTACAAAAAAAAATTCAATTTCTCGAAGAATAAAGTAACTGTCTAACAAAATTATTTAATTTTAAAATTTATGTGAATATTTAAATAGTAAGACATTGTTATTTTAGTAGGTAAATGTATATGTAATTCTAAATTCACATAATTGACCTAAATAAAAAAGTCAAATAATTATTTGTAATCCAATTATTTACACAAATTATTATTAAAGATAATTATTCTATACACTGTCAATAGAAAATTTTTGATTTCACAATTGAAATTAGGATCATGACACATGCTTTATTTTATTTATTTTTTATCTTCTTAATATTTTTAAATTACATATATCATGATTTTGACTCTGTTTGTGGAGTAAATAAAACTCCACCTACGATGTGTAAGATATTAATCCTATTAATGAGTATACTTATAATCAAGTAAACTATAATAAAATATGTATATTAAATTTTAAGAAATTATCCTAGAAATAATTCCATTAAAATTAACTAACCCATTAATCAGGATAAATCATCAATTTAATAATAATAAATGAAATCAAAATCGCCTCAATAAATTAATACATATCACCCCCAACATTAAACATGATCAATGTCGGGCCAAATAAATTAGACACAATTGTCCATTAGAAAAAAATTTCAAATCCCATTTCTTAGATAAAATTTTAATCTAAAATGTGAAAGCCAACAATAGCCCAGAATAAAATGTGACAAAATCCATGTAAGTGTAAACCAAAATCTTATAATTTTTTTATGCAAAAATCTTATAATTTGAGTAAATTCAATTTTCCTTCGTTTATTGGTTGATAACACAGAAGAATTTGTTGCCAATTTCGAAGAAAAGCGGTGCGTGTAAATGCACGGGCCTGAAAACCCTTGAGCGCGTGGGTTTACGCTCTAACATTCTTTGGGGCGTGATTTCACGCCCAACGGTCCGACCGGTATAGCTGCATCGGTTCACCTTAACCAACTCCGGTCGGACCGGTGATAGGTTCACCGGTTTAATTGAACCGTTCTCTGTTGGACCGGCCATGAGTGTGACGGTTCGGCTGAAATTTTTCCGGTCGGACCGGCCATAAGTGCAGCGGTTAGTGCCGTTTAAGGGTTCAAACTTGATGATTTTAATTGGACTGGGCAAAATTTCAACTTCTCTTGCAAGATAATGGCCCGTTTAAACGTTAGGTCCACTGTGAAAACAGTAAGCCTCAGCTTTTTTCAACGAATATCGTTGCCTGACTGGGTTGCGTTTTGTTATCATATTTTGCTTCTCTTTTTTCCCTGTGGAATGTTTTGGAACCGTGGCTACCTACTGTCTTTGCTTTTTACGCAAATGTGGGGAGTTCTTATCATTGCTATTTTAACAGCCTTGCTGGGATCCTCCTTATTCTTCTTTTGCAGAAGAAAGGCAAAGATGGAGCCATGGAGGTTAGACTCAGACAGAATCAGCAGCTGTCTCAAATCTCAATTCTGTAGGTTTAACAACTTTTAGAATGTCAAAGTGCATAGCCATTATTCTTCAATGAAAAGTCATTCTTCCATTAAATTGCCTGCTCCTTGTTTCATGAACTAATCTTTATTCTCGAGGAAACAAAACAATTAGGAAATCTGAAAGCTGAGAAATTGAAGTTGAGGCGTTTCAAGTTGGAGGAACTAAGATGTGTAGTGAAAACGCCTAAAGACCGTCCTACAATGACTCGGTCTGGCAAGAACTGGAAGATGCACTTTATTCAGTCGACAACTCCATGAACAAACAGCCATCGAGAAGCTCTCGAAGAACAATAAGCAAATTTCCGAGATCATTGGACCAGGATTATTCTCAAATCTTTGTGAGCATAGATGGTGTTGTATTTCAAAAGTTTCACATTGAGATGGATAGTATTTCATTTCAAAGTTTCAGCTTAAGATGTTTTGAGATCGACAGTGCGAGTGTTGATGTTGATAAGAAAAACATCGGTCACTCACAATTCCAAGTAACTAATAATGTTTTTCAAGCAACATCACTGTTTTAATATATTCTTACAGGACATCTGGTATTGCGAAATTAAAGGGAAATAAATAGAAAATAAACCCCCTTCCTTTCTTTTACTTCCTTATTTAGGTACTTGAAAGAAGTTCATGAAGGTTTTAACCTGCAGTTACTCTCCAGTCTACTGCATGATGGTACATCCACTGGTGCATAACTTATGATGTCCAGACATAACCAATTATGATCTCAAAACCAGTAACAATTTGGTGAAATTAACTCCTATATCATCAAGCTAAGACCATTACTATACTTACAATTAGCTGTTTAAGTAACAATAGCTTACTATGCATATAATTCCTGAGCGAGCGGCTCACGAGACTTATCTTATTATGAATCTCTTTTTGTGAGAACTGCAAGAATAGAATGACAGTTCAACTCCAGAGATAAGAGCTCATTTCTTCTACATGGTTTGGTTCACTTTCCTCTTCAATTTCAGGTGCCTTGGCAGTTTCACAATTGGTCACAAGGTCAGCATACATTTTTACACAAGCCTTTGAAAACTCAGCCAAGGATCCAAAAACTGAATAAAATCCTCTTTGAAATCCTTTCATGGTTATCTGCTCTGTCTCTTCCATGCTAACATGGTGTTTTGCCTTCTCGGTATCTATTCTTTTCCTCAACATATCCAACAGATTCTTTCTTTCTGCCAAATACTCAATTCGATTTCGCACATTTACTTCCAATTCCCGCTCAGAGATTTTTGAACCAAGAATCCTGCTCTCCGTTCTCTGGAATGCCAACACCTTCCTCTCAAGTTCTTTGACAAGTCCATCGACCTTTCTCTTCTGTTTTTGCTCCTCACCTTGTTGAACCCAAAGTGCCCGGATATCCTTCCCAAAGCTTTTCAATGCGCAAATTACAGCCTCATTTGGCAACTTCTTCAAGCTAGCTAACCATTCATGACAGGTTGCCAGTAATGGTGGTCCATTGACTGTTGATGCGGGGGTAGAAGACCTATTCTTGGAGCAGAATTCAACTTCAGGGGCAATGAACTTGGAAAGCCATCCACTGAGAGCTTCAATGTATGCCATTTGCGCAGAAAAATATACAACAAAGCAAGAACGCCAATTATGATGTTCTGCCTCAAGCTGAAGAGTGGCAAGACGATGAGAGTCATTGCAGAACTTTCCATAAGCAGGACAGTTGAAAGACTTAACTTCGAACATGATTCGTTTTTGGGTTTCATGAGATTCCAACATTATCTTCCAGTTCCTCATTTGGCTGCAGAAGAAGAAATGAAGATTATCACAATGATAAATCTGATACATCCGAACAATTTTTTTGTCATTTACTTTCATACCTGTGTAGCAGCTGAATAAGTTGTGGCTGCAACTCTTCATCCCTCAGTTTCTGAATTCTTTCAGAGATTGTTTCTGCCCTTCGTATTGCAACCAAGATTTTGCTATGCAAGTCATTCACTTCAGTTTTGGTTTTATCTCCAGCATAGAGGCCATCTTGTTTAGCATTACGGTTTCTCAATTTAGAACATTTTTGTTCGTAAGTTTTCCTAGTCTGGTCTGCAGCCTGAGCATGTGAATTATAGGATGTTAGGACATAGGAAGATATAGTCACTGCTTACAAAAAATTGAATTTTGAATGTACTTGGGCACTGAAAACCTGATTTTATTTTAATGCAAATTCAACATTTCAAAACTATAAAGGAGACAGAATCCTCAACATATGTTTAGTTTTATGATACCTTGCGTATTAAACTTGAAACGCAAACATCTCATATCCTATAAAGACTCATTCTGTCAGAGGCATTTACAATTTGTCCGACAGACTATCCACATGAGCATGGGGGAAATTCTTGTATAAATCTAGCAGTTTAAAGAATACGTCTTTTCAGGAAATATATACTGAGTCTTTTTTTTTGGGGGGGGTGGGGGTTGAAAAAATATATACTCAATTTCTTCATAGATCATGAAGGTTTTGCACTACATCGGACTACATTTTCAATTGAGTGATCAAGTGAACTGAAATGGGATTTGGGTTTAAACTGATCTAATATCAATTGCATATAAACTTTTGCATTTGTTGTTATCCATGAACAACTTCTTGGTTTATAAGCTTTACAACAGACTTGCCAATGGCTTTCACATCTCTGTCTAAACCATAACATTTAGCTGTCCTTATATTTTACTTTCAAAATCTAAATCTTAAACAACAAACACTGCAATGCAACGGCATAAACTGTCATTGTAAATAATGCAAGAGGTGAGAGAGAAGATGGTTTTGATTTTTGGCTTGCAATAGAATTATGTTTAGTTTACCTTCACTTCTTCACAGAGTTTCTTTTCCCAGGCATACAACTTTCCTAGGGTCAGTAAGTGACTTCCAGATTCCATGCCTCCATAATCATCAAATAGCTCAGTCTTCAATTCTGTCCATATAGAACTTCGGGAACTAGATGAAAGGATGCTTTTACAAGACGAAGATCGGGATAATGGAGACCGGCTCCAAGTAACTGACCTGATTAGTTTATTCGAGCTCTCTGCAGCAAGACAGCATGTTAAACAATTACACAAACTAATGTATGGCAAAAATTGATATCTGCAGACCATGGAACAGGTAACATTATTTGAATAAAATGGAAGTCTATATAATCCTCAAATCAAAAGAAAGGTGTTACATTGCTGTTTTTTTTCCTATTCATGATACAAAAGTCCCCTAGGTAATAGAAAGAACCTATCAATCAACCTCTCCTGGTATATGAAAAATTACCAAGTCTCAGACTAATTGCAACAACAACATGGACCCTTATAGTATTCAAGTTGATAGCTGATGATACAAAAAACACCTGAATATTTCTGAGAAAATAAAGTGGAAACTCGCAGCATGTTCAAAAAACAGAATATGATAAGGAGAGAAAAAACAAAAGGGGAAAACAACAAAAACCACCTTTGTGTTCCTCCAAGCCAGATTGCAACTGAACTCTATTGGCCTCTAACAATCTGCAGACATCCAAACCAGAGTCATAAGCTCTACGAAAATGGTCCTCAACATCCGTCAACGCTTCCAGCAACTCCCTCTCGTTTGTGGGCGTGTTAATCATTCTGAAACTACGTTTTTCTTCTTGGCTCACATTCGCTTCATGATCATCCCCATTTCTCAAATCTGTATTCTCGTTCTCAACCTTTGTCTCACTCATAACTCTCTCTCCATCCTCTTCCAGGTCAGGAATTCCTTCTTTCTCTCTCACCACTCTCAATTCCTCATCAGAACTGTCACTAAAGCTGCTTACGGCCTCTGTTCTCATCCCATCAAAAGGGTTGAAGAAATCCCACGCAAACTTCTTTTCTGGTGATGGCATTGCTGGTGGAGCCTCTTCACCATAAAAGTGCTCACAGACTACCTCAACTTCTTCTTCTTCACTCTCTTGCTCGTCTTGTGAGGATTCAAGACAACCATCTTTATCTTCTGGAGTTCTTGGAACTTCTTGTTGTCCTTGATCTTGATTTCCTTTCTTCAGAAAAACAGTTGAATGAGAGGATTGGAAAGGAATGGTTTCATGGGTGGGCTCAGTTGGCCTTTGCTTAAGGAACATTGGATTGGTGACAGGGGTCTCACCAGCCTCATCAGTTGAAGTAGCTGGGAATGTGATGAGGAAAGGAGAAGAAGGAGAGGAATGCCTTGCTATAAACAATCTTATGGCAGCTGCAACCGCATAAAGAGACTGATTATACTTACATTGAGCATCTGCAAGAGCATATCTACGCTCCACAGCCAATTTCAGAAGCCGTTTTCTGTCTTTACACAGTGACACAACATTGTCTTCCTCCTCTTTCTTTGAAGTAGCACAACCCATTTCTTTCTTTGTTTCACTCTGCTAAATGCAAAAGCAGATTTTTGCTAAATCTGAAGTTGGCTTCTTGATTAGACCATATAGAGCACTCTTTCTAGCAGAAAAGAAAAGAAAAAAGGTTTAGACTAGGTTATGGTTGTGGCAGAAAGGTGTCTTGGAAAAGTTGCAGAGAATCACCTCAGATAATTACAATAAAAATGGATCTGTGGCTGTGCTTACTGTCTTATTCTGATAATGGAGGTGCTTTGGTATTAAGTAAACGTTTATCAAACAAAAAGCCGATTAACCATAAGGAAAATGAAGATGACTCGAAGAGTCTGTCAGAGAATGAGACAAAGTGGCAAATGTGATTGATATTCTTGCTTTTTAATGCACTTGGAAGAGCTCAAACTTCAAACCATTGCTTTCGTTTGTTCATCACGAGCTTGCAGTCGCAAAATGCAAATTAAAATAATAGTAAATGAAGATTGCTTTCTTTGGAGTATATTTCCTGCAAATGTTTCTCTAACAAGGCAGTGAATTTCCTTACTTTTCTTTCCATTGCTGCATTGGAAAGAGACACTGACATGACAGAGATCTTTTAAAGACAAACGCTTGTAAGAATTAAGAAAGTGTGGTAAGTACTTTTTCTTACTTTGTCAGCTGTTTGCCGTCGAAAGCCATGGTGAAAGAAATCAGGTTCACCGTTCACGGTCTCAAAAGATTCGTGACTACCATTGTAGAATTCATGGTGAACAAGTGTCATGAACATGGAAGTGAATAGCACGCCAATGGTGAATAATAGCGGTATTAACTGTACTGTAGAAGATATTTGTCGGGGTCTTCGCTTCAGTTTCCCTAAGAAGCCACAATTGCGCGCTCTTCTTTTTGTTTTACAGCTTATAGCAGCAAGGTAAATTTTCAGATTCCGGCACTTGTAGCCGTCGGATTAGATTCTTCATAAGATTACAACCGTTGGTTTAATAATCATATCACCTTTCAATAGTAGGGGGAAAATACTACCGTAAAGTTGTTCTAACAGGAAAGACAGTAGAAAATCCAACTGCTCTGCTGACATGAGATTTCAATCATCATGGTACAAAATTATATGGAAAGCTTTCCAACGTATATTCTTTTACTATCTTTTTATCGTTACATAGTACAGTAAGAATGAAAGATATGGACAAAGAATTTGGACCACCCTGAATAATTAAATTCTCTTCTCACAAGAAGAGCAATATTAGGAGTATTATCTATCTTGAGCCATACTTTTACATGTTTTTTTTCCAAAATGTTCAACTTATTCTTCAAAGAAATGTTGAGGGTCACAATCAAAAAGAGGTGTAATCTTTTCTATAATCTTCCATTGCTCGTTTAAGTCAAACAAGGATTAAATTGAATTTTGGTTGAAAAATTGCATAAATGATTCAATGATCACATGTACATTCACATGTTTGTATCTTTTTCTGCTTTGATTAAGGAGGCTATGTTAAAATAAGAAAAATTGTTGGCAAAAAGACAAGCATACTTTTGTTTTTTGTTTTGCTTTTGAAAATGGGTTCTTTTCTCTTTTTTTTTTTTTGGTTTAATCCTTTCTTTGCTTCTTAATCTTTGGAAAAGAGTAGGTTTTGGTCGGATGGAATTAGAATTAGTAGCAGGAGGAATTGACTAATTATGATGTGAGAATAGTGGATGGATGGTCTGTGACAGTTGAAGGGAAGTAAAGCTGGAGGCTGTGAAGAAAGCATTGAGAATAGTGCCACTGAAAAGCGGTAAGAGAAGGGACAATCTAGGGAGGAGAGTGGGGCCTCTCTACTCTCGTCGACTGGTGTGAATGAATATGATGCCGTAGCCGCTGAGAAAAGAAGCGTCCAAATTCCCTCGGCAATCTCTTCCAGGTTGCATAACACAAGTACTATTGGCTGCCTGTCATCTTACCTGTTGCAAGCAAATAGTATCAGAGACAGATGGTCCACAGGTTTAATGATTCTGGGGCCTTTTCAGAGTACAGAGTTTACGGTGTACACTAATTCACTTAGTGAAAGTTGATAATAAATCGTTTCTGTCATCCCATGCGCTGAACTTTTTCTTCCTTTAATCACTTGGTTATACTCTGAACTTGTGATCTAGCAGAGCAGCAGTCTTTATCTTCTTCAAGTTAGGTCAAATATCATTGTATTTGGCTGAATTATTCATGGTCATTGAATCATTTTGTCAAAGCAGAAGAGAACGCAAACTGTATGGACCAGGACATCACATGGAAGAAACGCTTATTAAACTTTTTTTTGTTCGTGTCGGTAATATAATTGAGATGTGTTGAAACGATTTAATACTAAATTCAAATTTTGTTTGATTTGAAAACTTAAAGTTAAAATTCCATTCAAGTTCAATTAAGTTAAGTTTTGTAAGTTTGATATTTAAGCTGTTCGAACTTGATTCAATAAGTTTGATTTATTTTTTTTTTAACTATATATTATAAAAGTAAAATAATAAATTAATAATAAAATATAAAAAACAAATCACTCAAATCAGATATTAAAATACTCAAACTCGATTTGATTCATTACTCAAATAATTCGAACTCGAATTCAACTTCAAAATAAATAAATTAGACATGAAAAATCATTGAATCGAACTCCTATAATTCTCAAATAACTTTCATTTACAGCCCTAATTCACCTCAATCATTCTCCCCTTGTCCAAGCTAAGTCTTTGGTTAGATATTCATTAAAAAAAAAAGGAAAGAAGAACAAATGCTGGTCCAATGCTTGAATGATTTGGCTGAAAGGGCAAAAGGAAGCAGAACATTGGCATTTCTCTTGTCCCACAGAGTTTTTGGATCCATAACCCATCGCTTTTGCTGTGCCTTCCCTTCCATCGCCAGAAGCAAGGATTTTACCTAACAGAGGCCAGAACATAGTCCAATTCCTTTCAGTTCAGAACAGAATCCATGGCCATGCGACATCTCAGAATCTGGACTACACAAGAGACTTTCATCTCTTTATACAATTACAAAAAACCCTTAATCAGGCACAATAGTGTACTACTTTCTAAGAGTTTCCTTCCCCAGACCATAGCAAATCCTACTATACCCATGGATTTAAACAGGAAACTAGCCAGCAAATCTGCAGCTGTCCTCTTCAATGTCCAGAATAAGAGCTGGTCGAAAAACAAAAAAAGAACCCAGAGATTATTGCAACATGCAAATAACAATTATAGGAATTTCGATTTTCAGGGATGTCAACATGATTTACAAAACGCAGTAACTCCGGAAGAAGAGCAAATGTAGTGAAACGAATGCTAGAGATGATCGCCCTAAAGAAAGAATCTTCATTTTTTCAACTATGCAGCTCTCTTTTCTGATTCTTTCCTTTCCAGCTCAATGGCTCATAAACTAAATAGAATATGTCTCGTGCTAAAATGTTACATTGTATATTTAAAAAACTGAAAATTAATTAACGGACTGCTCCTTCTGCTCTATTGGCTTATAAGAACTGATGGTACCACAGAAGATCAGAGAAGGATCCTGCACTAGCTATAACGGTACGAGTGGCTAACCTCATCAACTGATATTAAGTTCCATTGGTGTGGCACTGGGAGCACACGTTTTTGCGGGCAGCTTAACTCCACCTCCTCTAAGGGATAATGAAGGGCTTTTAACCGAGCTGGCTTTGCTCACAAGATTCGAATCAAGAAATACGACTACGACTGTGATGTCATCATGGAAATGCCGCCGTACACCTCGGTCAATCTTCTTCAAGTCTGAGTATCTCATTTCTCGTTTTCTAGCGGCCTCCTGCAAGGCAGCTTTCACGATCCTCCTAGCACTCCCCTGTGAGAAGAATAAGCACAAAACAATCAAATAACAATTACTTTTCTACATGCTCCTGGCCAACAAGGTTCTACAATAATATGACTATTGCTGCATTAAAAGTTTAATACATATGCATCCATCCACAAGACATATTTCCACCTCTCCTATGCCGTTGTACAATACTACAATAACATGCATATGACAAGAGAAGCACAATACGTGGGCATGGTTGCTCAAGGCTCCATTCAATTATCTCTCAGAAACAGCCAATGTAATCAACAATAACCAGCTGCTCAAAAGCAGCACTAGCAGTCTAATGAACCAAAATGGAAGTCCATGAAATAAATATTGATGTCACACTGAGTGAAGCAACATATAGAACACTATTAATGATCTTAAAGCATGCACAAATGAATAAGCTCAAATTGCATTAGGATGATTTTGCATCAAGTTAACATGAAGTATTATCTCATTGAGAGAGAATGCATTCATGCCCAATTTTGCCAATAGGCACCATAAACCACAAAACATGCAGTTCCCCATTAAAAGAAGTATATTATAAACTTAAGTGTACAACCACACTAGTTCTCCATTAACAGAAGTATATCTTACATTGCGTGGATGATTTTGAACAATATCAACTGCGTCCTGATTGCTGAGATGTTCCCAGAGCCCATCAGAAGCAAATATGATAAACTGATCATGAGGTTGGAGTTCATGCGCAGATATTGATGGTTCAGAGCTCAAAATTGGCTTTCTAAAAGGTTCACGGAGACGAAACTTTTGATACAGAGGCTCCCTGTTGAATTCAGCCTTTTTAAGATAAACATCACCTATAGATCTAGAAACCTGCAATAAAAAGGGTATGTAAATGTCCTATGCATATTGCAACACACAACATCCCAAAAAATATATATTATGCTGATTAATGAAAAATAAACTGAGCAACAACTCAGTTAAACATATAGGTTAACCAAATGAAAGCTGTAAAATCCAGATTTTCAAATAAAGGATAGAAAAAGACACAAAACCTAAAAAATGCAGATTTTTCTTGAGTTAGAATGTTAGTTTTTAATTAAGTTAAATTTATCCTTTATTTCTTTCAATTCATTTAAACATTCAATAATATCAAGAAAATATAAATTGCATAGACTGCTTCGTATGTCTATCACTAATATCCAAGCAAAGAACTTACCTGTATCAGGCCCTTTACACGCCATACATTATGTTTTAGAACAACAATGTGCGAGTCATCAGGATGTAAAGAATGCATCTCCTGCCTAACAGACTCTATTCCTACATTATGCTCTGATGACAGCTGGATGGCAAGAACCTCCCCAGTTGCCTTGACTAGCCTTCCCAGCACAGCACGAGAGTCACCTAGGTTAGCAATGTAAAGGGTGCCATTGCAAACAACACCAACCAGGCAGCATGAACCAACAGCTGCAATCTGGGGCTTGATAGGCCACTGTTTAGTTACAAGAGAGAAAAATCCCTCTTCCGTGGCTTGATAAGCTTTCTTTATGACATCCAAAGACATAGACCGCTGCTCTGTGGTGAACCCTGCAAAATAATATTATCAACTTAGTCACTGTAGCACCAACCTGGTTCTCAGCCTAAAACTTTGGCATTAAATGAACTTGTAGTGTGAGTTTTTTTTTTTTTTTTTCGGTCTAGACCATCCGGTATTCCCATACCTTTGGTATAGGACTAATCCGGATTCGAGCCGGGCAGGACCCAAAGGGCGGCAAAACTCTCCCTCAAGAGTTTTAACACAGCTGCATACCCAGGAACTCGAACTCGAGACCTCTGGTTAAGCTAGAATAGCCACCTGCCAGCTGATCTACGTGCTCTTGGGTGTGTGAGTTTAATAGCTCATCCTAGAGACTGAAATAAAACAATTTATTCCTAAGAAATCCCCTATGCCAATAATTATAATTGGTTCCAAAGGCCAAGGCCTCTTACTCTTTAGATGCTGGAACAGGTGATCATTGATATAACACGATGTCTCAGGGCCGCCATGACCATCGTATATTCCTACAAAGGTACCGAATGGACCAGACTCAAGAGTGCTCAAGGAGCCAGACTCAATCTGGCTCTGATCCTCAAGCAGATTGTTAGCCTGGACGACAGCCATGGAAAATTCACCATTCGAGTGCTGCCCACTGTCTTTGTACCAAAGAAGCCCATCTTGCCGGCCTGCTGCATCGGAACCTGTGTGGACATAACCGTTCGAGGACGGCCGCCAGCAGGCCATCAGAAAGTTGACCATCCTTGATAACATCCCTCATCTCACCTGGAGCAGCCACCAATTCCTCTTCAACATCCAAAACTGGATGCAATACACCTACCAATCAATAAACCCGCCACCAGAGTCCTCCCCTGCACACCGAAAGAAATATAAACCCCTGTTAAATCAACATAGAATTGAACAAACAATAGCTCAAGACTAATTGTCAAATTGATCCCTTCACCCCAAGAATTAAACCAGAACCCAAATCCATTTCTGCCTAAAATGGAGAATGGAAGGAAAAAAAAAAGACCCTTCAGCTAATACTGCCAGTTAAGTGAATAACAACAACATACATAGTAGCCAAAGGAAAAGTAAGGACGAAACAGAGAAAGTCAAATCACATGAATTACTATAAAAAGAAGCAAAAAATAATCTCACAGTAGAATTAAGCTGTTCTGTACTGTATGGTTTTCAGCTACAGAACGATAGCAGATGAAAGCGACGGAGATCGAAAGAAACAGAGCAATACATGTGGGTTATTTAAAGCGTTAGATCTATAGATCCATCAAACGAACACTCCAGATTGATAGGCTTTTCATTCACTTCGGGTTTGTTTTCCTTTCTACACTCTTCCCTTTCGTTTCTTTCCTTCTTCTTTTTTGCTGCAAGTAAAAGAGAAGAAGAAGATAGAGAGAGAGAGAGAGAGAGAGAAAAAAAAAAAGAAGAAAAAGTGTGAATCGAACAAACTGAAACTGGGTTTGGGCGTGAGTACTTGATCTTCCTCGGTAGACGAAGGCTTATAAAAGAGCACGAGCAAAGGCAAAGCGATGGCTGATGGCCAGCAATGCAGGTGGCCAGCCATGGGCTCCACAAATCGATATATACATGACCAATAAAGAAAGATAAAGAATTCACTGTAAAATTAATTAATTTTATATTTTTTTAATCATTAGATTATATAAATTTATGGTTAAGATTAATTAGTTTTATACAGAGAAAAGTGATTTAATCTCAATCATAAGTTTATATCAATCTAATGGTTAAAAAAAGATGTAAAATTAATTAGTTTTATACTGGTGTAAGCGAATCTCTTTATAAAACTAATTAATCTCAACTATAAGTTTATACCAATCTAATGGTTAAAAAAATGTGTAAAACTAATTAGTTTTACACTGATATAAGTGGATCCCTCCTCATAAAGAAAAAGCAAATAGAATGAGAAAATATTGGGTAACTGAATTTTAAAAAAATAATAATAATTAGTTGCTGTATTTTTCTTTTTTATTATTCAAAAAATAAAATTGTCTAAACATATAATTTTTACAGATATTAAATCAACCATGTGTGTGTATATATACACACATAGAAGATAATTATCTAATATATTATCAATAAAATTTTTATTTTACAAGTAGAGTAAGATAATAATACATGTCTTTCAAAAATTTTAAAAAATAAACAAAATAAAAAATATATATATCATTATCCTATTTTTGCTTATAAAATAAAAAATTTTTACAAACAATATATTAAACATTAATCTATGTATATATATATATATACATACACATGAGAATCCAGTCACTGAATCACAGAGGTGTCTATCTCTGTCTTTAATAGCAAACCGACACGTATGCAACATTGTTCATAAGCAAGTGGCAAATATCCGGTCCGGTGGATATCTCACCAAAAAAACAAAAAATTTCCGGTGGATAAATATTATCCTGCTGTGTTGTCCAAGTTAAATAATATATACAGCAAAATTAAAATAGAAAACCACTGCCATTGCCCATTAGCTCACACTGGCAGGCATAATTGAAATATAATAATATAAAATAAACAGTTCATAAATATAGGACTAATTTAGATAAATAGTACCATTTACTTTAGTAATATTTTAAAAAATGACTATTAAAAATATAAACTTCTGAATGAAATAATAAAAAAAAATTACTACAAAGAGTAAAAATATAATTTACACACGAGAAATTTTTTATCTTGTCCGTAATTTTCAACCGCGCTGAGATTCATCGGTGCCAACCGATGAATCAAACTAACCCATAATAAAATTGATTCACGTTCGATTGGTTTACACATTTTTACCAACAGTTATTGTGGTATTTCTGTTTCTATGAAAAATTAAAAATAAATGTTTGTTTGTTTTTCAACGAGGTCATTATCAGTCATGACAACTCAAGTGTCGGTAATGAAGAAAAATTAGAATTCAATAAAAAGCAAAAATGGTATGCTGATTATCTTCCTGACTTTAGAGCTCCGCAAAGAAAATGAAGCATGAATAGAATAAGAGAGCAACTAAAAGGAAAATTTTAAGCTTTGAAAGAAAAGTAATACTGATATTAAAAAAAAAGCTTCATAGCTAAATATGACCTCAACGTTTGTCACAAAATGGAATTAAGTCCCCAACGTTTAAATGTATGGAAATCAGTTTTCAACGTTATAGAATAATTGAATTAATGACATTTCCGTTAAATTCTTTAATTTCCGTTACCCTTACCAGTAATAAAACTTAACGAAAATTAAAGGATTTAACGGAAATGTTCTTAATTCAATTATTTTGTAACGTTGAGGGTTAATTTCCATGCATTTAAACGTTGAGGACTTAATTTCATTTTGTGGCAAACGTTGAAATCATATTTGATTATTAAGCAAAAAAAAAAAGATATATCGAAGTTTTAAAGCTTGGGTGCCGTCCATTCACGAATGGGAAAGCAAAATGAGAAAATCTACTCTAAAAAGACAAAACATGAAAGAAAAACTATCCAAAATATGAATGAGAAGTAGATTTTGCAACTCCCAAATTGTAGCAATCCGAAATACAACTTGATGACTTTGAAATTGAACTCTCAACCATACCGTGTAGGTGGAGTGGAATGTCAACTTGTTAAGTCGGCATTTTGAAGAAATTTCGAACTCTTTCGTCCAAAAGTCAAAACAACGGTGGATGAACACATGGAACAAGTAATTTTGTCTTGCGATTCTAAACACACTTTTTTTGTACACTATGTTGCAATTATACAATTATCAAGTACTAACATTTTGGGCAATTTTAGATTACAATTTATTAGAATGAAATAAATTAAAATTCAAAATTGTTGCAATGCTTATTATTCACTTTTGACTTTTGAGAGTGACTAGTCAATTTTAAGGGAAATTGAAAAGTATTAACGTAATTTTAAGGCATTGATGATGTAGAATTTGTTAGAAATGTGATTAATGAGTTTGTCAAATATGTTGAAAAAATAGAAAGTTAAGAATACATCTGAATTAGAATTTTGAGGAAGGTCAAATGTCTAAATTAATATTTAGGAAAAAAAAGAAAATAAAAAAAGTTTAAAGAAACAAAATGATCACAAAAAAAGAGAAAGAAGTTCTGATATTCTTTTAATCATTCCTTGCCTTTTGTAGTTTTAATTTATCATTTGACTCCGAAATATTAAAACATATAACTTGATTGTGTTTGTATTTATGAATCCTATGCGCTTAGCAAAACAAAGAAAGAAGGACGAAAAAACAAACAAACAAATAAATTTTTTAATGGCGGACATTTGAGTTTACTTGCACATAAAGCAAAGAACTTCGCTACGAAATTGTTCACTGACTTCATTTTTTTATTATACTAGTGGGTTTGGTAGAGTTTAACAAATAATTCGCCTATTTAAGACCAAGCAGTCTTCAATACAAACAAATCCATTATTCGCACCAAAAAAAAATGATAATAATAATAAAGGGACCAAGCTCAGCAATTTAGCTAAATTTTAATTTGTTTGGACCCAAAATATTCCCAATGGGTCCGTTTTCAAGATGTTTAAATGCCATATCAAAAAAGCCCAATAAAAAATATTGTAGTAAGGGTATAATTGTAAACTCAATAGTTTGCGGGAAAATTCATAATTTTGTAATCGTTTTCTTTCTCTCCTACGATTTTCCAGCGCTTTTCCAACAGACAAAAACGCAAACGCCAAAAATGTCCTTCCTGCTCTCCACCCCTCTCCGCATGAATCGAACCCCTATTTCAAATCACTCAAACCCTAATTTTTTCCCTCCAAGGAATTTCAAATGAACTACGAAACGCTTGCTCTTCCGCCGTCCCCTTCGTCTGATGGAGATGATGTGATCGACGGTGCGTGATATGGCAACATCCAGTACGTCCTCAACATCTCAACCATTGGCCTCCTCTGTTGCGTCCTCATCTTTCTCTTCCTCAAGCTCCGCAGTGACCATCGCCGCATTCCCGGACAATCTGCTCTTTTCGCTAAGCTCCTTGCCGTCTGGCACGCCACCGGCCCCGAGATTGCCCGCCGTTGCCGAGCTGATGCTGCCCATTTCCTTTTAGTGGAAGGCGGAAGCATTGCTGTCCTATTATCAGTCGCCGTTTTGGCTGTTTTCGTTTTACTCCTGTAAATCTCTACGGCGCACGGCTTTGTTAGACGATCAGCTCTCGAAAACAACAGTAAGTCATATTAGAAAGGTTCAGGGTTGCTTTGGGTACACTTTATATTCGTGGTTTTTGTTGTTATTATTGTCCACTATGGAATGTCTGCTATTGAAGAAATATTGAAAATTACTTGTTTTAGAGATGGGGATGGAAATTTAAGTGACCCCAACACGAATTCGACTGCAGTTTTCACGATTATGGTTCAGGGAGTGTAGGGGTTGACAAAAGCGTTTTGCTAGAGTATTTTCAGTATAGATATCCAGGGAAAGTTTATAGGGTTATTCTGCCTATGGATTTATGTGCATTGGAGGATTTAGCCACTGAATTAGTTAAGGTTAGGGATGAAGTTACCTGGTTGGTAGCAAAAATTGATTCTCGTCTTTTACCAGAAGAAAATGAAGTTGATACCAGTGGAGCTCAAGGGTGTTCAGGTTGGGTTCGTAGGTTGGGGAGGAAAGTGCAATGTGTTTTGGATCAGATTATGGATAGATTTGGGTTTACAGATGAAGAGAAATTAAGGAAGTTGCAAGAATTGAGAGCCCAGTTGGAGACTGATTTAGTGGCATATAAAGAAGGATGTGCACAGGGTGCTGGGGTTGATTTTGTGATTTTTAAGGATGTATACACTGCAAATAATGCAGTTCAAGATTTTCGGAATGAGAAAAAGAGGCGGTTTGGGAAGTTATTTTCTGTCATGGAATTACAGTTGCAGAGGAACCAATGGAAAGTTGAACGAGCCCCGCTGGCCACCGATATTTACTGGAACCATTTGGGATCAACAAAATTATTGCTGAAACTGTGAAGAGTATTTGTAAACACATGTTTGTTGTTAATGCTTTTGTTCTTCAGTTCTCCACTTGCAGTAATCACTGCCGTGCAGTGTGCTTCATGGATTATTAATGCAGAAGCAACCGATAGTGCACAGTTGTGGTTGGCATGGGTGCAATGTTCTAGCTGGCTTGCATCCCTAATCTTTCAATTTTTGCTCGATGTTATTGTATTTGTTAGCATGTATTTAGTGATCCCTTCAGCTCTTTCTTATCTTTTCAAGTTTGAACGGCATCTCACAGTATCTGGTGAGCAAAGGGCAGCATTGCTAAAGATGGTTTGCTTCTTCCTTGTCAATTTGATCCTCCTGTGGGCTCTTCTTGAGTCATCACTGGAAAGTGTCCTCCGGATGGGTCGGTGCTATTTGGATGGAGAAGACTGCAAGAGAATTGAGCAATACATGAGTGCATCATTCCTGTCAAGGTCTTGCCTTTCTTCTCTTGCGTTTCTAATCTCAAGTACATTCTCGGGAACATCATATGATCTGCTGGCTCCAATTCCTTGGATAAAAAAGAAGCTTCAGAAGTTTCAGAAGAATGATATGCTTCAGTTGGTCCCAGAAAAAAGTGAGGAGTACCCATTAGAAAATCAGGAACTGAATAGTCTTCAGAGACCATTGATGCCTGAAAGTGTGTTTGACTCTTTTAGGATGAGTGAAATCGGCATTCAGGGACAACATCTTTCTGTATATCCAATCAGCTGAACCTCACCTATACCGAAGCAGGCAATTGATTTTGCACAGTACTATACATTTAATTTGACAATATTTGCCCTGACCATGATATATTCATCATTTGCTCCACTTGCGATGCCAGTGGGTGCAGTTTATTTTGGATATAGGTATGTGGTTTATAAGTACAACTTTCTCTTCGTATATAGAGTCCGGGGATTTCCTGCTTTCAATGATGGAATGCTTATGGATACAGTGTTGTGTATCATGCTGTTCTGCGTTGACTTTTTCCTCCTTTCAATGCTTTTATTCTTTTCAGTCAAAGGAGACTCCACAAAGCTGCAAGCCATATTTACACTTGGATTGCTAGTAATTTACAAACTGTTGCCTTCTGATAGTGATAGTTTGCAGCCGGCCCTCTTGAAGGGATGCAAAATATAGACAGCATTATTGATGCAACCATTGATTATGAAGTTTTCTCACAACCCAGATTTGATTGGGACACATATAATTCATGAATAAAGCATTGACACTTCCATCAATGAATTAATTCACAATATTTGTTTTTAGTTTACAGCGCAAGAATACGGCTAGCTTGATAATGGTTGACGGCTTGGTAATCAGTATAGATTTTAACAATTGAGTGTGTCAAGCATCCTACAATGCTGAAAAATCCAACATATATTTTATTCTTATCTTGCTTGTACCCTTGCATTTTAGTTTTTGCATCTGTTCTGACTTTGGAGCATATTTTATCTGAATGAATACTTAAATAGCTGTCTGGAGTTGCATGGAAACTATTTACCTGGATGGCGTAGGCTATTCTATCTTCATACCATGTGGGAACCTGGGATCTTAGTTATAATAGGGAAGGATGCATATACATCAGAAGTCCTATCGTCTCAGCGTGGTGTTAAAAGTTAAAGCTTCTGGGCTATCAGGAATGATTGGCAGGTTTTTTGGTCCTTTGATTGATTTGCGCTTTGTTTCAGATGCATGCAACTACATTTAGTAGCAACATATTGATTAATCTTGTATTAGTTTGGGCTGCATTTGTCACTCAGTTCCGCGGTATATTTGGATAAAATAAGAACCATACATTTCTTGGCTTGGTGCAACGTGGTAAATTACCTGTGTTCAAGGAACTGTGATGACTACTAATATAAACACGGTGCTCTTTGATTCCACCTTTTAATCCCCTTCACTCCCTTTTGGAATAGACCGATATGAATTTGGTCACTAGCAACAATTAATAACATGAATGGAAAACCTGTCGATGTAGAAAGTCTGAAAGGTGTGAAGCAGAGCGCTAATTGAACGTTCTTTCTCAAGCAGGAAACCGGGGGAAAATGCTACCTCACAGTTTCTAAAGCGTGATTCTCACTGCCGGCATCATTTTTATTCATTTTATTACTATTATCACGATGTTTGCCACTGAACAAGAAAGGTATCAAGCGGAAAAGAAGGTCCAAAGCAACTAAAACCCACGCTGCAAACGTGTCTTAAGGATTCATGGCTTCATGCGAGTTTGCATTGGATGGCTTGTGATTTCTCACTGATAAGTGAGAGAGATTCTATTATAAATGCTTAGAGAGAGCAGAATGGTACATGGGAAAGTGAGGAAACATGTGAAATAATCTACTATACTATATATAATCCGGAATGGCCATGGGAGGAGAAAAGTTCCACGTGAGGATGCTTGGACGAAATTATTTGTAGGCAAAAGATGAGAAATAGAGGAAAACTAGGAGATCAATGCCAACTAGTCAAGAGTCTTAAGACCTGTCCTATATCCACTCTTAGCCAAGCAAATGGTAACTCTCCTTCATTTGTGCAAGGTCTACAATCCAATGCTGCTTCACTCATCAGTAATCTCTCTTTCTCTCTCTTTGGGTGGACAGTCTTTAAATGAAAGGACGATTTTTACTTATTGCCATTTGAATGAGAGATTAATAGGAAAAAGTCACAAGTTACAGTGTTTTTGCTTGTGGCTTCGAATTTTGCTTCTTTCTTTGGAGAAGAAGGCCGAAGAGAGAACTATGCAGCATTTATCAGTTAAAAGCAGTCTTCTTGATTCAGGGCCAGAGAAGAACAAGTTTGGGCTTGGAGCTAATGAGCAGCCCCTTTGCCCAAAACCTCGCCGCCTTGGACCTGCCATTCCTGAGTTTATCAAGCCCCTCGGATGTAGCAAACACAGGTTTGAATTGATTGCCATGCTTTTGCCACTGTTTCTTTTTGAGTAGACATGTTTTTAAGATGTTTAGGTTCTGTTCCTTTTTTTTCGTCCTTTGTCATTTTCCTTTGCTTGAAGTTAATCCCATTTGTTATGGAAATTGCCTGGAATCACGTTAGGAAACCTGCAATTTACCTATCTCCGAAATATGAACTCATATGCTCTCCTCTGCATTCAGCCAACCCAGTAGTGAAGGGAAAAGTGGAGTCTCAACATGATTGCTGAGAAGGTTAGGATTTCATACCTCTAAATGTTTCTATCAAAGAATCAAAAGGGAAATATATATTTATGATTTCTAATAGCTTCATATTAATTCCCCACTCAGACAGTGGATGGAAGCGAATCAGCATGCACTGGCTGCTCGCCATCCTGTTTTGCAGGGTCACCTCCAGGGAGAACAGGAAATCCCTTGGTTCATGACGTGCAGTTCATTCATCAAATGGAGCTTCTGTCACCCTTCACTCGAAACAAGTTCTCAAATAAATTCGGCATCACCTCTGCCTCTCCTGTTTGAGCATCAATGGAAATTGTCCACAGCAGCAGCTTTGAAATGAGGTTTCTTGCAGTGAAAAGTACCCTCTGGTGGGATTTTTTGGTAGCTTAACTTTAGTACCACTATGTCTTTTTCTAATTCAATTGTGGATTTTTCTTTGTAAATATCACGAGTTGAAATGGACTCAGATGTCTCCTGTACATAAACATTTTCATCATCAGGCCGTGGATTTGACTTCAAATTGTTTCAAGTTGTATGAATATTCCATTTTATCGTACTTCTTTTCTTTCTTATTGATCTTATAATTTCTTTTTCTTGGCAGAGGGGTGCCCCTTTCTCAAGAAATGCAATCCTCCCTTTCCTGGTCCATTAGTTCCAGAATTTCTTGGCTTTCTGTCATGCATGGCTCAATTCCAAATTTAGAACAAAAATGAAGTTCAAAGTTCCTCCTCTGAATACTTGTGCAAATCCATACCCAAGCATTTTCACAGCAGACCAATTCGAAAAACCTTCCCCTGAATTAACTTGTCAAAACCAATCAATTTGACAAAAGAAAAACCCAGAAAGCATCTAAGAATTCATTAATCTTTAATAAATCAACAAATAACATGTGAGGCTTTCGATCTTTAAAACCTGTTAAAATCTAATAGTTGCTTAATTCAGTTCTTATACTTGTAATCTCACTGAAAAGTAGCAAACATAAATCTGGTTACTTTTGCCTGGTTGTCAGCATTAAAGAATGAAGATGGGTGAATTAGGCAATATGATTTCACATTTCTTGATTTGGTGGGGCTCATTAATGCACTTCTCTATAGTCTGTAAACCATCTTATATTTTCTCTATAATTTATGTGTGTTTGCTTACTTGGCTGTTCTTTACTCTAAAGTCTAAACAGGAAACTTCATGATTGCTGTCGCGTGGAGTGTGGACTAGGTGTTTGACAGAGAAAGATTTGTCTTGGGCTGAAAGAAGTTTGATTGTAACTGATGATTTTTATTCATAAACTACTTTTCCTTTACCCTTCAACAGGTTGGCCTCGTTCACTTACATAATTCGTTGGCTTTCGTTCAGGTTGCAACGTTGAGAAAACTAATACGTCCGAGGTACAATCACATCATGCCTTTCCTGCCGGAATCCAAACTTATTCCACCCCAGAATCAACAAAATATATTATATCAGGAATAATAATTCTTGCACTTCAGTTGCCTTGCGATCTTGATCTTGCCTTCTCCATGTTTCTCTTCTGTCTTTGTCTCCATACTGCCTCGATTGTTATAGGCTGCAGGGCATTCTTGGGCTACTTTCTGAAGCCAATTGCAATTCCCTGCTGTAGCAAATTTCAGCTATATATAACCTCCTTCCTTGATCTTCATAGAAATGTCAATGAAAATTCTTTTACCAGTTAGCCAATGCCATGGTTTAGAGCGTTGATAAGCCAGAAATAATCGATCCTGGATTCATTAGTCTCTACCTGCGATTGTAAAATCATTGGTTATTGTCTATATCTTGTCATTTCCTTGTATCATTTTAGCAAAGGATAGGTTTTGTGTCCTTGTGGTTCTACTTTGAACACCGAAACAGAAACATCAATGTCTCAACGCAAATTCAGCAATCGAGCTTCCAATTTTCTACTAGCAGCAGCTTTCTCCTTGACTTTTCGTGCATTGTCGGCGGACCAGCAGACTTTGACTGAAACAAGAGCTGACGTTCTAGCAACGATATGGACTTTAAAATCAGCAAATAGTCGGAGGCAACTGAAAAATCAACCCAACACATTCCCGACTAAATTTAATACCACAACTTTGATGGAATTGGCAAGTCATCTCAACTTAATTGGTCATGTCAGGCCTCTCTGCTTTGCAGGATCCTTTTGAAAGTCGACACTTGCAATTGTTATTATTGTATGAAAAGAAATTTGCTCAGAAATTCTCTTCGCAGGATTGCGTGTGACTTAAAATTTTAGACAATTGACTACTTGTCTATGATTTGGACTAGTTGCCAACCAAAAGTATTCAAAAGCGTTTGGTTAAGCAATTACCAAGCAGGCATTTCGTCGATGTTGCCTCCCACTTGCCCTTTGTCCCCTCTTTGTTCGTGTTATCGAAGCGTTCAAACCAGGAAAAAGTAAAAGCAGGCAGCATTTAATCCTACTCTTAATTACTTATTTATTGTGTAATTAAAAAGACGCAAATGTCCTTAAATAATGCAAGAATATAATACGATTAAAATTTTAATAAAATTTATATTAAATTTAATAAAAATAAAAAAAATCAATTTAACATTTTTTGTATAATCACATGTATTTTTATATATTTTATGATTTAAAATTAATTTTATTTAAATTGAAAATGATGAATAATAAAATTTTTTTAATAATAATAATTTTAAAATTTAAATCATATTCAAATATTTGTTGATGAAATAAATTTAAAGTTTTTGTGTTGTAATTTTGGTTTTTACATTTTTTATTACCAAGGCAAACAGATGTGAGATAGGCAGATTGACGTAGGATTATGAGATCTACGAAAACACGTTTGCCGCGTGTAGGAGATGCGTCCCACCAACCGTACGCTGCGCCACGATCAATTGTCGAAGGTGTGAAACGTGGATATTGTTGCGTCCACAGGATTTATACGTTCCACGTGTTTAAAGACGGCGAGGACATCGTTGTAGGAAAAACAGAAAGATTGAGATATGAAAATCGCCTTGATTACGATGATTAATTGATGAAAGCTTTGGAAGAAGGATGCTTCGAGGAAGGAAGGTCGTCTCGAGAGCCGAAGAGAGCGGGCCACATTCAACAATGTTCTACGTTGCAGCACAGACTGTTCGACACGTGGCATTTGCTGCTGACTTCGGCTCTCAGTTTCTTCCAGAGGTATAGCTAATCTCAGCTAAACTCGCCCGTCTACATTCGTCAACTAACCCCCAACGCCCTTTCTTACTTAGTTTCTTCTTCGTTCATGCATCCTCTTATTTTCTATTTTTTGCAAATATGGGTTCCTTATTTGTATATTTCTTGAATTTCTTTTATCTTTGTTGAACTTGACCTTTCCTTTTTAGGCTAAATTATTTGATTAATTTTTTTTGTCACAAGATTATTTTACATATGTATATATGTTTGACAGTCGACACTTTTATTTTCTTTTACTTAGTTAGTGATTAATGAATTGATTTAATATATGAAAAAAATCTAAGCCGTTTTACCATATGAATTGAATAAACTTTTAACATCTCGTGGATGAAATGAAAATCAACATAATTTTGTAGTAAGTAAATATGATGTAGAACTTTTATTAAAAAAAATATAGAGTGTAGAATTTGCCATTGATGGAAAACTAAATATAAAAAATTTTCAATGATATTACATTTTGATTGAATAAATAAATAAAAATTAGGGGAAGATAGTGAACTAAAATCAGATTAAGTCAAGTCAAAGGTGCCGAAACTTCAAATCTTTGCTGATAACCAAACAATAAGTGGTACAATAATGTAAGAAACAACACTAATTAATTTGATTTTGTTCATATTTGAATAAAATTATTTATTTATTTATTGTTTTGATAGTTTGCTTGGATAAATTTAAAAACAGCGAGGCATGATTCATAATAGATCATGCATGTACAATTTAAAAAGCACAAGATAATTAAATAAATTACTAATTATTCAAATCAGCAGAGGGATAGTTAAAAATAATATTTTAATATTCAAGTAGACAAAAATTAACTATACTCCAGGCTTGAATGGTGAAGGGAAAATAATCAGGTGCAAAAGAGAAAAATCTCAAAAATACAAGGGGTTTTCAAAAAATGGTTGGCATTTAATTAATTATTAAAATAATAATAATAATATAATGAATATTCCAATAAAAAAAATAATGAATATAAAAAATAAAATAGATTTTTTGTCAGGGACCCACCTCCAGACCAAACAACCGCGGTTTCGTCTGCTCAGTTCATTTGACTTTTGCCGTGCAATTTATTCCTTCAAAAATCTCCAACCAAACTTGAAAGCGCCACTCCATATTTTTCAAAGGTTTCGGCTTTCTTAAGATTAACTTCCAAAGGCCGAAACCCCGAAAAATCTCTTTGTCCACTTTTTTTTTTTCAGGGACGAAATAAGAGGACAGGAAAAGTTTCACACATGAGTGAGTTTATTAGTTACAATTGTGTGTTACTGTTAGTGGTGTTGGGATTAAGCGCGGGAAGATGTTACGGGTTCGGTACTTTCGGTTTTGATTTACATCATAGATATTCGGATCCGGTTAAGGAAATTCTGGCCGTTGATGAGTTACCGGTGAAGGGAAGTCCGGAGTATTATAGTGCTATGGTTCACCGTGATCAAATAATTAAAGGCCGTCGTTTGGCGACGGCTAATGATCAGACGCCGCTTACCTTTCTCGATGGAAACGAGACTTATCGATTGGATGCCTTTGGATTGTATGATTTCGCTCGCCACCTCACTCTCATTCCTTTTGCTTTTTTGAATTTTACCTTTTTTATTGATTTTTTTAAAGTATTCATTTTTATTGGATTATATTTACTTATTTAATTTCTGCTTAGCAGTGGTTCAACAATTTTAGAAAGTGAATTTTTGAGAATCCTGAAGCGAAGTTCATTTAAAAAAAAAAGTTTTGGCTTTCTTGCTGTTTGTTTGCTGAGAAAAACTGGATTACTTTTTCTACTCTTCTTAACTGTTTAGCAGGCTTGGATTATGTTTGGTTGATGGAAAATCATGAAGGCAAAATAAAATTGGGAATAAAATGAAGAAAAAAAAGAAAATTTTCTTTTCCTTTTAAATTCTTCTATCTATACAGAGCTTCAGGGATTAACAACTCTCTCTCTCTCTCTGCTCTCTTTTTCTTTCTCTAGGATTGAATTAAGTAATTTCTTTTCCAATTTTTGTGGAATTACAGTTTGCATTACGCCAATGTATTGGTCGGGACGCCAGCTTTGACCTTTTTGGTGGCATTAGACACAGGCAGCGATCTCTTCTGGCTGCCATGTGATTGTTCCAGTTGCGTGAAAGGCATAAAGATTAACGCTACCGAAGTAACCATTTTCTTCTTTATATCACTTCATTAAATAAAAGAGAATATCTGAAATGTTATGCTTCATTAATTACTTCGATTCTACATATAATTCTCCCACTAGTTGTGATTTGGCCTGAGTTTCTTGAACCAAGTTGAACCTGCCCTCTCTGCTGATTTGAAATGGTAGTGCTGATGCACGAACAAACATTTTGATGGTATCTGTTTGTAATTTTGTGATGCAGGAATTGGATTTTAATATCTACAGCCCTAATAAGTCGTCTACAAGCTCCAGGGTTCCCTGCAGCAGTGACATGTGTAGACAACAAAGAGGATGTTCTTCACCTCAAAGTAATTGTCCTTATCAAGTTCTCTATCTGTCCAATGGCACTTCATCTAATGGGGTCCTGGTCGAAGATGTCTTACACTTAACTACAGATGATGATAAGACCAAAGCTGTTGAAGCCAATATTACTCTCGGGTTTGTAACTTTTAGTTCCTTTTCCATTTAAGAAACATTATGAAAGTGCCAGAAATTCCACTCTGCTGTCTTGGAAAATAGAACCAGTGAATGATATGAACTCTGATCGACATGATATGCACTGTTATTATCTGATTCTGCGGGTAGGCTGCTGAAAGTTGGGTGAAAAATCATCTTGTAGAACCTTGTTTTTTGATATTGATGTTTCTTGTATGATGATTGGTCATCTAAGTCACTTGTATCTTCTTTCCTTAGTATTGCCTAACACTGTTATTGGCACATTTGTTTGGGAATTTTTTACTTGTTGGACTAATGATTTGGATGTGTTACTCTATTGCAGTTGTGGGCAGGTTCAGACCGGATCGTTCTTAGATGGTGCAGCTCCTAATGGTCTTTTTGGACTTGGTATGGACAATATATCAGTTCCTAGCATATTAGCAAAAGAAAAGCTTGCTTCAAATTCCTTTTCTATGTGTTTTGGAGATGATGGGGTTGGAAGAATAACTTTTGGTGATAAGGGCAGCTCAGATCAAAGTGAAACACCATTCAATCTCAGGCATTCACAGTAGTGTTTACTTTTCTGATTGCATTGATGATTATAACAAACTTGTTAGTTTGACATGCAGCCATATGCACCACTTCTGACGCTGGTTTTTTGTTAGTTTTACTGACTCTTCTCTTCTTGATATTCATTTTCAGCCCCACTTACAATGTCAGTATCACTCAAATAATCGTGGAAGGAAAAGCCACGGATGTTGAATTTAATGCAATTTTTGACTCCGGTACCTCATTTACATACTTGAACGACCCTGCTTATAAACTTCTATCTGAGAGTGTAAGTAGTTTAAATCACATATTTTACACAGTTTCCCGGAGTTCGCCTTTTTCCATGCAAGGATTTCTCATTATATTATTTGACAGTTCAACAATGCAGCCATAGAGAAGCGGCATGCATCTAATTCTTCCGACCTTCCCTTTGAATATTGTTATGAGCTAAGGTAATCCATAAAGGCTTTTGTTTTACACTTCCTAGCCCCTGAGGCCTCAGGCACTGACTTCTCTGTTTACCTTAAAGTGGAAACCAAACCAGCCCTAAACACCCTGTGGTGAATCTGACAATGAAAGGTGGAGATCAGTTTTTTGTTCACGATCCAATAGCAGTGATTTCCATGGAGGTAAATGTTCATTTTAATTCTATTAGATGTTAGTCCTGCCCCTTGACTTTGGTTGAAATTAATCCTTTTTCTTATCTGCAGAGTGGATCTGTTTATTGTTTGGCTGTTGTGAAAAGTAACAATTTGAATATCATTGGACGTAAGTCTCTCCCAACACAATTAACATTGCTTATTAGTGCACTTAATGAATTCTATATCTTTCTAAGATAGAACTCCCAATAAAAATGAAGATTTAGTATAAAGAGAATATTCTCTTTAGCTTCCAAACACTGGCAGACACTCATTGCCAATCATGCAAATACTAGAGTGATATGGGCTATGGCTTCTTACATTCTTGTTATATTCAATACAGAAAATTTCATGACTGGTTATCGTATAGTCTTTGATCGTGAGAAGATGGTGCTCGGCTGGAAGGCATCTAACTGTAAGTAACTTCTCTTATGTTTTCCCTCCAACCGATCTCTTAAATCTCTAACATCTGATTTCTACAGGTTATGATGCTGAGGCCTCCAACGCTTTACCTGTAGACCCGCCAACTGCAATTCCCCCTGCTACTGCTGTCAACCCTCAAGCCACAGGAAATGGCAAAAATTCTGACGTCTCAGGGGCATCACCACCCATGGCAAATCAATCACCCAAGCTGAAAACTTTGTCTTATGCACTCACAACTGCTCTTATTCCATTTTTTTGCCTTGATCTAATCATATTCTTTACTTAATAGAGCCTCCCACACCCCCGACCTTGTACCATAGGTATTGTTTTAGGTATACAGAAAGGGAAAACATTCTTAGTTTCCTATTTATCTTTTCATATTAGTGGCATGATTACAAGGTTTTGTAAATATGTTTTGATTTTGAGAGACGATTGATTATTTATAGCATGACTTACATATATAGATTTTTGAAACTCAGCCTCAGGACGCTTACTACAAGTTAATCCTTGAGGGCAAAATCCTGTTTTCTTCCTACCAAGCTCTGCTCACAAACCAAAAACCATCGACGAGGCTTTTGCAAAAAATTAGCTTGAGGATAACCCTGTTAACTACGAAATTGTACTCCTGAAAGGATAATCTAGGGAAGCACATCAAAGATCAAACGGTTCCCTGTTCTTGCAACTTCAGGCCCGACATAATTCTAAAAAAATATAGATGGATACAATGATGAGACTTTGACCATATCTAATGCAATCGAAACTGGCATAATCATCAACTCGAAAGTCAAACAACAAGCTGCATTCGGCTTCGTGATTTGCTCCAGTTGCCAAGCCATAACAAACATAAAATGGAACTAATTTTCAGCAATTGTCTATAACAGAAATGAAATGTTACAACCTTACTAAACTGTAGCTCGTCTTTTAAGGCATAGCTCGTTTGTGCTCGAAGAGCCAGTATAGATCATCAAATATATAAGTGAATTATATCACACAATCATCTGGCACCAAAGGAAGAAGTTTCCTGCAGCAGTCACAAGGAAGAATGCAAGTAAGAATGGCCGCAAAAAAACCTTTTGCATGCTAATCTATTGTCGTTAATTACCTCAATCTGCTCATGTTTCAACACAATTTCAGCCAATTGAATGTTTCCACTAAGCCTAGCTGCCTTATCAGATGGCAATATTGAAAAACCATCAAGAAGCTTAACACACTTGAATCCCCATTTGACCATTAGGAACTCAATAAGATGATGACCGCTGCAAATTATTTGTCAGTATAAACAGTTAAAAGAATTTGATTTAGGAGAACAAAACAAGACAACGTCCCCAGCATAATTCCCGCATTCAGTCCAAGAGACTATGTTCGATAACATATCAGAATACAAACAAGACAGAATAAAGAAATATTGCCTTCGATTATGGTAAGTTGTTATGAAAACTGAGCCTGGATTACTTAGAAGCAGAAATGCCACCGTAGCAAAGAGGTCATCAAAGGCTTACTGACACGAGTTCCATTATTATTCCAACTTAAATGAATTGATTAGCTAAAAATACCTAGAAAATTGTCAAGTAGTTTTACCACGAGCATCATAAAGAACATCAGCCCCAAGAATAATTTTCGGATGCAAACTAAATATGGATGCATCCCAAACTCCCCATGTCAATCCTAATACCTGAAAAACAAAACTTAAATCGATGAAAGGGAATTCATATAGACACTAGGCCAAAAAAGTAAGAGTATTCAAGCAATCAACATAAATTATTACTAGTGAAGAAAGTTTACTTTACACTTTAGTTTATTTAGTTCACACACTCTTCTCATGTTCTCCAGCACCTGCATTTATATCAAACAATATCTGTAAATAGTTAAGTGAAACAAGAAATTAATGACAGTGGCTTAAACAAAGACAGTATATTTAGTACCTCCAATCTATTTGCATCATCATTAAGGGTAACAATGGAACCAACTTTAGCAGCCACCAATCCAGGTAAGCAAGTTCCTGCGCCAAGCTGCAAAAATCAAACATCAACATTGGATAAATACCAAAGCTGAAACTCGAATTGATGATGACAAATACCTCGACTACACTATTCCCGGCAAAGCGCAATTTCTGCTGCCAAACATACTCGGCCAAGACGACACTACAGGGCCAAACGAATAAGCCATAGTCTTCTTTCATATTCTGAAAAGGTTAAAAATAAAAATAAAAACAAAAAATATATACCCTGAAGCTTCAACTTTTGTTCTTTCAGAGGGTTTTACGAAAGTTTTATTACCTCAATTATCGATATAGAGAAGGCGGTTTTCTCAGAGTCACCGAAAAAATGACGAGATATCGTCGTCATTTGTTGATCGGCAAACCATTCGCCGTCTCCGCCATCCTCGTCGTCCATGCCTCTTATACAGCCGCCGGTATATCTTCCGCGGAGGCTCTGGATTCCGAAGGACGATCTAATGTCATATACTCTGTCAAAAACGCTGCGTTTAGCAAACCGAGGCGACAATCTAGAAACTGTGGACGGCAGAGATTAACGGTCATGATTAAGAACCCGGAGATAGCGAAACAAGATGATAGGCATGGCCCACGTGTTAATGTGAATGCACGACCTCTGTACACGCTGCACGCAGTCAATAATTATATCTCTCTGTTTTATCCGCTTTTATTACTTCTTGAAGTTGATTTCTTCCACCTTCTCGAATCGTCGTCGTCAACTCAACTCAACTCAACTCACTCACTGCTCTTCTTTCCGTTCTCAGCTCACTGAAGTCTGATGGCTTTAGCTCATTGTTTGGTTGCAGTTCCAGTCGAAACTTCAAAAGCTTGGCAGAACTTTCTTCTCGCTTGTTCTTCTTCTATGGAGCCGATGTCTTCGTTAGCTTTCACTTCTTCTTCTCCCTTGTCTAAAGCTCGAAATTTTTCTATCTTTCCCAGAATTCACAGAATCAGAGACAAAGGTAACTTCTTTTATTGTTGCTTTAAGTTTATATCTATTTCAGTGTTGGGTTTAGTGTTCTTGAGATTATGGAATTTGAATTTACACGGAAAACAGTCTTTTTTGTATGGAGAAAATTGTCGAATGTGATGGAAAATTTTTACAGAACCTAAATTAACCATATAATTCCCCTTTGTCCCCTCTTTGTTGATATTATTGAAGCGTTCAAACCATGAAAAAGTAAAAGCGCGCAACATTTAATCCAACTCTTAATTACTTATTTATTGTGTAATTAAAATGACGCAAATGTCAACGACAAGTTTTTGGCTCAATGGCCAGAAAAAAGTCTTGAAATTTTTGAAATTTTAGATTTTAGTCTTATTAAATATGCATTTGATGTTTAATGTGTTATTATTATTTGTAATTTTTATTATTTTTATATTCATCAATTCATCAATTATCAATCCATTAAATGTATTATATTATTCAAAAAATGACGTAAATGTCCTGAAGATAGATAAAAAAATGCATGAATATAATACAATTAAAATTTTAATAAAATTTATATTAAATTTAATGAAAATAAAAAATTGATTTAATTTTTTGTAATCACATATTTTAATCTATTTTATTATTTAAAATTAATTTTATTCTAAAAAAATAAATGATAAATTTTTTTAATAATAATAATAATTTCAAGATTTCAATTATATTTAAATACTTTTAAAAATTTACTTTCAATATTTTTCATTGCTTGTCGATAAATCAATTTAATGTTTTTGTGCTGTAATTTTGGGTGTTTTACATTATTTATTAAACGAGACAAACAGATGTGAGACAGACAGATATACGAAGGATTATGAGATGTACGTAAACGCGTTTGCACGTGTAAGAGATGTGTCCCACGAACCTTCCGCTGCGCCACGATCAATCGTCGACGGTGCGAAATGTGGATGCTGTTGCGTCCACAGGATTTAGAGTGTTCCACGTGTTTAAAGTCAGCGAGGACATTCTTGTAGGAAAAACAGGAAAAAATCGCCTTGATTGACGATGATTAATTGATGAAAGCTTTGGAAGAAGGATGCTTCGAGGAAGGAAGGTCGTCTCCAGGGCCGAAGAGAGCGGGCCACATTCAACAATGTTCTACGTTGCAGCACAGACTGTTCGACACGCGGCATTTGCTACTGACTTCATTTTGAGTTTCTTCCGGATGAGGTATAGCTAGTCTCAGCTAAACTCGTCCGTTTACATTCGTCAACTAACCCCAACGCCCTTTCTTACTTAGTTTCTTCTTCGTTCATGCATCCTCTTTATTTTCTAATTTTTTGCAGATATGGGTTCCTTATTTGTATATTTCTTGATTTTCTTTTGTCTTTGTTGACCTTTCCTTTTTTAAGCTAAATTATTGATTAATTTATATATGTATATATGTTTGATAGTCGACACTTTCAATTTTTATTTTCTTTTACTTAGTAATTAATGAATTGATTTAATATATGAAAAAAATCTAAGTTGTTTTACTATATGAATTGAATAAACTTCAACATCTCGCCGATGAAATGAAAATCAACATAATTTTGTAGTAAGTAATTATGATGTAGAACTTTTATTTAAAAAAAATATAAAATGTAGAATTTGCTATTGATGGAAAAGTAAATATATAAAATATTTTTAAAAATTTAAAAAAATTAAAAAACATGTAAAAATATTTTATTAAAAAATATTTTTAAAATATGTAAAAATATTTAAAAACATGTAAAAATATTTAAAAACATGTAAAAATATTTAAAGAAATATAAAAATATGTAAAAAGTACTTTAAAAAATATTTAAAAATAGGAAAAAATATTAGTTGAATAAAAATTAATTAAAAAAACCACAAAGAATCCTCATGTTTTTTAAATATTATTACATGTTTTTAAATATTTCTAAGTATTTTTACATATTTTAAAATATTTTTTTATATATTTTTAAAATTTTTTACATTTTTTAAATTTTTAAAAATTTTTTACTTATTTTTAAATGTTTTTAAAAATTTTTTTAGGAAAAAAAATATGATTGATTGGTGTCACGTGTCAAATTCTTATTGGACATTTCAAGTCACGTTCGCATTTTCAAACGACATTAGTCTTAGGTACTAAAGTGTCTGATGAAAATAAAATTCAAATATCAAAGTGAATAAAAATTAATAAGGATCAAAATTATAAAAATGGTATAGTTCGAGAGCTAAACGATACATTAATCCAAAAATTAACTATAGTCCAAGGCTTGAATGGGAAAAGGGAAAAGTATCAGGTACAAAAGAGAAAAATCTGGAAAATACAAGGGGTTTCCAAAAAATGGTCGGCATTTAATTATTTAATGGAATAATAAAAATGAATATAATATAAATAAAATAGATCTTTTGTCAAGGACCCACGTCCAGACCAAACGACCGCGGTTACGTCTGCTCAGTTTATTTGACTTTTGCTTTGCCTTTCAATTTATTCCTCAAAAACCTCCGACCAAACTTGAAAACGCCACTCCATATTTTTCAAAGGTTTCGGCTTTCTCAAGATTAACTTCCGAAGGCCGAAACCCGAAAATTTTCGTTGTCCACATTTTTTTTTCAGGGACGAAATTAGAGGACAGGAAAGTTTCAGACATGAGTGAGTTTAGTAGTTACAATTGTGTGTTACTGTTAGTGGTGTTGGGACTAAGCGCGGGAAGATGTTACGGGTTCGGTACTTTCGGTTTTGATTTACATCATAGATATTCGGATCCGGTTAAGGAAATTCTGGCCGTCGATGAGTTACCGGTAAAGGGAAGTCCGGAGTATTATAGTGCTATGGTTCACCGTGATAAAATAATTAAAGGCCGTCGTTTGGCAACGGCTAATGACCAGACGCCGCTTACCTTTCTCGATGGGAACGAGACTTATCGATTGGATGCCTTGGGATTGTATGATTTTCTCTCCAGCTCACTCTATTCCTTTTGCTTTTATGAATTTCCACCTTTATTTTTTATTTTTAAAGTATTCATTTTTATTGGATTTATATTTTCCTATTTAATTTCTGCTTAGCAGTGGTTCAACAATTTTAGAAAGTGAATTTCTGAGAATCCAGAGCGAAGTTCATTTTAAAATAAAAAAATGTTTTGCTTTTTGCTGTTTGTTTGCTGAGAAAAAACTGGATTACTTTTTCTCTACTCAGCTTAACTGTTTAGCAGGTTTGGATATGTTTGGTTGATGGAAAATCACGAAGGAAATAGAAATTGGGAATAAAATGAAGTAAAAAAAAAAGAAAAATTTCTTTTCCTTCTAAATTCTTCTGTCTATACATAGCTTCAGGGATTAAACAACTCCCTGTCTATCTGCTTTCTTTTTCTTCTTGCTCTAGGATTGAATTCAGTAATTTCATTTCCAATTTTTGTGGAATTACAGTTTGATTACGCAATGTACGGTCGGGACGCCAGCTTTGTCCTTTTTGGTGGCTTTAGACACAGGCAGCGATCTTCTTCTGGCTGCCATGTGATTGTACCAGTTGCGTGAAAGTCATAAAGTTGTCCGCCGGCCAAGTAACCATTTTCTTCTTTTTATTACTTCCTTAAATAAAAGAGAATATCTGAAATGTTATGCTCATTAGTTACTTCAATTCTACATATAATTCTCTCACTAGTTGTTAATTCCCATGAATCTTTCCATGATTATAGCTTGTCTATTAGTAATTTGGGCTGAGTTTATTGAACCAAGTTGAACCTGTGCCCTCTCTGCGGATATGCAATGGTAGTGCTGATGCACGAAACAAACATTTTGATGGTATCTGTTTTAATATTTGTGATGCAGGAATTGGACTTTAATATACAGCCCTAATACATCGTCTACAAGCTCCGGGGTTCCCTGTAGCAGTGACATGTGTGGACAACAAAGAAGATGTTCTTCACCTCAAAGTAATTGTCCTTATCAAGTTCTCTATCTGTCCAATGGCACTTCATCTACTGGGGTCTTGGTTCAAGATGTCTTACACTTAACTACAGATGATGATAAAAATCGAAGCTGTTGAAGCCAACATTACTTTCGGGTTTGTAATCTTTAGTTCCTTTTCCATTAAGAAACATTGTGAGAGTCCCGGAAATTCCACTCTGCTGTCTTGGAAAATAGATCCAGTGAATGATATATAACTCTGATCAACATGATATGCACTGTTATTATCTGATTCTCAGGGTAGGCTGCTGAAAGTTGGGTGAAAATCATCTGGTAGAACCTTGTTTTTGAGAATTCATTTGGCAGAACCTTAGGAAGAAGGAGGGGGGAGGGTGTGGTTATTGATGTTTCTTGTATGATGATTATTCATCAAAGTCTCTTGTATCCTCTTTCCTTAGTATTGCTTCACATTGTTAGTGGCACATTTGTTTGGGAATTTTTTACTTGTTGGACTAATGATTTGGATGTGTTACTCTATTGCAGTTGTGGGCAGGTTCAGACCGGATCGTTCTTAGATGGTGCAGCTCCTAATGGTCTTTTTGGACTTGGTATGGACAATATATCAGTTCCTAGCATATTAGCAAAAGAAAAGCTTGCTTCAAATTCCTTTTCTATGTGTTTTGGAGATGATGGGGTTGGAAGAATAACTTTTGGTGATAAGGGCAGCTCAGATCAAAGTGAAACACCATTTAATCTCAGGCATTCACAGTAAGTGTTTACTTTTCTGATTGCATTGATGATTATAACAAACTTGTTAGTTTGACATGCAGCCATATGCACCACTTCTGACGCTGGTTTTTTGTTAGTTTTACTGACTCTTCTCTTCTTGATATTCATTTTCAGCCCCACTTACAATGTTCAGTATCACTCAAATAATCGTGGGAGGAAATGCCGCGGATCTTGAATTCAATGCAATTTTCGACTCTGGTACCTCATTTACATATTTGAACGACCCTGCTTATAAGCTTATATCTGAGAGTGTAAGTAGTTTAAATCACATATTTTACAGTGATTCCTGGAGTTTGCCTTTTTCCATGCAACGATTTCTCATTTGTTATTTGACAGTTCAACAATATGGCCATAGAGAAGCGACATGCATCTAATTCTTCTGACCTTCCCTTTGAATATTGTTACAAGCTAAGGTAATCTATAAAGGCTTTTGTTTAATCCTTCCTAGCCCTGAGGCCCTTGGCACTGACTTCGCCGTTTTCCTTACAGGGCAAACCAAACCAGCTTTAAATACCCTGTAGTGAATCTGACAATGAAAGGTGGAGATCAGTTTTTTGTTCATGATCCAATAGTAGTGATTCCCATGGAGGTAAATGTTCATTTTAATTCTATTAGATGTTAGTCCTGCCCCTTGACTTAGGTTGAAATTAATCTTTTTTCTTATCTGCAGAGTGTAACTGTTTACTGTTTGGCTGTTGTGAAAAGTGACGATGTGAATATCATTGGACGTAAGTCTCTCCAGACACAATTAGCATTGCTTATTACTGCACTTAATGAATTCTATATCTTTCTAAGATTGAACGGTCGATAACAATGAAGATTTAGTATAAACGCTAATCATGCAAACACTAGAGTGATATGGGCTATAAATGCTTGATTGCTTCTTACATTTTGTTAATTCAATGCAGAAAATTTCATGACTGGTTACCGTATTGTCTTTGATCGTGAGAAGATGGTGCTCGGGTGGAAAGCATCCAACTGTGAGTAACTTTTGTTATGTTTCCCTTGCGTTTTACGCTCCAACCTCTCTCTAAAAATCTCCAACATCTGATATCTACAGGTTATGATGTTGAGGCCTCTAACACTTTACCTGTTAAGCCACCAACTGCAATTCCCCCTGCAACTGCTGTCAACCCTCAAGCCACTGCAAATGGCAAAAATCATGACATCTCAGGGGCATCACCACCCATGGCAAATCAATCACCCAAGCTGGAAACTTTGTCTTATGCACTCACAACAACTGCTATCATTCCATTTTTTGCCTTGATTTAATCATATTCTCTACTTAACAGAGCCTCCCACACCGGGACCTTGTACCACAGGTATTGTTTTTAGGTATACAGGAAGGGAAAACATTCTTATTTTTCTTTTCATGTCAGTGGCATGATTACAAGGTTTTGTAAATATGTTTTGATTTCGAGAGACGATTGATTATTTATAGCATGACTTACATGTGTAGTTTTTTGAAACTCGCCCCATAACACTTACTACAAGTTAATCCTTCAGGGCAAAGTCCTCTTTCTTCCGACCAAGCTCTGCTCACAAACCAGAAACCATCGAAACCATTGACAAGGCTTTGCAAAAAGTTAGCTTTAGGATAACCCTGTAAACTATGAATTTATACTCCTGAAACTATAACCCAGGGAGCACATCAAAACGGTTCCCTGTTCTTGCCACTTCAGGCCTGACATAATTCTATATGAATCAAATCAAGGAAAGGAGGAGAAACCCAGCTCGACTTTCATTGATGAAATATAAATGACTAAAATGAAGAGACATTGACCATATTAACGCAATTGAAACTAGCATATGCATCAATATCTAGAATCTTGAGTGTCGAACAACAAGCTGCATTTGGCTTAGCGATTTGCTCCAGTTGGCAAGCCATTTTCTAACTAATAACAAACATAAAATGGAACTAATTTTCAGCAATTGTCTATAACAGAAATGAAATGTTACAACCTTACTAAACTGGAGCTTGTCTTTGAAGGCATAGCTCATTTGTGCTCGAAGATCCAGTATGGATCATCAAATATGTAAGTGAATTATATCAGATAATCATCTGGCACCAGAGGAAGAAGTTTCCTGCAGCAGTCATAAAGAAGAATGCACATAAGAGTGGCTGCAAAAAAAAAAAAAAAAAAAACCTTTTGCATGCTAATCTATTGTCGTTAATTACCTCAATCTGCTCATGTTTCAAAACAATTTCAGCCAATTGAATGTTTCCACAAAGCCTAGCTGCCTTATCAGATGGCAATATTGAAAAACCATCGAGAAGTTTAACACACTTGAGTCCCCATTTGACCATTAGGAACTCAATAAGATGATGACCGCTGCAATATTTGTCAGTATAAACAGTTAAAAGAATTTGATTTAGGGCTAGTTTGGATGAGCAGTGCGATTGATTCCGGTGAGATTGAAAAAAAAAAATGACTACCGTGAGTATAAGTTTTATAATAAAATATTTAAAAGTATGAGTAAAAAGATAAGTTTACATGATTTTTTTTTTTGCCTTTTGCAAAATTTTTTTTTATTTTTTCTGCTCCCACTGGACTGGTGCGGTGACATCCAAACGGAGTCTTAGGAGAACAAAACTAGACAACGTCCCCAGCATAATTCCTACACTCAATCCTAGAGACTATGCTCGAAAACATATCAGAATACAAACAAGACAGAATACAGAAACATTACCTTCGATTATGATAAGTTGTTATGAAAACTGAGCCTGGATTACTTTGAAGCAGAAATGCCACAGTAGCAAAGAGGTCATCAAAGGCTTACCAACACGAGTTCCGTTATTATTTCAGCTTAAATGAATTGATTAGCTAAAAATAAGACAAAATACCTAGAAAATTGTCAAGTAGTTTTACCACGAGCATCATAAAGAACATCAGCCCCAAGAATAATTTTCGATGCAAACTAAATATGGATGCATCCCAAACTCCCCATGTCAATCCTAATACCTGAAAAACAAAACTTAAATCGATGAAAGGGAATTCAAATAGACACTAGGCCAAAAAAGTAAGAGTATTCAAGCAATCAACATAAATTATTACTAGTGAAGAAAGTTTACTTTACACTTTAGTTTATTTAGTTCACACACTCTTCTCATGTTCTCTCAGCACCTGCATTTATATCAAACAATATCGGTAAATAGTTAAGTGAAACAAGAAATTAATGACAGTGGCTTAAACAAAGACAGTATATTTAGTACCTCCAATCTATTTGCATCATCATTAAGGGTAACAATGGAGCCAACTTTAGCAGCCACCAATCCAGGTAAGCAAGTTCCTGCGCCAAGCTGCAAAAATCAAACATCAACAATGGATAAATACCAAAGCTGAAACTCGAATTGATGATGACAAATACCTCGACTACACTATTCCCGGCAAAGCGCAATTTCTGCTGCCAAACATACTCGGCCAAGACGACACTACAGGGCCAAACGAATAAGCCATAGTCTTCTTTCATATTCTGAAAAGGTTAAAAATAAAAATAAAAACAAAAAATATATACCCTGAAGCTTCAACTTTTGTTCTTTCAGAGGGTTTTACGAAAGTTTTATTACCTCAATTATCGATATAGAGAAGGCGGTTTTCTCAGAGTCACCGAAAAAATGACGAGATATCGTCGTCATTTGTTGATCGGCAAACCATTCGCCGTCTCCGCCATCCTCGTCGTCCATGCCTCTTATAAAGCCGCCGGTTATATCTTCCGCGGAGGCTCTGGATTCCGAAGGACGATCTAATGTCATATACTCTGTCAAAAAACGCTGCGTTTTAGCAAACCGAGGCGACAATCTAGAAACTGTGGACGGCAGAGATTAACGGTCATGATTAAGAGCCCGGAGATAGCGAAACAAATGATAGGCATGGCCCACGTGTTAATGTGAATGCACAGACCTCTGTACACGCTGCACGCAGTCAATAATTATCATCTCTCTGTTTTATCCGCTTTTATTACTTCTTGAAGTTGATTTCTTCCACCTTCTCGAATCGTCGTCGTCAACTCAACTCAACTCAACTCACTCACTGCTCTTCTTTCCGTTCTCAGCTCACTGAAGTCTGATGGCTTTAGCTCATTGTTTGGTTGCAGTTCCAGTCGAAACTTCAAAGCTTGGCAGAACTTCAATTCTCGCTTGTTCTTCTTCTATGGAGCCGATGTCTTCGTTAGCTTTCACTTCTTCTTCTCCCTTGTCTAAAGCTCGAAATTTTTCTATCTTTCCCAGAATTCACAGAATCAGAGACAAAGGTAACTTCTTTTATTGTTGCTTTAAGTTTATATCTATTTCAGTGTTGGGTTTAGTGTTCTTGAGATTATGGAATTTGAATTTACACGGAAAACAGTCTTTTTTGTATGGAGAAAATTGTCGAATGTGATGGAAAATTTTTACAGAACCTAAATTAACCATATAATTCCCCTTTGTCCCCTCTTTGTTGATATTATTGAAGCGTTCAAACCATGAAAAAGTAAAAGCACGCAACATTTAATCCAACTCTTAATTACTTATTTATTGTGTAATTAAAATGACGCAAATGTCAACGACAAGTTTTTGGCTCAATGGCCAGAAAAAAGTCTTGAAATTTTTGAAATTTTAGATTTTAGTCTTATTAAATATGCATTTGATGTTTAATGTGTTATTATTATTTGTAATTTATTATTATTTTTTATATTCATCAATTCATCAGATTATCAATCCATGAAATGTATTATATTATTCAAAAAATGACGTAAATGTCCTGAAGATAGATAAAAAATGCATGAATATAATACAATTAAAATTTTAATAAAATTTATATTAAATTTAATGAAAATAAAAAATTGATTTAATTTTTTGTAATCACAAATATTTTAATCTATTTTATTATTTAAAATTAATTTTATTCTAAAAAAATAAATGATAAATTTTTTTTAATAATAATAATTTCAAGATTTCAATTATATTTAAATACTTTTAAAAAATTTACTTTCAATATTTTTCATTGCTTGTCGATAAATCAATTTAATGTTTTTGTGCTGTAATTTGGGTGTTTTACATTATTTATTATTAACGAGACAAACAGATGTGAGACAGACAGATATACGAAGGATTATGAGATGTACGTAAACGCGTTTGCCACGTGTAAGAGATGTGTCCCACGAACCTTCCGCTGCGCCACGATCAATCGTCGACGGTGCGAAATGTGGATGCTGTTGCGTCCACAGGATTTAGAGTGTTCCACGTGTTTAAAGTCAGCGAGGACATTGTTGTAGGAAAAACAGAAAAATCGCCTTGATTGACGATGATTAATTGATGAAAGCTTTGGAAGAAGGATGCTTCGAGGAAGGAAGGTCGTCTCCAGGGCCGAAGAGAGCGGGCCACATTCAACAATGTTCTACGTTGCAGCACAGACTGTTCGACACGCGGCATTTGCTACTGACTTCATTTTGAGTTTCTTCCGGATGAGGTATAGCTAGTCTCAGCTAAACTCGTCCGTTTACATTCGTCAACTAACCCCCAACGCCCTTTCTTACTTAGTTTCTTCTTCGTTCATGCATCCTCTTTATTTTCTAATTTTTTGCAGATATGGGTTCCTTATTTGTATATTTCTTGATTTTCTTTTGTCTTTGTTGACCTTTCCTTTTTTAGGCTAAATTATTGATTAATTTATATATGTATATATGTTTGATAGTCGACACTTTCAATTTTTATTTTCTTTTACTTAGTAATTAATGAATTGATTTAATATATGAAAAAAATCTAAGTTGTTTTACTATATGAATTGAATAAACTCTCAACATCTCGCCGATGAAATGAAAATCAACATAATTTTGTAGTAAGTAATTATGATGTAGAACTTTTATTAAAAAAAATATAAAATGTAGAATTTGCTATTGATGGAAAAGTAAATATATAAAATATTTTTAAAAAATTTAAAAAAAATTAAAAAACATGTAAAAATATTTTTAAAAAATATAAAAATATTTTAAAATATGTAAAAATATTTAAAAACATGTAAAAATATTTAAAAACATGTAAAAATATTTAAAGAAATATAAAAATATGTAAAAGTACTTTAAAAAATATTTAAAAATAGGAAAAAATATTAGTTGAATAAAAATTAATTAAAAAAACACAAAGAATCCTCATGTTTTTTTAAATATTTTTACATGTTTTTAAATATTTCTTAAGTATTTTTACATATTTTAAAATATTTTTTTATATATTTTTAAAATTTTTTACATTTTTTTTAAATTTTTAAAAATATTTTTACTTATTTTTAAATGTTTTTAAAATATTTTTTAGGAAAAAAAATATGATTGATATGGTGTCACGTGTCAAATTCTTATTGGACATTTCAAGTCACGTTCGCATTTTCAAACGGCATTAGTCTTAGGTACTAAAGTGTCTGATGAAAATAAAATTCAAATATCAAAGTGATAAAAAAAATTCAATAAGTATCAAAATTATAAAAATGGTATAGTTCGGGAGCTAAATGATACATTAATCCAAAAATTAACTATAGTCCAAGGCTTGAATGGTAAAAGGGAAAAGTATCAGGTACAAAAGAGAAAAATCTGGAAAATACAAGGGGTTTCCAAAAAATGGTCGGCATTTAATTATTTAATGGAATAATAAAAATGAATATAATATAAATAAAATAGATCTTTTGTCAAGGACCCACGTCCAGACCAGACACCACGACCGCGGTTACGTCTGCTCAGTTTATTTGACTTTTGCTTTGCCTTTCAATTTATTCCTCAAAAACCTCCGACCAAACTTGAAAACGCCACTCCATATTTTTCAAAGGTTTCGGCTTTCTCAAGATTAACTTCCGAAGGCCGAAACCCGAAAATTTTCTTTGTCCACATTTTTTTTTCAGGGACGAAATTAGAGGACAGGAAAGTTTCAGACATGAGTGAGTTTCGTAGTTACAATTGTGTGTTACTGTTAGTGGTGTTGGGACTAAGCGCGGGAAGATGTTACGGGTTCGGTACTTTCGGTTTTGATTTACATCATAGATATTCGGATCCGGTTAAGGAAATTCTGGCCGTCGATGAGTTACCGGTAAAGGGAAGTCCGGAGTATTATAGTGCTATGGTTCACCGTGATAAAATAATTAAAGGCCGTCGTTTGGCAACGGCTAATGACCAGACGCCGCTTACCTTTCTCGATGGGAACGAGACTTATCGATTGGATGCCTTGGGATTGTATGATTTCTCTCTCCAGCTCACTCTCATTCCTTTTGCTTTTATGAATTCCACCTTTTTTATTGATTTTTTTAAAGTATTCATTTTTATTGGATTATATTTTCCTATTTAATTTCTGCTTAGCAGTGGTTCAACAATTTTAGAAAGTGAATTTCTGAGAATCCAGAAGCGAAGTTCATTTTAAAATAAAAAAATGTTTTGGCTTTTTGCTGTTTGTTTGCTGAGAAAAACTGGATTACTTTTTCTACTCAGCTTAACTGTTTAGCAGGTTTGGATTTGTTTGGTTGATGGAAAATCACGAAGGAAATAGAATTGGAATAAAATGAAGTAAAAAAAAAAGAAAAATTTCTTTTCCTTCTAAATTCTTCTGTCTATACAGAGCTTCAGGGATTAACAACTCCCTGTCTATCTGCTTTCTTTTTCTTCTTGCTCTAGGATTGAATTCAGTAATTTCATTTCCAATTTTTGTGGAATTACAGTTTGCATTACGCTAATGTATCGGTCGGGACGCCAGCTTTGTCCTTTTTGGTGGCTTTAGACACAGGCAGCGATCTCTTCTGGCTGCCATGTGATTGTACCAGTTGCGTGAAAGTCATAAAGTTGTCCGCCGGCCAAGTAACCATTTTCTTCTTTTTATTACTTCCTTAAATAAAAGAGAATATCTGAAATGTTATGCTTCATTAGTTACTTCAATTCTACATATAATTCTCTCACTAGTTGTGAATTCCCATGAATCTTTCCATGATTTATAGCTTGTCTATTAGTAATTTGGGCTGAGTTTATTGAACCAAGTTGAACCTGTGCCCTCTCTGCGGATATGCAATGGTAGTGCTGATGCACGAACAAACATTTTGATGGTATCTGTTTGTAATATTTGTGATGCAGGAATTGGACTTTAATATCTACAGCCCTAATACATCGTCTACAAGCTCCGGGGTTCCCTGTAGCAGTGACATGTGTGGACAACAAAGAAGATGTTCTTCACCTCAAAGTAATTGTCCTTATCAAGTTCTCTATCTGTCCAATGGCACTTCATCTACTGGGGTCTTGGTTCAAGATGTCTTACACTTAACTACAGATGATGATAAAATCGAAGCTGTTGAAGCCAACATTACTTTCGGGTTTGTAATCTTTAGTTCCTTTTCCATTTAAGAAACATTGTGAGAGTCCCGGAAATTCCACTCTGCTGTCTTGGAAAATAGATCCAGTGAATGATATATAACTCTGATCAACATGATATGCACTGTTATTATCTGATTCTCAGGGTAGGCTGCTGAAAGTTGGGTGAAAATCATCTGGTAGAACCTTGTTTTTGAGAATTCATTTGGCAGAACCTTAGGAAGAAGGAGGGGGGAGGGTGTGGTTATTGATGTTTCTTGTATGATGATTATTCATCAAAGTCTCTTGTATCCTCTTTCCTTAGTATTGCTTCACATTGTTAGTGGCACATTTGTTTGGGAATTTTTTACTTGTTGGACTAATGATTTGGATGTGTTACTCTATTGCAGTTGTGGGCAGGTTCAGACCGGATCGTTCTTAGATGGTGCAGCTCCTAATGGTCTTTTTGGACTTGGTATGGACAATATATCAGTTCCTAGCATATTAGCAAAAGAAAAGCTTGCTTCAAATTCCTTTTCTATGTGTTTTGGAGATGATGGGGTTGGAAGAATAACTTTTGGTGATAAGGGCAGCTCAGATCAAAGTGAAACACCATTTAATCTCAGGCATTCACAGTAAGTGTTTACTTTTCTGATTGCATTGATGATTATAACAAACTTGTTAGTTTGACATGCAGCCATATGCACCACTTCTGACGCTGGTTTTTTGTTAGTTTTACTGACTCTTCTCTTCTTGATATTCATTTTCAGCCCCACTTACAATGTCAGTATCACTCAAATAATCGTGGGAGGAAATGCCGCGGATCTTGAATTCAATGCAATTTTCGACTCTGGTACCTCATTTACATATTTGAACGACCCTGCTTATAAGCTTATATCTGAGAGTGTAAGTAGTTTAAATCACATATTTTACAGTGATTCCTGGAGTTTGCCTTTTTCCATGCAACGATTTCTCATTATGTTATTTGACAGTTCAACAATATGGCCATAGAGAAGCGACATGCATCTAATTCTTCTGACCTTCCCTTTGAATATTGTTACAAGCTAAGGTAATCTATAAAGGCTTTTGTTTAATCCTTCCTAGCCCCTGAGGCCCTTGGCACTGACTTCGCCGTTTTCCTTACAGGGCAAACCAAACCAGCTTTAAATACCCTGTAGTGAATCTGACAATGAAAGGTGGAGATCAGTTTTTTGTTCATGATCCAATAGTAGTGATTCCCATGGAGGTAAATGTTCATTTTAATTCTATTAGATGTTAGTCCTGCCCCTTGACTTAGGTTGAAATTAATCTTTTTTCTTATCTGCAGAGTGTAACTGTTTACTGTTTGGCTGTTGTGAAAAGTGACGATGTGAATATCATTGGACGTAAGTCTCTCCAGACACAATTAGCATTGCTTATTACTGCACTTAATGAATTCTATATCTTTCTAAGATTGAACGGTCGATAACAATGAAGATTTAGTATAAACGCTAATCATGCAAACACTAGAGTGATATGGGCTATAAATGCTTGATTGCTTCTTACATTTTGTTAATTCAATGCAGAAAATTTCATGACTGGTTACCGTATTGTCTTTGATCGTGAGAAGATGGTGCTCGGGTGGAAAGCATCCAACTGTGAGTAACTTTTGTTATGTTTCCCTTGCGTTTTACGCCTCCAACCTCTCTCTAAAAATCTCCAACATCTGATATCTACAGGTTATGATGTTGAGGCCTCTAACACTTTACCTGTTAAGCCACCAACTGCAATTCCCCCTGCAACTGCTGTCAACCCTCAAGCCACTGCAAATGGCAAAAATCATGACATCTCAGGGGCATCACCACCCATGGCAAATCAATCACCCAAGCTGGAAACTTTGTCTTATGCACTCACAACTGCTATCATTCCATTTTTTGCCTTGATTTAATCATATTCTCTACTTAACAGAGCCTCCCACACCGGGACCTTGTACCACAGGTATTGTTTTTAGGTATACAGGAAGGGAAAACATTCTTATTTTTCTTTTCATGTCAGTGGCATGATTACAAGGTTTTGTAAATATGTTTTGATTTCGAGAGACGATTGATTATTTATAGCATGACTTACATGTGTAGTTTTTTGAAACTCGCCCCATAACACTTACTACAAGTTAATCCTTCAGGGCAAAGTCCTCTTTCTTCCGACCAAGCTCTGCTCACAAACCAGAAACCATCGAAACCATTGACAAGGCTTTGCAAAAAGTTAGCTTTAGGATAACCCTGTAAACTATGAATTTATACTCCTGAAACTATAACCCAGGGAGCACATCAAACGGTTCCCTGTTCTTGCCACTTCAGGCCTGACATAATTCTATATGAATCAAATCAAGGAAAGGAGGAGAAACCCAGCTCGACTTTCATTGATGAAATATAAATGACTAAAATGAAGAGACATTGACCATATTAACGCAATTGAAACTAGCATATGCATCAATATCTAGAATCTTGAGTGTCGAACAACAAGCTGCATTTGGCTTAGCGATTTGCTCCAGTTGGCAAGCCATTTTCTAACTAATAACAAACATAAAATGGAACTAATTTTCAGCAATTGTCTATAACAGAAATGAAATGTTACAACCTTACTAAACTGGAGCTTGTCTTTGAAGGCATAGCTCATTTGTGCTCGAAGATCCAGTATGGATCATCAAATATGTAAGTGAATTATATCAGATAATCATCTGGCACCAGAGGAAGAAGTTTCCTGCAGCAGTCATAAAGAAGAATGCACATAAGAGTGGCTGCAAAAAAAAAAAAAAAAAAACCTTTTGCATGCTAATCTATTGTCGTTAATTACCTCAATCTGCTCATGTTTCAAAACAATTTCAGCCAATTGAATGTTTCCACAAAGCCTAGCTGCCTTATCAGATGGCAATATTGAAAAACCATCGAGAAGTTTAACACACTTGAGTCCCCATTTGACCATTAGGAACTCAATAAGATGATGACCGCTGCAATATTTGTCAGTATAAACAGTTAAAAGAATTTGATTTAGGGCTAGTTTGGATGAGCAGTGCGATTGATTCCGGTGAGATTGAAAAAAAGAAAATGACTACCGTGAGTATAAGTTTTATAATAAAATATTTAAAAGTATGAGTAAAAAGATAAGTTTACATGATTTTTTTTTTGCCTTTTGCAAAATTTTTTTTTATTTTTTCTGCTCCCACTGGACTGGTGCGGTGACATCCAAACGGAGTCTTAGGAGAACAAAACTAGACAACGTCCCCAGCATAATTCCTACACTCAATCCTAGAGACTATGCTCGAAAACATATCAGAATACAAACAAGACAGAATACAGAAACATTACCTTCGATTATGATAAGTTGTTATGAAAACTGAGCCTGGATTACTTTGAAGCAGAAATGCCACAGTAGCAAAGAGGTCATCAAAGGCTTACCAACACGAGTTCCGTTATTATTTCAGCTTAAATGAATTGATTAGCTAAAAATAAGACAAAATACCTAGAAAATTGTCAAGTAGTTTTACCACGAGCATCATAAAGAACATCAGCCCCAAGAATAATTTTCGGATGCAAACTAAATATGGATGCATCCCAAACTCCCCATGTCAATCCTAATACCTGAAAAACAAAACTTAAATCGATGAAAGGGAATTCAAATAGACACTAGGCCAAAAAAGTAAGAGTATTCAAGCAATCAACATAAATTATTACTAGTGAAGAAAGTTTACTTTACACTTTAGTTTATTTAGTTCACACACTCTTCTCATGTTCTCCAGCACCTGCATTTATATCAAACAATATCGGTAAATAGTTAAGTGAAACAAGAAATTAATGACAGTGGCTTAAACAAAGACAGTATATTTAGTACCTCCAATCTATTTGCATCATCATTAAGGGTAACAATGGAGCCAACTTTAGCAGCCACCAATCCAGGTAAGCAAGTTCCTGCGCCAAGCTGCAAAAATCAAACATCAACAATGGATAAATACCAAAGCTGAAACTCGAATTGATGATGACAAATACCTCGACTACACTATTCCCGGCAAAGCGCAATTTCTGCTGCCAAACATACTCGGCCAAGACGACACTACAGGGCCAAACGAATAAGCCATAGTCTTCTTTCATATTCTGAAAAGGTTAAAAATAAAAATAAAAACAAAAAATATATACCCTGAAGCTTCAACTTTTGTTCTTTCAGAGGGTTTTACGAAAGTTTTATTACCTCAATTATCGATATAGAGAAGGCGGTTTTCTCAGAGTCACCGAAAAAATGACGAGATATCGTCGTCATTTGTTGATCGGCAAACCATTCGCCGTCTCCGCCATCCTCGTCGTCCATGCCTCTTATACAGCCGCCGGTTATATCTTCCGCGGAGGCTCTGGATTCCGAAGGACGATCTAATGTCATATACTCTGTCAAAAACGCTGCGTTTAGCAAACCGAGGCGACAATCTAGAAACTGTGGACGGCAGAGATTAACGGTCATGATTAAGAACCCGGAGATAGCGAAACAAGATGATAGGCATGGCCCACGTGTTAATGTGAATGCACAGACCTCTGTACACGCTGCACGCAGTCAATAATTATCATCTCTCTGTTTTATCCGCTTTTATTACTTCTTGAAGTTGATTTCTTCCACCTTCTCGAATCGTCGTCGTCAACTCAACTCAACTCAACTCACTCACTGCTCTTCTTTCCGTTCTCAGCTCACTGAAGTCTGATGGCTTTAGCTCATTGTTTGGTTGCAGTTCCAGTCGAAACTTCAAAGCTTGGCAGAACTTCAATTCTCGCTTGTTCTTCTTCTATGGAGCCGATGTCTTCGTTAGCTTTCACTTCTTCTTCTCCCTTGTCTAAAGCTCGAAATTTTTCTATCTTTCCCAGAATTCACAGAATCAGAGACAAAGGTAACTTCTTTTATTGTTGCTTTAAGTTTATATCTATTTCAGTGTTGGGTTTAGTGTTCTTGAGATTATGGAATTTGAATTTACACGGAAAACAGTCTTTTTTGTATGGAGAAAATTGTCGAATGTGATGGAAAATTTTTACAGAACCTAAATTAACCATATAATTCCCCTTTGTCCCCTCTTTGTTGATATTATTGAAGCGTTCAAACCATGAAAAAGTAAAAGCACGCAACATTTAATCCAACTCTTAATTACTTATTTATTGTGTAATTAAAATGACGCAAATGTCAACGACAAGTTTTTGGCTCAATGGCAAGAAAAAAGTCTTGAAATTTTAGATTTGAGTCTTATCAAATATGAATTTGATGTTTAATGTATTATTATTATTTGTAATTTGTTATTATTTTTATATTCATCAATTCATCAAATTATCAATCCATTAAATGTATTATACTATTCAAAAAATGACGTAAATGTCCTGAAGATAGATAAAAAAATGCATGAATATAATACAATTAAAATTTTAATAAAATTTATATTAAATTTAATGAAAATAAAAAATTGATTTAATTTTTTGTAATCATAAATATTTTAATCTATTTTATTATTTAAAATTAATTTTATTCTAAAAAAATAAATGATAAATTTTTTTTAATAATAATAATTTCAAGATTTCAATTATATTTAAATACTTTAAAAAAATTTACTTTCAATATTTTTCATTGCTTGTCGATAAATCAATTTAATGTTTTTGTGCTGTAATTTTGGTGTTTTACATTATTTATTAACGAGACAAACAGATGTGAGACAGACAGATATACGAAGGATTATGAGATGTACGTAAACGCGTTTGCCACGTGTAAGAGATGTGTCCCACGAACCTTCCGCTGCGCCACGATCAATCGTCGACGGTGAGAAATGTGGATGCTGTTGCGTCCACAGGATTTAGAGTGTTCCACGTGTTTAAAGTCAGCGAGGACATTGTTGTAGGAAAAACAGAAAAATCGCCTTGATTGACGATGATTAATTGATGAAAGCTTTGGAAGAAGGATGCTTCGAGGAAGGAAGGTCGTCTCCAGGGCCGAAGAGAGCGGGCCACATTCAACAATGTTCTACGTTGCAGCACAGACTGTTCGACACGCGGCATTTGCTACTGACTTCATTTTGAGTTTCTTCCGGATGAGGTATAGCTAGTCTCAGCTAAACTCGTCCGTTTACATTCGTCAACTAACCCCCAACGCCCTTTCTTACTTAGTTTCTTCTTCGTTCATGCATCCTCTTTATTTTCTAATTTTTTGCAGATATGGGTTCCTTATTTGTATATTTCTTGATTTTCTTTTGTCTTTGTTGACCTTTCCTTTTTTAGGCTAAATTATTGATTAATTTATATATGTATATATGTTTGATAGTCGACACTTTCAATTTTTATTTTCTTTTACTTAGTAATTAATGAATTGATTTAATATATGAAAAAAATCTAAGTTGTTTTACTATATGAATTGAATAAACTCTCAACATCTCGCCGATGAAATGAAAATCAACATAATTTTGTAGTAAGTAATTGTGATGTAGAACTTTTATTAAAAAAAATATAAAATGTAGAATTTGCTATTGATGGAAAAGTAAATATATAAAATATTTTTTAAAAATTTAAAAAAAATTAAAAAACATGTAAAAATATTTTTAAAAAATATAAAAATATTTTAAAATATGTAAAAATATTTAAAAACATGTAAAAATATTTAAAAACATGTAAAAATATTTAAAGAAATATAAAAATATGTAAAAGTACTTTAAAAAATATTTAAAAATAAGAAAAAATATTAGTTGAATAAAAATTAATTAAAAAACCACAAAGAATCCTCATGTTTCTTTAAATATTATTACATGTTTTTAAATATTTCTCAAGTATTTTTACATATTTTAAAATATTTTTTTATATATTTTTAAAATTTTTTACATTTTTTAAATTTTTAAAAATATTTTTACTTATTTTTAAATGTTTTTAAAATATTTTTTAGGAAAAAAAATATGATTGACATAGTGTCACGTGTCAAATTCTTATTGGACATTTCAAGTCACGTTCGCATTTTCAAACGACATTAGTCTTAGGTACTAAAGTGTCTGACGAAAATAAAATTCAAATATCAAAGTGATAATAAAAATTTAATAAGGATCAAAATTATAAAAATGATATAGTTCGAGAGCTAAATCGATACATTAATCCAAAAATTAACTATAGTCCAAGGCTTGAATGGGAAAAGGGAAAAGTATCAGGTACAAAAGAGAAAAATCTGGAAAATACAAGGGGTTTCCAAAAAATGGTCGGCATTTAATTATTTAATGGAATAATAAAAATGAATATAATATAAATAAAATAGATCTTTTGTCAAGGACCCACGTCCAGACCAAACGACCGCGGTTACGTCTGCTCAGTTTATTTGACTTTTGCTTTGCCTTTCAATTTATTCCTCAAAAACCTCCGACCAAACTTGAAAACGCCACTCCATATTTTTCAAAGGTTTCGGCTTTCTCAAGATTAACTTCCGAAGGCCGAAACCCGAAAATTTTCGTTGTCCACATTTTTTTTTCAGGGACGAAATTAGAGGACAGGAAAGTTTCAGACATGAGTGAGTTTAGTAGTTACAATTGTGTGTTACTGTTAGTGGTGTTGGGACTAAGCGCGGGAAGATGTTACGGGTTCGGTACTTTCGGTTTTGATTTACATCATAGATATTCGGATCCGGTTAAGGAAATTCTGGCCGTCGATGAGTTACCGGTAAAGGGAAGTCCGGAGTATTATAGTGCTATGGTTCACCGTGATAAAATAATTAAAGGCCGTCGTTTGGCAACGGCTAATGACCAGACGCCGCTTACCTTTCTCGATGGGAACGAGACTTATCGATTGGATGCCTTGGGATTGTACGATTTCTCTCGCCAGCTCACTCTCATTCCTTTTGCTTTTATGAATTCCACCTTTTTTATTGATTTTTTTAAAGTATTCATTTTTATTGGATTATATTTTCCTATTTAATTTCTGCTTAGCAGTGGTTCAACAATTTTAGAAAGTGAATTTCTGAGAATCCAGAAGCGAAGTTCATTTTAAAATAAAAAAATGTTTTGGCTTTTTGCTGTTTGTTTGCTGAGAAAAACTGGATTACTTTTTCTACTCAGCTTAACTGTTTAGCAGGTTTGGATTATGTTTGGTTGATGGAAAATCACGAAGGAAATAGAATTGGGAATAAAATGAAGTAAAAAAAAAAGAAAAATTTCTTTTCCTTCTAAATTCTTCTGTCTATACAGAGCTTCAGGGATTAACAACTCCCTGTCTATCTGCTTTCTTTTTCTTCTTGCTCTAGGATTGAATTAGTAATTTCATTTCCAATTTTTGTGGAATTACAGTTTGCATTACGCTAATGTATCGGTCGGGACGCCAGCTTTGTCCTTTTTGGTGGCTTTAGACACAGGCAGCGATCTCTTCTGGCTGCCATGTGATTGTACCAGTTGCGTGAAAGTCATAAAGTTGTCCGCCGGCCAAGTAACCATTTTCTTCTTTTTATTACTTCCTTAAATAAAAGAGAATATCTGAAATGTTATGCTTCATTAGTTACTTCAATTCTACATATAATTCTCTCACTAGTTGTGAATTCCCATGAATCTTTCCATGATTTATAGCTTGTCTATTAGTAATTTGGGCTGAGTTTCTTGAACCAAGTTGAACCTGTGCCCTCTCTGCGGATATGCAATGGTAGTGCTGATGCACGAACAAACATTTTGATGGTATCTGTTTGTAATATTTGTGATGCAGGAATTGGACTTTAATATCTACAGCCCTAATACATCGTCTACAAGCTCCGGGGTTCCCTGTAGCAGTGACATGTGTGGACAACAAAGAAGATGTTCTTCACCTCAAAGTAATTGTCCTTATCAAGTTCTCTATCTGTCCAATGGCACTTCATCTACTGGGGTCTTGGTTCAAGATGTCTTACACTTAACTACAGATGATGATAAAATCAAAGCTGTTGAAGCCAACATTACTTTCGGGTTTGTAATCTTTAGTTCCTTTTCCATTTAAGAAACATTGTGAGAGTGCCGGAAATTCCACTCTGCTGTCTTGGAAAATAGATCCAGTGAATGATATATAACTCTGATCAACATGATATGCACTGTTATTATCTGATTCTCAGGGTAGGCTGCTGAAAGTTGGGTGAAAATCATCTGGTAGAACCTTGTTTTTTGAGAATTCATTTGGCAGAACCTTAGGAAGAAGGAGGGGGGAGGGTGTGGTTATTGATGTTTCTTGTATGATGATTATTCATCAAAGTCTCTTGTATCCTCTTTCCTTAGTATTGCTTCACATTGTTAGTGGCACATTTGTTTGGGAATTTTTTACTTGTTGGACTAATGATTTGGATGTGTTACTCTATTGCAGTTGTGGGCAGGTTCAGACCGGATCGTTCTTAGATGGTGCAGCTCCTAATGGTCTTTTTGGACTTGGTATGGACAATATATCAGTTCCTAGCATATTAGCAAAAGAAAAGCTTGCTTCAAATTCCTTTTCTATGTGTTTTGGAGACGATGGGGTTGGAAGAATAACTTTTGGTGATAAGGGCAGCTCAGATCAAAGTGAAACACCATTTAATCTCAGGCATTCACAGTAAGTGTTTACTTTTCTGATTGCATTGATGATTATAACAAACTTGTTAGTTTGACATGCAGCCATATGCACCACTTCTGATGCTGGTTTTTTGTTAGTTTTACTGACTCTTCTCTTCTTGATATTCGTTTTCAGCCCCACTTACAATGTCAGTATCACTCAAATAATCGTGGGAGGAAATGCCGCGGATCTTGAATTCAATGCAATTTTCGACTCTGGTACCTCATTTACATACTTGAACGACCCTGCTTATAAACTTATATCTGAGAGTGTAAGTAGTTTAAATCACATATTTTACAGTGATTCCTGGAGTTTGCCTTTTTCCATGCAACGATTTCTCATTATGTTATTTGACAGTTCAACAATATGGCCATAGAGAAGCGACATGCATCTAATTCTTCTGACCTTCCCTTTGAATATTGTTACAAGCTAAGGTAATCTATAAAGGCTTTTGTTTAATCCTTCCTAGCCCCTGAGGCCCTTGGCACTGACTTCGCCGTTTTCCTTACAGGGCAAACCAAACCAGCTTTAAATACCCTGTAGTGAATCTGACAATGAAAGGTGGAGATCAGTTTTTTGTTCATGATCCAATAGTAGTGATTCCCATGGAGGTAAATGTTCATTTTAATTCTATTAGATGTTAGTCCTGCCCCTTGACTTAGGTTGAAATTAATCTTTTTTCTTATCTGCAGAGTGTAACTGTTTACTGTTTGGCTGTTGTGAAAAGTGACGATGTGAATATCATTGGACGTAAGTCTCTCCAGACACAATTAGCATTGCTTATTACTGCACTTAATGAATTCTATATCTTTCTAAGATTGAACGGTCGATAACAATGAAGATTTAGTATAAACGCTAATCATGCAAACACTAGAGTGATATGGGCTATAAATGCTTGATTGCTTCTTACATTTTGTTAATTCAACGCAGAAAATTTCATGACTGGTTACCGTATTGTCTTTGATCGTGAGAAGATGGTGCTCGGGTGGAAAGCATCCAACTGTGAGTAACTTTTCTTATGTTTCCCTTGCGTTTTACGCCTCCAACCTCTCTCTAAAAATCTCCAACATCTGATATCTACAGGTTATGATGTTGAGGCCTCTAACACTTTACCTGTTAAGCCACCAACTGCAATTCCCCCTGCAACTGCTGTCAACCCTCAGGCCACTGCAAATGGCAAAAATCATGACATCTCAGGAGCATCACCACCCATGGCAAATCAATCACCCAAGCTGGAAACTTTGTCTTATGCACTCACAACTGCTCTCATTCCATTTTTTGCCTTGATTTAATCATATTCTCTACTTAACAGAGCCTCCCACACCCGGACCTTGTTCCATAGGTATTGTTTTTAGGTATACAGGAAGGGAAAACATTCTTATTTTTCTTTTCATGTCAGTGGCATGATTACAAGGTTTTGTAAATATGTTTTGATTTCGAGAGACGATTGATTATTTATAGCATGAATTACATGTGTAGTTTTTTGAAACTCGCCCCATAACATTTACTACAAGTTAATCCTTCAGGGCAAAGTCCTCTTTCTTCCGACCAAGCTCTGCTCACAAACCAGAAACCATCGAAACCATTGACAAGGCTTTGCAAAAAGTTAGCTTTAGGATAACCCTGTAAACTATGAATTTATACTCCTGAAACTATAACCCAGGGAGCACATCAAACGGTTCCCTGTTCTTGCCACTTCAGGCCTGACATAATTCTATATGAATCAAATCAAGGAAAGGAGGAGAAACCCAGCTCGACTTTCATTGATGAAATATAAATGACTACAATGAAGAGACATTGACCATATTAACGCAATTGAAACTAGCATATGCATCAATATCTAGAATCTCGAGTGTCGAACAACAAGCTGCATTTGGCTTAGCGATTTGCTCCAGTTGGCAAGCCATTTTCTAACTAATAACAAACATAAAATGGAACTGATTTTCAGCAATTGTCTATAACAGAAATGAAATGTTACAACCTTACTAAACTGGAGCTTGTCTTTGAAGGCATAGCTCATTTGTGCTCGAAGATCCAGTATGGATCATCAAATATGTAAGTGAATTATATCAGATAATCATCTGGCACCAGAGGAAGAAGTTTCCTGCAGCAGTCATAAAGAAGAATGCACATAAGAGTGGCTGCAAAAAAAAAAAAAAAAACCTTTTGCATGCTAATCTATTGTCGTTAATTACCTCAATCTGCTCATGTTTCAAAACAATTTCAGCCAATTGAATGTTTCCACTAAGCCTAGCTGCCTTATCAGATGGCAATATTGAAAAACCATCGAGAAGTTTAACACACTTGAGTCCCCATTTGACCATTAGGAACTCAATAAGATGATGACCGCTGCAATATTTGTCAGTAGAAACAGTTAAAAGAATTTGACTTAGGGCTAGTTTGGATGAGCAGTGCGATTGATTCCGGTGAGATTGAAAAAAAGAAAATGACTACCGTGGGTATAAGTTTTATAATAAAATATTTAAAAGTATGAGTAAAAAGATAAGTTTACATGATTTTTTTTTTGCCTTTTGCAAATTTTTTTTTTATTTTTTCTGCTCCCACTGGACTGGAGGTGCGGTGACATCCAAACGGAGTCTTAGGAGAACAAAACTAGACAACGTCCCCAGCATAATTCCTACACTCAATCCTAGAGACTATGCTCGAAAACATATCAGAATACAAACAAGACAGAATACAGAAACATTACCTTCGATTATGATAAGTTGTTATGAAAACTGAGCCTGGATTACTTTGAAGCAGAAATGCCACAGTAGCAAAGAGGTCATCAAAGGCTTACCAACACGAGTTCCGTTATTATTTCAGCTTAAATGAATTGATTAGCTAAAAATAAGACAAAATACCTAGAAAATTGTCAAGTAGTTTTACCACGAGCATCATAAAGAACATCAGCCCCAAGAATAATTTTCGGATGCAAACTAAATATGGATGCATCCCAAACTCCCCATGTCAATCCTAATACCTGAAAAACAAAACTTAAATCGATGAAAGGGAATTCAAATAGACACTAGGCCAAAAAAGTAAGAGTATTCAAGCAATCAACATAAATTATTACTAGTGAAGAAAGTTTACTTTACACTTTAGTTTATTTAGTTCACACACTCTTCTCATGTTCTCCAGCACCTGCATTTATATCAAACAATATCGGTAAATAGTTAAGTGAAACAAGAAATTAATGACAGTGGCTTAAACAAAGACAGTATATTTAGTACCTCCAATCTATTTGCATCATCATTAAGGGTAACAATGGAGCCAACTTTAGCAGCCACCAATCCAGGTAAGCAAGTTCCTGCGCCAAGCTGCAAAAATCAAACATCAACAATGGATAAATACCAAAGCTGAAACTCGAATTGATGATGACAAATACCTCGACTACACTATTCCCGGCAAAGCGCAATTTCTGCTGCCAAACATACTCGGCCAAGACGATACTACAGGGCCAAACGAATAAGCCATAGTCTTCTTTCATATTCTGAAAAGGTTAAAAATAAAAATAAAAACAAAAAATATATACCCTGAAGCTTCGACTTTTGTTCTTTCAGAGGGTTTTACGAAAGTTTTATTACCTCAATTATCGATATAGAGAAGGCGGTTTTCTCAGAGTCACCGAAAAAATGACGAGATATCGTCGTCATTTGTTGATCGGCAAACCATTCGCCGTCTCCGCCATCCTCCTCGTCCATGCCTCTCATATAGCCGCCGGTTGTGTCTTCTACAGGGACTCTGGATTCTAAAGGACGATCTGATGTCATATACTCTGTCAAAAACGCTGCGTTTTAGAAGCCGAGGCGACAATCTAGAAACTGTGGACGGCAGAGATTAACGGTCATGATTAAGAACCCGGAGATAGCGAAACAAGATGATAGGCTCCGCGAATAGAGATGGCCCACGTGTTAATGTGAATGCACAGACCTCTCTACGCCCTGCACGCAGGCAATAATTATCATCTCTCTGTTTTATCCGATTTTATTACTTCTTCAAGTTGATTTCTTCTACCTTCTCGAATCGTCGTCGTCAACTCAACCCAACTCACTCACTGCTCTTCTTTCCGTTCTCAGCTCACTGAAGTCTGATGGCTTTGGCTCATTGTTTGGTTGCAGTTCCAGTCGAAACTTCAAAGCTTGGCAGAACTTCAATTCTCGCTTGTTCTTCTTCTATTGAGCCGATGTCTTCGTTAGCTTTCACTTCTTCTTCTCCCTTGTCTAAAGCTCGAAAATTCTCTATCTTTCCCAGAATTCACAGAATCAGACACAAAGGTAACTTCTTTTATTGTTGCTTTAAGTTTATATCTATTTCAGTGTTGGGTTTAGTGTTCTTGAGATAATGGAATTTGAATTTAGACGGAAAACAATCTTTTTTGTATGGAAAAAATTGTCGAATGTGATGGAAAATTTAGGCTGACTATTGTTGTTTTTGCAAGCTAAAGTTTTGATATTTTCTGTGCTTTTGTGCTAATTGTGAAACAGCAAAGGCTGAGCCTCAAGAATCTGAAGTGAATGTAGCAGCTGATGCATTTACTCATTTCAAGCATCTGCTTCTGCCAATAACAGACGGAAATCCTTATCTCTCGGAAGGAACAAGACAGGTGACCTTCTTCAAGACATAAACACCTACAATTTTAGGGCATCAGCTATAAATTCTTCCAAAAAAGGGTGTTTCTTTAAGATGCTCAACCCTTATTTGCATAATTGAGTTTGGGTCGTCACTCTTTGGTTAAAAATTTTGGAGCAGGCAGCTGCAACAACTGCTGCTTTGGCAAAGAAGTATGGGGCTGACATTACTGTTGTGGGTATGTGCACTGTACTCTGTCCGTAGTCCTTACCATTCTGCATGTATTATTAAAGAATTTAAAGCAAGATTTCAAGAAATGAATTTTATGTTCGTTTCAGTTATAGATGAAAAACAGAAAGAGGCATTGCCAGAGCATGAAACTCAACTGGCTAGCGTTCGATGGCATCTCTCTGAAGGTATGTAGTCTATGCAGAATAAATGCATACTTGCTTATATATATCTGTCTGATACCGCAGTCCGCAACATAATGCCTCAGACATTGGGTGAGGGCTAATGGAAAATTCACCATGCATACTTATGTACTGTGTAATCAAAATAATAATCCTTATGATAGACGTTCAGAATATCTAGTAGAGAAATGGCTCCTTGGGCATTTTCCTGGTCTTGCTTCCTTGGAATGTTCATCAGAAATTAGATTTGGTTATTTGTTACTATATATTTGACTATGATATTTGTGTACACATGGAGCATGGATGTGCCTCAAAAGTTTTCTTAATGGCAGTAAAAGTACATTATATACATGCAACAAAGGTAGTAGGTCCCTTTTTGTTTTTTTCCTTTAGATGTATATTTTGGACTAGGTGCTAACTGATATGAAAAACAATAGGTGGATTTCAGGAATTTAAGTTGTTGGAGCGACTTGGGGAAGGAAGCAAGCCTACTGCTATCATTGGTGAGGTTGCTGACGACCTAAATTTGGATCTAGTGGTCATGAGCATGGAAGCCATCCATTCCAAGCATGTGGATGCAAATTTACTGGCTGAGTTCATCCCATGTCCTGTCCTACTTTTACCATTATAAAATGTATAGTCTTTGAAATTGAACTCAACTGTGTTGCAAATGCCGGTTTTCTCCTAGGCTTTTGTGATCCAATTTGTTTAAGCTATGCCAATTGATTTGCTTATTTATATAGTCTGAATGCAAGAGCTTAGGCATCGTGGAATTGGCTTTATCCATGCATGATTGAGTTTAGCATGATCTGAGGTTCTGAACCTAGGAGACTGCTAGATTGATAATAATATTGAATAGAAGTTTTGCTTTAGTATTTCTATCTTTATCCTATTGAAACAATGAGTACAAAAAACATTTTCACAACAAATGAGAGGGGAAGATTTTAGATACTGCAGATCTGGGGGGAAATTATATAATGTGGGGGGCAGCTTTTTGACAATGTCAATGGAAATGGTAATTTGCTCTTTCAGATATCCTGCTGTAGTTGGTAGGCGTTTATGAGTAGGAGCCCAGCTATGCCCGCCGGCAAATCTTAGAGCAAGGCCTGTTCTAAGATAGTTGAACGAAAGCAGTGATCCAAGATGACCTCGAGGCTGGAGTGGCTGTCCTGCACTTTATTGATCACCTGTTTAATAATGTAGAAAACTTGGGCAGTGTTTGGTGTTTGGTGGGTTCCTTAAATAGAGCTCTGTTTTGCACCGGCGATAGAGTTGTAAATGGTTCATGGACCTGCCTCTAGAAATCCATTCCTCTTCTTCTTGAAACCTCTTCTATCTACTTCTACAAAATATTAGCCGTGGCTGTAACATGCAAGCAGAACACCTGACAAGTTGTTATACTCTGCCAAACGGTATAATCCGCAGTTGGGCTCTTCCCACTTGTGCTCTCTCCTCCCTGTTTAATCAATGAGCTTGATCGGTGTCGATAACTTGTTTGGAGCTCCCTTTCTTTGCACATCCAAAAGCATTTTTACATTAACCTTGTAGTCTGTAGGGTAAACATTGCTCTGCCAACATGAATTGTACTAAACACTTGCCATTTCCCTACTTTTTATCAGCGTACTGGTGATATATTAGCGGTCTGTGGTGTTTCTCGTGATTGTTCCAATTTCCGACTTTGATTTCTTTCCTATCTTTACCGTCTATGATTTTTCCTGGATTGTTGTTTCTCGTGATTTTCCACAATTTTGATTTCTTTGCTATCTTTACTATTTATGATTGTTCCTAGATTGCTGTTTCTCATGATTGTTACAAGTTCCAACTTTGATTTCTTTGCCATCTTTACTATTTATAGTGTCCCTAGATTGCGGCAATCTCAGGGGGAAATTGCGGGGGTGTTTAGTCAGGCATTGCTGCTTTTCAACGCAAGGAAATAAGTTCCCAAAAGTCAGCTGCCTGTCCCTTCTGCGAATTCAAACAAAGCATGCAAGAGAAAATCGGTCGGAATTAATGCTCAGAGGACGATCTCGATGCATTAATTCTATATTAATTATATAGGCCCAGCATTTATATTTCCAAACCTACTCCACTGACTTTTTTCCCCTTCTTACAACTTGGAACGGAACGGGTCATGTTTCCAACTTGTAACAATTGCTGACACTGTCTAAACATAGAAAAGCGTACAAATTACTCAAACGAAACATAAACAGACGGCATACTAATTTATAATAACGACTGGCAGGACGAGGCCTTTAATATGTGGGGCTGCTGCGGAAAGATTTCAAAGCTTTGATGGCCGTAGCTCTCAGTATGTATTGATGATACGCTGCTGCGACAAGCGCTCCAATGCAAGGGCCAACCCAAAATATCCACTGTTTTTCATCACCATTAACAAAAATAACCCTCAAAAGTTAATATTCAATCCATACATATATACCACAATAGCCAAATATATTCTGCCTTTAAAACGAATTTACCACAATAAGTCTATAATAATACGGTGAAAAATGAAATATACTATACCTGCTCATCCCAGATTTTTCCTTTGTTGTAGATCACAGCAGCACCAAGACTCCTAGCGGGGTTTATGCCAGTGCCAGTGATGGGAATGGTGGCCAGGTGAACCACAAACACAGCAAATCCTATTGGCAAAGGAGCTAACACCTAAGCCACACCGGATCAGATCAGATGCAAAAGCTTCAGAAAAACAGCAGTAAAAAAACTAAAAAGAGTAGCTTTGCTTAGTTATGAGTAACATGAAGGACAAGGAAGTGATCTTGTAATCTTGTCTGCTACTACATAATAATAATAATACTCACAGGGACGTGCGAATCTCGTGCATTTCTTTTGGGATCGGTGGCAGAAAATACGGTGTAGACAAGGACGAAAGTGCCAACGATCTCAGCTCCCAAAGCAGTGCCATTTGAGTAGCCACGAGCCACGGAATTGGCACCGCCCCCTAGTGTGTTGTACTCATGCCTCATGATGGACTTTGCTAAACCTGCGCCACAGATAGCTCCCAAGCACTGCGCAACCATGTATGCCACCGCTCGGACTAATGAAACCTTTCGAGCCGCGAACAACCCCAACGTCACCGCCGGATTAATGTGACCACCTGTTTAACAACAACAACTCTCATGTTAGCTTGGACTGTGCACTTGGTTTAACGGTTCAACTGTTCGGAGTTTAACCATGGAAATGAGCATTCTGGATAAAGCATGTGCGGTAAACTTCATTCGAGAAGGTGGGGATAAGGAAATATGAACAAAAGACAAAAACAAGTTTCAGAGAAGCAGAAGGTTTTCTTGGTTACCAGAGATTCCGGCCGTGCAATAGACGAGGACGAAGATCATGCCACCGACAGCCCAAGCAATACCAAGAGGACCGACTCCTTCACAGGGACCCGTTTGCCGTTTGTGACCGATGACAGTGGCAACTAAGATGTAAAGAAATAAAAGGGTAGCTACGAACTCTGCAAGGAGAGCTCTGTAAAAGGACCAGCTCTTAAGCTCCTCCATGTCCAGCAAGCTAGCTGGTGGCGGATCTACGTAATCCTTCGCATGTAGCTGGCGAACCTTGCCATCTCTACTGTCTTCCATGTCTCTGTGCTTGTGGTAGAGAGAGTACGTAACTTCTTTTTGCTGGAAACAATGTTGCTGATATGCTTGCTTTTGCGGTTATGGCTAGGCAGTGGTACTTTCTCTGAGAATAAATACGCCTAGACTAATGTCGGAAAGGAAATGCACTGGATCTGATCCATCTTAATTCTTACAGTTAACGGGACTATGTGATAGAACATTAATGCCGAATAGTTTGGTTTGTTGAGAATTAATGGTCGATGTCAATTAATGTTTATTAGATTGAGTGGAAGGAGTTTAGTGTCTTTTAAGTAAGGTCTCAAGTTCGAATCTTGTGAAGAGAAAAAATAATATTGAGAGAACTTCTACCATATTGGATCCGACAGTAACTCGATTCCAGATTAATTGAGATCCAAAATGACTTTCAGATACCAAAAATCTTAAAAAAAAAAAAAGTCGATGTCAAACCAAACCTGAAACAAATTCATATTGGATGCATTCATCAAACCTTGAGCCTTAAAAAGATCATCATTTCCATTATTTATGAGCACATCTCACCATAAAAAATGTCCCAAACATTTAATGCGTACATACTTGTAATATCACATACGTACTAAATACTGGTCAAAAAGGCATTTTTTTTCTTTAAATTTGATTAAAGTAATGTATTGTCTTCTATTTTTTTTTTTTATTTGCTTAACTTCATTAATTATTAAGCGTTGATAGGCTTGTCTTGCATGACGTAAGGATTTCATGGCCCATAAGTCAGCCTAATACAAGTACCATATAGCTTCTTTTTCAGCTTGAACTTGTTCACATATGGTTGTGGTAGGCAGCCCATAATCTTGGGCTATCCGAACAACTAGACTTTTAGGTTCATCAGTTGTCAATGCAACGGAATGGGTTTTTAAGCCCTTGTTGAACCGTGAAGGCCCTATGAGGAAGGGAAAAGAAACAATAAATTATTTAATACATTATAAGTGAAAGTTTTCAGAATTCATGTACGGATTAACAGAATAATGCATATCTTTTAAATTATATTAAAAAAATTAATTAAAAAAACAAAGCACATTACAATCTCTTAAACCCGCTTATGAACTTAAAATTCTTCTTTATCAATATATAAAATACAAATGCAAATATAGAAAGAACTTCTTTGCAAAGTTTTAACTGACGTTACCAAGGATTTGTTATCCAATAAAATTTGATTTCTCTGAATATACATGTTTAATACTATTGTTGATTGAAAACAGACAAATCAAAAACCAAGGGATCGTTTGGGATCGTTTCTTGTTTTTTATTTTTTGTTTCTTATTTTTGAGAATTTTATTTTTGTTTTGTTTTATTTTCAAATTCTGAAAACATGTTTAATTAATACTATTACGTATTGAAAATAAATATTTAAACTAATTCTGATATAATAATTTAATTTACGAAACAAAATTTTAAAAATTAAATAAAAAAATATTTATTAAATAATATTATGTACATAAAATTAAATAATATTATTTAATACTAATATCGCTCAGACAATCTTTAAAAAAATTTCAAGAAACAAAATTGATTTGGTATTCGACGAGTCACTGATAATTCCAAAAGCAATACTCCACTTTCCAAAAATAATATTTTAGAACAATATCTTTGGATTCACCATCTTTCTTCAGCCAATTTATTATATTGGTTGGTAACCCATCAAATATTAATTTCATGCCTAGCCCCAAAGTCAAAATGCACTGCCCACTTAAAGTCGCAATACTAATTCATACATTGTTGTGTCTCGTAAATTTCAGCCATTAACTTCATAATCAGTCCAAACAGCCTAAAGATTTTGGTTTTTCCCATCTTTTGCTTTAGGCATGGCAATGGAATTGGATTCTACATGAAAGAAAATATAGGCGAGGCCTGAAGGACTGAGACTGAGTGCTGAAGATGCCCTGCCTGCACTCTTTGCACCTATCCAATTACTCTTTGACAGTACACAATAAGGATGCAATTGCTTAAATAAGCCGTTCACTTTACCCTTTTCTGATTTTTTTTCCTTTCTTGTATTTTTATATGGATTTATATTTGATATGTGGACAAACATTATAAACTATCAGTCCATCACAATTTACAAATTGTCAGTGTCATCTAATTAATGAATAAAATTTAAAATTGCACAAATCTTTAAAAATAAATTAAAAAGCTCTTTTTAAATTTTGCACATGATGAAGTTGAAAGAATAAGAAAAAAAATTGAAAATATAGTATAAAATTAAATATTTTGCGAAAACAATGGAATTGAAAGAAAAAAAAACATAATATAGAATTCAATGTTGAATTATAAGATAATGACAATTTATTATATTTTCTAAGAAATATGAGATGATAAATTTGACTTTAGTTAATTATATCTTCCAAGAAATATGAGATGATAAATTTGACTTTAATTCTATTATATTTTCCAAGGAATGTGAGAGATAAGGGGGAAAAACTCTAATCCTCTTACACTAACAATCAATATCTACCAAAAAAATATCTTCTCCAGATATTTGGACATTATTCGAATATTAGAGTCGCTACTGTTAGAAAGGCTTTATCATTCATAACTTTCAGTCTGAACAATATTAATATTAGACACTTAAACGGATGAGGATACCTCTAATTACTTTAAAAGAATATCTAAAATAAAGAGTTAGATTTAAAGAAAAATAAAAGCCATCCAACCAAAACAATATTCATCAATCCTAAAATAAAAATTACGAGAAGTTAACCAATAACATCTTAACCAAATTGTATATTATAGATTTTATATTCCAACTCAAACAACCTCAACGTTCACTGTTCAATTATACATAAAAAAAAAGGGCATTGAAAGCTTAGGTCAAGCTCCATTATTTACATTTCAATCTTTAAATCAGATTATGTTCTTTTTCTTCTTCCTCATTTATCATGCAAGTTCAAATGGACCCTCTAGGATTACAACGAAAAAGATTTACATTTCTCTTGAAAAGAAAAACAAGCATAAAAGCCAAGTCAACAACCACCTCCATAGAAATGCACATCCTCTTATTTTTTGAAAAATATTTGTATTGAGAAAAAACAAAAATAAGACAAAAAAAAGGTCAAATTATAAAAATACTCAAGGATTGATGGTATCTAATGGTACAATTGTATCATTTGATTATCTTAATTATTAAGAATAGCTCTCATTTTCATCACTCGATAAACACTCCCTCGTCCCAAATGGTGTATTTTTAGATTAATATGTCTTTTATTTATTATTTGGAGTTTATCTATATATTAATATCATCTCAAACCAATAACACATTATGTTTTTTGTTTAATATAGTTTTATTCATTTTATGTTTATACACAATAAGATGGTCCAATTTGAAGCCTTTTGTAACATTCCTTGGCCAAGAAGGTAACAAGCCCTTCACATAATTTTATAAATATTTTCTAATTTGATAATTGAATTGCTTTATTGAGTCTTCAAAGAAGCTTCCCACAGGAAAATCTTCCTATATTTATAAGAAAAACAAGTTTGACCAAGTATTTCAATGTCTTTTTTTATATGTACAAAAACATTTCAACATTAATAACTCTAATTAATGAATTTTAAGTGATTTTGCTGCATGAAACGTGTATCGCATATTTGTGTGAGTTGCTCCAAATGAATTTACATCAATTTAATTCATTGGATATCAATGTTTTGCAAAAATAAAAAAAATAAAATTATTAATGCATTAATTATAATTTTTTTTAAAAAATACCACTGAGTACCTCGACAGAAATTAACATGTCTCAATTGTGAAATTCTTAATCTAATAAAAAGTTATGTCTAATTGAATTATAAGTTGATTTATTAAATAGTGGAACACCTACAATCATATTTGATATCAAAGTGTTTTTCAAATAAGTAATCTTAGGAACAGGATAATGAGTTATCTATTATCTAAAAAAGTTACCAATATGTTGCGTGGCACATTTGTATTGGATTCTAAGTTATTTTCCACCTCAAATTCGGAAAAACAATGGGAAGCTGAAATATACCGGAACTGTACCAGCCAGTTAGGAATATAATCCCTCTTCTAACCTAGTTAGATTTTAGAGATAAAATTACCTAAAGTTACTTCAACTTGACTAAAATAACCCTTAATTCAAGGGCAATACCGTAAAACCAAACTAATTAACCCGATGGTTAAAACACGCAGTGTAGAGCTGTAAATAAGAAAGAGAAAGAGAAACATAGAGAAACAGAGGTTACAGAGCTTCCATCGATCGTCTTATTCTTAAACCTTCGTCTCTCTTCGCCGATCGGATCATCGAATTCCTAACTTTTTTTTTTTGGAAAATCCTAAGTTCTGCATTATCGAAACCTTAATTTTAGCTCACTTTTCTCTTTCTCGTCCCGATTTTTGTTATTTTTTAATCAAATTTTGTTCTCCGCTTTCTCGGTGTTTTTCTCCGTCGATCAACTTGTCGACTTAGGAAAAAAAGCGAAAGGAAAATCCAATTTTGTTTAATTAGGGTTTCATATGGCTGCAAATATTAATACGGCTAATTTCAATACCTCCGCTGCAGTGACTGCTGTTAATCACTCTCCCAGTAGCCCTAACCAATCACATCGTACCATGAGGGCGCTTTCTTCGCCCTGGACTCAAATCGTCCGTGGAGAATCGGAGCCGATCGCGGGTGTTCCTTTATCGCCTTCGTCATCATCTTCGTCGTCAACATCAATGGCTGTGATTGACCCTCCTGTTACTGCGGTTATGGAAGAGGAGAGCGTGGATAATGGGAGTGCTGGGCCCAATGGTAATGCCGGTAGGAAGCCGGCTTGGAACAAGCCTTCTAACGGCGCTGCCGAGATTGGGTCCGTCATGGGGGCTCACATGTGGCCTCCGTTGTCTGAGTCCGCTAGGGTTTCTTCCAAATCCTCTTCAGATTCATCCAGAGCTTCATCGGATGGATCGTCTTCTCCTTCTGTTGTCCCCGTTTCTCAGGTTTGTTTTCCAAATATGTAAGCCCTTCTTTATTAATTTCAATTAGGTTGTTACCATTTCAAGTATTTTATTACCTAATGTTAAATAGCTGAAATTAACTGTTTTAACTGAACTGAATTAAAATGAAATTAGTTGTTCGATTTGTTTTATTATCTGTTTGTTAAGCAAAAGATTAAATGCAAAGAATCTAACTTGGCCGAAACAGAAAATGCAAGGATTCTTGAATTCGTAATCCAGCTTTGGGGTTTACTTGAATTATATTTCAATTGATGGAATCTGAATAATGGACGTTATATATGAATATAGTGATCGTTTAGAGATTCACTTGTGCAAAGTTATATAAAATTTTGTTTAATGTTTAATTTTGGATTCTGAGGCATTTAGACTTATGGTTTTCGATGCCTAAATTGCAGGGGAGCGGAAGTACATCGTCATCTTCACAGAAACAAGTGGGCAACAGTGCAAACTCGAATTCAAATTCGATTCCAAACCATACAATTCCTGCACGCCAGAGGTCAATGAAGCGAAATAGTAATAACTCAGCATCTAATGGTGGCCTCTCGCAGCCACCAAATCAAGTTCCTGTTGTTGAAGCATCTCTGAATAGCCCTTCTTCTAGGGACCATCTACAGAGAAGTGGATTTGTGTCACAGCCTCATAATGGTGGTAACGATCACCCACACCCCCGAAATTCATTCAGACATCGTAATAGTGGTCCGCATCCACGAGGAGATGGTTCTTACCATCAAAATTATGGAGGAAGGCGCAATCAAGACCACGGAAATCATGATTGGAATGGTCGAAACTTTAATAGTAGGGATGGTCACATGCCGCCGAGATTTTTTCCCAGGTTCATAAGGCATCCGCCACCACCTCCACCACCTAATACTGCACCATTTATTGCTCCCCCACATTTGCGCCATTTTGGCACCCACATGATGTATCCTGGTAAGTTGTACTTTTGTTATTGTTGTTTGTGCTTTTTGGGTTGAGGAAGAGTGCTATTCTGAGTTTGCTCTATCTCCTTTTAGAATTGGCACCTCAAGTTTATTTAATCCCAGCATCTTATCCAGAGTCACTTCGAGGTGTCTCATTTGTTTCACCAATGCCCCCAGTGTTTTACCCTCCTCCAGAGCCTCAAGACCCTGAGTTGCATGGTAGTATAGTGAAACAGATAGATTATTATTTCAGGTAATGCTTTCTTTTAGTGTTAACTTAGGTCAAATTAGTTAATTCAATGGCGAGATCTTGGCATTTTAGGTCGCCCAAGGAGCTAATTGCCTGTTTCTTTATTGCAGTAATGAAAACTTAATTAAGGATGTATTCTTGCGGCAGAAGATGGATGAACAGGGCTGGGTTCCTATTTCATTAATAGCTGGCTTTAGAAAGGTGAGTTTTCAGGGATTTTGATGCTGGTTTCATTTGTGTGATTGTGATAGTTCCTGTGCTTACAGCTTTTTCATGGTGCTTGACTGTGATTCTTTAGCATCATTGTAAGTTTATAACATTCCATTAGTCCATAATGGCAAGTCTACGTGGTTATTATTAGTAAATAACCTATTTTAGTTGAAGAGTTTGAGGGAAGCAAAAAAAATTAGTTTAGTAATAATGAGAAATACCTATTGATTTCTAGCTCTAATCTGTTAGCATAAGATTGTGAGAGGAGCTTTTCTAGAAAACAATAAGGGGAAAATGAAAGATACAAGAATAAAGAAAGACCAGCACCCTCATTCACCATAACTCAAATGTGAAGGGGTGATATTTTACTTATAGGGTTTAGTACACACCTTGAGATAATGATACTCCACCAATGCAATTTAAAAAATTTGGAAAAACGGTGAAAACATCTGCGGAGGTTTGCACTGTTTAGTGTTTTATGGAATTGTTTCTATAAAACAATTCTACTAATGGTATAATTTTTTTTTTATTTTTAATGAAGAGCTGGATCAAGCACAAGGGTAATGAATGATTGTGTGTGTGTTTTTTTTTTAGTTTTTGTTTAATAATTTAGAAATTTTAATAAATGGCATATTATTAACATGATCATAAACTTAGTAACATTTCTAATTGATTGGAACATGCCTGCACAAGATATTTTATATTCTTGTATTACTGGTTAAAATTTGCTATTCTTTGTTACAAACTTGCTCATCTCATTGTTCCATGAAGATTTTCTCTTAAATTTAATGCTGTTTGATGTCATATAACTTTTAAACCTTTCGCCAAAGGTATGTGGTGTTCTGAAAACAAAGTAAATGTACGTTAACCAACTCGTTTTCCTGGTTTCCACTTTCCAGTTGTTCAGGAAGTGAGCATCACTTTCTAGAGATGCTTGTCCTACAAATAGTTATAATCTACTGTCATCCCCTGGAATTCTAGCTTTCTTGATTATTTTTTCGTTGAGTTCTAAAGTTTGCATCTTTCTCCTTGGAAATATATGTTGATGCTATGTTTATCAAAGTTTTGATGTGCTTGCAGTATGATTTTGCTTCTAAAAGAGCAATTTTTTAAAGCTATCTGTGCAAAGGCATCATTTTTCCTTCACATCTCCTTTTCAGGTTTCAGAATTGACTAATGATATCCCGCTTATATTGGATGCTCTGCGAAGTTCTACAGTTGTGGAAGTGCAGGTATCTTCTAGAATGAAATCCTGGGTTATATGTTCACTGATTGATCAATAGTGAAATGTTTCCCTTGAATATATGCTGCTGTGATGCACTTACAAGACGTGCACACGTGCATACATATTACCTCTCACTATTATTGCTTGATGGTTCTGATAAAACTGAGGTCCATGTAATTTGACTAGAATGTTGTGATTTCTTTTGTTTTAATAACCTCTGCATTTACACTTTAGGGTGACAAAGTAAGGAAGCGGATCGATTGGATGCCATGGATAATGCCACCTTCTGTTCAGTTCCCTCCCATGTCTGATCAGGACATGCTGGCTGCTCGTGTTCGGAATATTTCACTAGATCGAAGGACTGCTGCTAACCAGAGTCGTACAAGGAGCCAAGAAGATGCTCATGCTGATGGACTATCAGGTAGATCGTCATCAGGGGACTTAAATAATCAGTCCCAAGTATCAGGCAAGGAAGGAACAGCTGTTGGTGCTCATGGTGGTCCAGTGAGTGATTCAACTTAAGCAAAATGTGCATCACAGTATATTCTTGCCAAAGTTCCTGGAAGATAAATCTGAGGATGATTTTGACATCGTGGCTGATTATCTTGCCTTTCTTGAAGATAGTGGTTTTGCAATGGCATGATGACATATGATTTCTTTTGCAAGAAATTGGAAAAAACATTACGAGAAGATAGGGTAAACAACTTACGGAAAAGAAAAAAAAAAAAAGAAGGAAATTGAACATTTTGGACTTGCTGCTAGTAGCACGGAATTATTGTGGATGTATGTATTGTTTAATTTTTTCGGGGATGTTGCATTTTCCTTTACCATTTGTTTTGCAGCAAGATTGGTGCTTAAATCTGGGGGATTTTGATTTCTTCCCCTTGCTTGCTACCCCTCGGCCGTTATTTGTTTATTTTAATCTTTGGGGTCTGAGAATCTCCGGCAGCTGGGGGAAAAATTTACAGCAAACCTTGAAAGAACAAAGTAGTCAGTGGGTTCTTGTCTTGCATTGTGCGGGTTGCTGCAGCAGGTCGTGCTACTAGTGTCACTCTTCTGTTCATGGTTCAAGGCTTATTAGTTGCTATGAATTGCATATTATACATGTCTACTTAATCATACTACTATCCTATGGACTTGCATTTGCTGCATTAAGTTATGGAGCGTCTGGAACTTGGACACGCTTCCTTTGAAATAATATTACTAGTAGTATTGTTTATATTAATATTCGCTGACTGATTTCTTGTATGCTCTGTTCTTAAGTTTAGAATATGGCATTAATTCATTCACCTTTGGTTAGATACCCAATGTATATGGAGTAATAGATTGAGTTGCAATTCCCAAGTCCTCACAGGGCACACCCTTTTCCTTGCTGTGGTTTGATGGTGGATTGTTTATAATACCAGTATTATAACTTAGACACAACATGATGATAATAATGAGAAATATTAGACATAATTGTGACACGATTTGATACTACAAAAATATTAATTGTATACATTCAAGTTTAAACACGATAAAATGTATGACTTGGACCATGTCTACCGAATGGTTGTGAAGTAATCGATCCTGTCCTTTTATGTCTCGTCACGTCTCGTCTGTCAACCAAACCAAAAAAGGCCTTTTACTTTCTAATTTTACGTGCGTGAATCCCACCGGTTTTGGGTGGTCAATAACAACAGGTCATCATTCGTAAAGAAAGAGCCTACCGCTGAAACTGCATGCATGAAGGGAGGGCCATGTCTGCATGTGGGCTCAAATAGCAAGAATATTCAACTATAGAGGAAAGCGAGTCCCTCCCCCTTTCAGATGTTGGTAATGACTAATGATACCACGTTGTTCTTTTTTTTTTCTTTAATAAATTAGGGTCTGGTTCCATTCTATTCGCTTAACAACATAGGCCAACAAAAGCGATGGCGTGGTAGCATCGTATTGCCTGGGATGTAATAGCATTTTCTCTTGAAAGAAAGAAGGGGGAGGGAGGTAGTGGATCTCTGCTGGATTATACTAGACTTGCTAACTCTTGTTCTCACTTTGTAGCTACTGTGCATCTTTTAAAAGCTTGCGGTTTCAGATTTTAGGCAAGGTTTACCCGATTTGTGTTGCATGGCATATATAGCAAAGACACAAGAAGAGAAGCACAAACGGGTAGGGTATATTTGATCGGTAGAACTTCAAGTGGCTGAATGCACATGAAACAACAGCCCTTTGAAATGGCAAATGTTGCTTCCCACTTCCCTCTGAAGGTCCTTCCTTTCGGCTGCCCCTACACCCCTCCTACAATTTCACAGACCCCAAACCCACCTTCTGTCCACTTAATTGTCTCGTTGTTCGAGCTTCTTGGTTCGATTACAGAATCCAATGGTTAATATTACTGTCCAAAGGGTTGTGGCTGTTCAACGGATATTCATGATTCACCAATGTTGAAGAATAAGAATCAAAATATTAAAGGCTGACGGGTCTCCATCAAATCAGAATCCCAGTAGATTGAGAAAACTGTCCTCACCAACATATATAGTACTGTTGCCATCTCTTTTATTAAATAAATCCTTAACTCCCCTTTAACCAAAACTTCCATGCGCATTGCATAACATCCAAATCCAACGCCTTCATCAACTCTCTACATAGGTAGAAAAAATGGCTGAAAGATTAATTGAAGGCCTTCCCTATGATTAGCTTGCTTAATTTTCAATGCTTGTTCTCAATCAATTGCACTGCTCTTTTGTACTCAATTAGTTTGCGTTGGTGGCTTAAATGATCACACAGAATACAGACAAACTTTAAGATTGGGTAATGCAGTGCTGGCTCAACAGGGAAAAGGACTGGTGGAGTGGAGTGGCCCCTGCGCTGCAGTTGCAGCCAGCCAGCCAGCTGGGTAGTGCACTTTTGAAATATGCTGAAGGAGTTTGGGACAGTGCAATACTCAGTTGACAGCTGTTTATACTTAAAGCCTAGTCTCATGAGGGTTCAGATAGTCTAATCTTTCATCTCTTGACCATCTTCACTTTGCTTCCCTCCGTACGAACATCTATTCATGTCGATTGTGGACTTCTATTTCATTGCAATTATAGTTCTAATCTTCCTAAGGAATTTGCTATGAGTTTCAAATGAAAATTTTCTAGCTAGTTGGGTACATTTGCACATAAACAGCTTATTCGCATGCAATTAATTATTAAGATTAAACTTGAGAGAGATGGGTTGGTTTCAATTTCATTTCTAGTCAGAAATTTGTAGGGTAGGGGTAGTGTAATCCTTTGGTTCAGTTTCTCCACTAGCACACGTTTTATGATAAATTGACTGTTGGATTCAGGAGGTCATGAATCCACAGTTCCTACTTCCTACTCCAAGTAGCAGTACTGTTAAGGAACTACAGGCAGCAGAAACCAGAAATCAGAACGTGTGGCCGTGGCCTGTGGGTAAATACTAATAAGTTGGGTTTAAAATTGGAAGTTCAAGTCAAAGATGGACCCACAGCCACAAGGTGCACTCTGAGATGAAACGAGAGCAAGTCGATTCATTTTCCTTGATAGTCTGAGCTTTGCAGATGAAGATGGGACTAATTCCTATTTCTTTTAATTTTTCCCGGACGAAAGAAACGAAAGAGAAGAAAAAGCCAAATGGAGCTAACTCTGAACATTTGCATATATGTTTAATATATAATTGTACTTTGAAACAATTCCCATAAAAAATAAATTTAAATAGTGATAGTGGGAGGGCCTGCCCTGGTGGTGAAAGGCTGAAAGTTATGAAGTGGGAAAGGGAAATGATTGAATGGCAAAGAGAGAACAGAAGACGGTTTCTCCGAGAAAAGTAATGAAGTTAAGGAGTCTGCAAGAGAAGACCCAACTGCAGAATTTTATCCTATGAATAAAACAGGTGTCCAAATCTCAGAGAGTTGGAGAATCTCTTAGAACCTGCTGACTGCTGAATGCTGATAAGTAATCAATTTTGACGTATTCTTTTATGGCGGCACGCTCATACCGTCTCTTCTCTTCTCTTCTCTTCTCTTCTACCCCATTGCTGCTCAGAAAGAGTTACCCCAGAAGAGATCATATTCATACTACAATTACTTCTCTAATTTTTTCTCTTTTTATTCTTCTTGCTATGGTTCACCTTCTTGTTGTAGTTAGTACTTGGTACTCGTAGTAAAATCTTTTTCTTTCAGATAAATCAGTCAAGTCAAAGTCCAGTTTCTATCTTGAATGCAGCTGTTTTAGGTGTTCAACAGAAGGCAAGCTTTCTACAATTGGCACATTGATTTGTCCTGTGTGACAAGCATTTGTTCCTGTTGATCTTCCTAAAGTTCTTGAGAAGTGGAAGGAAGCACCACTTTATTATTGTTTCATAGTGCAGTACTTCATGTACCAGAAAACCAAAGTTTTGTTTCCACGTTAATCTACATGAGAGATTGTTAAATTAGACCTTGATAAGTGGATATGGGTAAACAGGCAAAACTCTCATATTTTGTAACCAAAAAAAAAAAATTTATGTTTTCTTTCACACAAATGTCAAGCTAGCTAGCTACAAACTTTGTAGACAAAAAACGAGAGACAGAATGAAAACCAGACGACCAAAATGCAATTATAAAATTCAAATGGTCTCCGCAAAGTAAGAGTGTAATTTATTGTAGTTAATAGTCAACCATTCAAATTTAATTTAATAATTTTTTAAATTTAATTCGTTTATTTTTAATTAAATTATTCGATTTCAAATATTTTAATATTCGATTTGTAAGTTTAACTTGACTTTTTTTTGTAATTTTTTAAAAATATTTTATTATTAATATATCATTTTATTCTTATAATATATTGTTGAAAAATAAAAATCGAATTTATCGAATTCAATTTAAGCCGTTTAAATATTTTTTAAAGTTGAATTCGAGTTTCAAAAATGAAATTCGAATCAAATTTCAAATTTCAAATCGAAACGAGTTTGAATATAATATTGCATCGTCTATATTAGATTTAATTACACCTTCAACATAAAAAGTAAACTAAACGGTATATTAATTAGTATTAATTTTCTGTTGAATGATTTGTCCTCTTAACTTTAGAGCATCTAAAAGAGGGATGCCCAGACTAATTAAAAGCAAGAATTTCATCGTTTCATGCATGGTGTAATCCAGCATACGCAAGAGAGAGGTAATTGATGAGTGTTCTAACAAGTAAATTCGAGAAATTAAACTTCCAAAACTGTTGATGATCTTGATTAGGCCGTGCTGCTAAGATCAAATGCTTAAAGTCTGCAATCACATATTCAAGTATGCTATAACAAATTCGAAAATTTCAATACAATAATCAAATCATAAGCAACTCAAATGTCATCAGCCAAACCTTACCTCACTTATTCGAGTGACATCCTCACAAGTTGAATTCAATCCCACTAGCCTAAGTCGGCTGTTCTCTTGCGACTTCCACTTGCAAATCTGTTCGAGAGGTGAAGTGCGGTATAATCGCAACTCATGAATGCAATGACAGTCGCATAAACCACTTGACTAACACTTAGAATATTGTAAAAAGTGATGTTCACATTAATCAAATATATAAGAACTAGAGCATTGGGAGGAAAACAATGTAACAACTCTACTTCCTACACTCTGTGCTTCTTTCTAAGAGCTTTATTTTTTTTTTCTTCCTATTTGTTATCTCTTAATCTTTTTAATAATTTGTAAATCTCGACAAATTCGTTATAGATAACCAAAACTTCCGGTATCCTTACCTCTATTATTGACGGCATAAACAGTTCTTGGAAAACTAACATTTTGGAAACATTAATATAGAGCAATATTATTCTCTTACTTGTGGATGGATGATATTGAGGAAGGTGGAAGCGGGCGTGAGATTTCCACTGGAAAGGAAAGGAGAGGCAGACACGTTGACAGCATTTGGGTTGCTATATATAGCTATAGCCTTTAGCATCAGAATGCTATAGTAAAGTAAAGGTAATGGAGAGCTATTGCTTTATACACAAACAAAAATATATGAACAAGACGCTCTAGCTCGTCTCATTTATCGTTCATTGTACCCGAGGGTGGATTTAAGCCACAGAACTAACTAGTACTGAGATAGACAGAAAGGAGCCTTAGTGCACTCCCAATTTAAATCTGTTCAACGGCGGATCTTTTTCTTTAAATTTAAACATTTATTCTATATTTGATTAAATTTAAATAAAAACATGAAATATATTTAATGAATTTGAATAAAAATTTTAAGACTCAATCAAAAAATATAGGACCCGAGTTTAACATCTTAAAACTCAAGTTCCGTCTTATTCAAACATAAATAAAATTAAAATTTTTTAAAATAAATTTATTAAATATATTACAATTATATATATAAAATATTATTAATTAATAATTTCATATTGTAAAATAAATAAAGATACTTATACTTATACAAAAAAATTATTGATTAATAAATATGATTTTATATATTTAATATAAAATTTAAAATAAATTTTGATAAATTAAATTAAATTTTAAAAAATTAAAAAACTAAAACGATAAATAAAATAATATTCGGATGAATGGAATCAGATTCAAAATTATAATATAAAATAAAAAACAAATCTAAACTAAAAATCAAGATTTAATTTTTAGACGGAATAGAACTTAAACTTATAAATAAATCATTATTATATGTTTTAGACCGAACTCGACCGGAACCGCCCACAATCAGACCCCCTACCCCAGCCCCGATGTGGACCAATCATTTCGGCGACTGGGTATTTAGTAATATTATATCTGTCCTTCCAACACCAGAAACTGCCAAACGGCCAAAGCCGTGGAGCTCAATTGTACGATGAGTAATGACACGTGGAAAAGCATTGGCAATGGCATAGAGGCAGTGAAAAATCCTAAAATTACTTTCTTGGGCATTAGCAGTAGCACCCTCAAAACTCTAAGTCCCCGTCTCCTCTGGCCTCCTCTCTTTTGTCTAGTCCTGGAGGTAGCTTTAATAGCAGTAGAATATCAGTTCACACTACTCAACAAGGCTTCTGTTTTTCCTCCGATGCTGTCATCGACAGATGGGGAGGACACCAACTATGACAAAGCTACAATAAGCCTAAACATAGTGTTCTCACCATCCTCAACATCTTCATCTCCACCATTCTCTCCTTCTTCCCATCTTCACAGCCAAACCCATAGACCCAAAACTATGGAAGAGGTTTGGAAAGACATTAGTCTTGCTTCTCTTCATGATCACTCTTCCAGGGAAGGCCACTCTGCGAACCCAAGTACTCACAACCCGCATTTTATCCTTCAGGATTTTCTTGCCAGACCTTTCAGCAAAGACCCACCAACAAGTGGAGTCTCCACAGACGGGGAGACTACGCTCTATGGTTCGCCGGTGCCAGCTCCTGCCACTGTTTTGAGCCTGAATTCGGGGCCTGGATCTGATTTTTTTGATAACTCGGATCCTCTCAGGTCTAACACGCGTTTGCACAGCAGCCCCATTTCGAATTTTCCTACTTTCAGTTGTCCATTCGAGGCCCTCGCTGCTTCCTCTAGCTTGGCTTCTTTTGGTAAGAAAAGGGTCCAAGAATCTGATAGCAGTTCTGGCGATCGACGGCGCAAGCGTATGATCAAGAACCGAGAGTCTGCAGCTCGATCAAGAGCTAGGAAACAGGTAATTGGTGCCTTTCTTTTCCGGGTCATTTCCATAGAAAAGATTGCAGTAATACTGAAATAGTTTTCTAGCTACCGTCATACACCTATACATATGCATAAATATTTCGATTTTTGATATTCCTTTTCTTGCAGGCTTACACAAGTGAGTTAGAGCTTGAAGCTGCCCACCTTGCGGAAGAGAATGCAAGACTCAAGAAACAGCAAGAACAGGTAACTTAGGCAAACTTGGTCTTTGTGTTTCCTCATTATTTGAATGCATGTGCTAGCTAGCTTCATCAAAATCTAATATCGCGACATTAAATATGCTTGGAACTCGGAAGCTGACTTGGTCTGTGAAGAATCATACTAGTTGTAATAGAAAAAAGGCATTAATATTTTTTTGGTACAAAAAAAAAGGGCATTAATATTGACATTCTGCTTGTAATATGTGTTTGGAGCATGCAGTTACGCATAGCTGCGGCCGCTCAACTTTCCAAAAAGCGCACGCTTCAGCGAACGTCAACGGCTCCATTTTGAGGAAAATCTATCACTGCCTTCCTTTTAACAAATCTATTCCTCTTTCCTTCTTCTCTCTCAGAGCAGCAGAGGTCCTTTAAGCTAGAAAAGGAATGAGTTTGTATGTGTTTTGGGGGGTTATTACAACTCTGGTGTGGATGAAAGATGGTTGTACCTCCAGCAAGTGAAAGACCGTGGATTTTGGGAAAGAAACATGAGTTGTTGAGAGGGAAAATAGAGTATTTTTGCATTTCCTAATATGCAGGCACTTTGCTATGGTGGGTCTTTGTTTGTTTCCTCGGTTGGATATTGTATCTTGCCTTGGACTACTGACTTTTTTGTTCTTTTCTCAATCCATTTCTCTTTCTTCCATTTCCGACTTTCCTTATCATGCAAAAAATAGTACCTCCTACTAATTTGTTGGTCTGCAGGTGGAGAAAGAATGGAGATCTGTAACCCAATTTTTTTACTAGTATAGCGAGACGAAAGTGAAACTGAATGAAATTGAACACTAAAAGAAAGAACGGGCCATCAAACTGTGTGACTACTCCTCAAATCGTATTCTTTGTCAGAGCCTCTGTCGACTGCTTTTTATATTCATTTTTATTATTGGCTATTGCAAGCTTCCGATCGATGCCCCACTCTCATTTGGCTTTTTCTTTCCTTTGATTGTATTTCCATCCAATGGGGAAATGACGGTATGGTTGAGGACCATTATTCCCTTAATAGAGTGAATGCAATGGGGTTTTCTGTGACCATGGCAGTAGAAAATCCCGACATAGTTCTATCAGAAGGATCTTTTCCCTTCAGACCCATTCTTACACTCCCTTCTTGTTAATCGAAGTAGAGAGCTAATGATCTGCCCAATTTTACTTCATGGTTCATCTCCAAACCTTATTAATTACCTCCAAAGCTGTCGCAATATAAGGGAGAAATGGCGATATTCAGACTTGATATTGATATTTTCCCTTTTAAGTCCGCAAAAGGCACCAGCATACCCTAAGTGGCAAGTTATTCTGATGATGATCAGAACTAGATATTGTCTCCATTTAAGTTTATTATGGCAGTGATAATTAGAAGTACTGTGAATGGCTATGCAAGCCCTGGCCGCATTACATGCCGTGCCAGGCAAGTAGAAATAATAAGATTCCATCATAAATTACGACAGAATCCTCACGCACTCCTAGGCCCTGGCAGAATTTTAGAGAGTAGTAGTAGGAATTGTAAATTATTTTCTTTTTTTGTTTTTTTGTTTTCCTATGCTCCCTAATTAGGAATATAGCCTTTTTTTTTCTTAGTTTGTTAATTTTCTGTTGATCTTCGATTATCCTTCAAACTCCTGTTTACTGAACTCACATGTGAGAAAGACACCACGTGTTTTGAACATGAAACTTTCGCGTTCTAAAACAATCTGAAGAATTTTAAACAACTGGTAGGTTGACACGAATATAGGGTTGAAAGCATTAACAATGTGCTTTTTGTTTGTGTTTCTCTTTTTCTTTAGTTGATTGATGAAAATGTAAATATCTCTTTGTTTTAGCGACACTTACCTCAAATAAAGTGGTACAGAACAGAATATGCTGGAATTGATTAATTGTTTCTTTTTTGTTTTAATGTAAGTTGTGGTATCTGAATTTCTCTTTTTCATCTTTTTTGTTGTCATATCAGACAGACCTTACTTGTCTCCGTAGCATTTATGCGTTTATGCCTCCTTGCATTTGCATGGTGCTCATCAAATGAAAAAGCAGAAATTCATTAAAACAATCTCTCAAGTTATAAACTTAACTACGAACATTAGTATATTTTATCTGCTAAAAAATAATAAATTCATTGTCGGTAGTTAGGATGATCGGCTTTCAGCTTGACCCAAGAGACCCGGACGTCTTTTTTTTTTTTATATTAATTTGGGCTTAAATTGACTTTAGATTAAAGGACAAAAGGATACGATTTTACTTTAGAATTTGGTTGAGTGAAAAATAAGACGTGAGGGAATTTTTTCTTCTTCTTTAGTTAGACTTAGATTCATGCTATGGATTCTTTTCTTCTTCAATTTTATCCCCACTCAAGTTGCTACTATTTTCCTCCCTTCACCTCCTTTTCTTTTCGTACGGCTTTTAAGTTATGCCCAAATATCATTCCAATTGTGAAGCCCGCTCAATCAAATTTCTGACTGAAAATCATCGAACAAATGGCAAACATGCAGATATTCGAGTTCTTTTTTATGAAATATTTTAATTTCTCGTTTCATTTTTCCAAAAGTACAGGCTGGGCCCAATAATTATAGCCCACTATACATTTTCTTTGCAGGCCGACCCCCTTTTTTTTTTCTATTGCAAATTTGCAATCAACAGTTAATCCCCGGCAGCTGAATTAAAAATTTTAAATTTATTGCCAAGGGTAGCTGTTTACATTTAATTTTGAATTTAGGAACATTAGCGTATCCCACTGTCAGCGGTTTACATTTCATTAAAAAGATTAGCGACGCTAGAAGCCAGCTACATGGAAAGATGAAAACCAGATCAACATCTCCTCAGTGAAGGCTTCCCTCCTACGAAACCTCTCATCTTCTCCCATTGAAAACCGGCATACGGGGCAATTCTTCCTGCATGCATTCAGCCACCTATCAACACACTCCCGATGAAACTGATGCAAACAAGGAAGAGCACGCCTGTCATCTCCCTCCTTCATGCTTGATAAACAAACACAACAAATTTCACCTTCTGGCGAAGCTTCGCTGCGCCCCAATCTTTCATTCTTCACCTCTGATATATCTGCCTTGATCACAACATAGTCTGCCTTTGCTGCTTCTTTTATTTTTGCATGAACTCTTACGCCAATCAAGTTGTAGATGAAGGCTACCAACTTGTTGAGAACCATCTGGTTTAACGAAGGTTTAAGAGATTTCCGTGGCATCTTTAATAAGAGACTTGAAGAAAAGTTTGTGAAAAAATCTCAAGCCTTCCTCTTGCTTAAGCTGTTTTGCTTGGTTTGAAAGATTTGTTAGATCGGGGAGGACCGATTATGAGGGTTTAACACAAAGCGGTTGCACCTAAACCGAGAGTGTTACAGATTACCTTAATTAATGTTTTATATTATGCATAGTTTTCGATAGATTAATCCCTATTATATGAAATCCAATACTCTGACTAAATCAGTTAATTATCTATTGGAAGAAAATATCACCACTGTGTCATGAAATTAGTCGTCTTAAGTAGTAGATTTACGGCTGAAAACGTTTCAATAGAAGCAATTGACAGTGTCATATCACTTGATCGAGCCGTGAGAGCGAAGAGAGCTTCTTGTAAGCAGATTCATCGAGGCTTGAAAGATCCAAACCTGAATAGTAATCAGGACGTTAAGTGCAAGTATATCCGTTAGGTAATGAGCAAAGCATCCTGTAACATCATCAAAAGTGGATTGGGCACCACGGAGAGCAAGACAATGATAGAAAGTAATTGACCATTGGCTGTATGAGTCTACGGTGATTCCTCAGTCTTGAAGAAACCTGATTAATTCTAATGTAGTTTCAGGTGGAAGTAGAACCTTTTTCAAACACATGCTTCAATGCATATGGGCTGTTTTTGGCGTTTGTTTAACTTGTTTTGGTGGACCCGGGTCTGTCATGTCCTTTTGTTTTCTAGGCCTTGAACATGGGCTGCTTTTTGGCGTTTGTTTCTAAACTTTGTGGCTATGGTTTTATATACATTGGACTTTCCATAGCTTTCGGCTTGTTAGGCCCAAAGCCTTTTTTTGTCCACTAAAAATCTAAAAGAAACTCCTCTCCATTTCAGCTATGATCCCCAGCCAGGCTCCAGCCGCTAACGAGAAGCTTAAGCAGCAAATAAAGACTCTCTCTCGTTTGTTAGAAATAACATGCTTCAATGACGGTAATCAAATTGAGCTCGAGAAAGCATCAAAGCAAAGTCCCAAATGAATGGCAAGAATGCCCATGCATGAATTCCTTCGTTTCAGATACACCATCTTCGCTAACCCAGCTCTCCTTCTCCCTCCCTCCAATCCCAACCGTTTTTCCTCCCCATTTTGTTCTACTGCATCCAAAGCACTCACTTTTCCTCATTCAACCCTCTCGTTGCTCGATTCATGTCCCGATATAAAGCAACTCTTTCAATTCCAAGCTTACTTGATCACTTCAGGTCTCTTCCACAGCCCTTTTTGGGCAGAAAAGGTTTTGAAGCATTCTTCAACATTCAGCAACATTGATTATACGGTTTCGACTTTCCGATGCATTGATAATCCTGGTACTTTTTGCGTTAATACAGTGATCAAAGCTTACTCTTTTAGTTCTTTTCCGCATCAAGCTGTGGTTTTTTATTTCCAGATGCTGACTAATGGATGCTTTCTTCCAAATAGCTATACTTTTGTTCCACTTTTAGGCTCTTGTGCAAAAACAGGTTGTTCTAAATCTGCCCAAAAGTGTCACGGCCAGGCAGTGAAATTCGGGGCAAATAATAAACTGCTGGTACAAAACTCTTTGATTCATATGTACGGGTGTTGTGGGGTTATTGAGTTTGCTATGAAAGTGTTGGTTGAAATGTCTACAAGGGATATTGTCTCATGGAACTCTTTTATCGATGGGTGTGTAAAAGTTTGGGATTTGGGTCCAGCTCACAAGTTGTTCGATATAATGCCCGTGAAAAATGTGATTTCTTGGAATATTATGATTAATGGGTATTTAAAGGGTGGGAATCCGGGGTGTGCATTGAAGTTGTTCAGAGAAATGGTGAAAAAGGGAGTGATTGGGAACGAGAAGACTGTGGTTAGCGTGCTGACTGCCTGTTCTAAGTCAGCTAGACTAAAGGAAGGAAGATCAGTTCATGGATTTTTAATCAAGAATGGCTTTAAATCAAATATAATAATTGATACAGCTTTGGTTAATTTGTATTCTAACTGCAACAAAGTAGGATTAGCTCGTACAATGTTCGATAAGATCGTAAATAGGAACCTTGTTTGCTGGAATGCAATGATTTTAGGGCACTGCATTCATGGGAATCCAGAAGATGGGTTAAAATTATTCATGGATATGGTTGATCAAAGCAAGGTTAGAGGGGGAATTTTTCCTGACGATATTACTTTTATTGGTGTTCTGTGTGCTTGTGCTCGTGGGGGACTGTTAGCGGAGGGCAGAAATTATTTCAGCCAAATGATCAATAAATTCGGTATAAAGCCGAACTTTGCTCATTTATGGTGCATGGCTAATCTTTATGTTCGCGTCGACCTTGTTGAAGAGGCGAAAGAGATCCTGAGGCAAATGCCAGACAGCGATGAGGATGTATCATCTGATTCTCTGCTTTGGGCTAACTTGCTCTGCTCATGTCGATTTAAGGAGGGTGTGACTGATGGAGAAAGAATTGCTACGTCTTTGATAGCAAAAGAGCCTGAAAACTTCTCATATTATCACCTACTGTGGAATGTCTACGCAGCAGCAGGGCAGTGGGAGGATGTTGCCAGAGTAAGACAGATAATGAAGGAAAGGAGGATAAAAAGGGTTCCTGGGAGTCATCTTGTAGATTTAAAAGAAATCGTTCACAATTTAAAAGTCAGAGAAGAATAGGGGGAGAGTGTGGAGCAAAGGGATGCTAAGCATGCTAAACTGGATCAGCGAAGAAGCTAGTTTACTAGTTCAAAACCTTCCAGTGCTGCCAGTTCAATGTTTTGCCCAGGATTTGTTGATTTTTTGTTATAATAGATTTACTTGAAACAATTGATTTGCCATAGATACAGACCCTTCTTATATTTAAAACTTAATAATCAAATAGACTTTCAACTTTTAGTTTAAAATAAAATTAAATTCTCAACGTTTTACCTTATGAGATTAAGCTCTCCGTTCACCTCCTTTTCTTCAATTATAATCGTTCCAATTATGAAGCCCGCTCAATCAAAATTCTTACTGAAAACCATCGAACAAATGGCAAACATGCAGATATTCAAAATCAAGAGTTCTTTTTTATGAAAAATTTTAATTTCTCGTTTCATTTTTCCAAAAGTACAGGCGGGGCCCAATTATTGTAGCCCCCTATACATGTTGTTTGCAGGGGACCTTTTTTTTTTTCCTACTGCAATCAACAGTTATTCCCCGGCAACGGAATTAAAAATTTTAAATTTATTGCCAAGGGTAGCTGTTTACATTTAATTATGAATTTAGGAATATTATGCTAATCGTATAATTAAATGTAATTAAAGGAGGAGACTTGTAATCCCTTTCTTATATTTAACACTTCCTGCAAAAGATGGGTGGCATAAAAGAACTGAAAATGGGGGTTTTCTTCACCTTCTTTTCTCCTACATAGTGAACTTTTGATTTGTAAGGGCATGTAGACATAGATTGATGGTAACAGCTGGATTTGGAGATCAGAGATGACAAAATTAAGATAAGAGATAAGAAGCCAAATTCCTTGCGTCAAGCAAGCCCATTGATCTCAAGAACCATGATTTAAGGAACAGAGTTAGATAATTATTTGATACAGCAGACCGGTTTGGTGAAAATGTATGAACAGACAGGATTACAGAAGTCACTTAAGGAGTTAAAACACAAAATCCAACCTACTGATGACAGGAAAGAAAGATGAAATGTGAGAGTGCAATTAACTACATCTAACATAGAAGTTTGATAAATTAAACCACTTCAACACATCCAGATAGCCAATACTTCATTCAAATGCCCACTGATTCTCCCGACGAACCTCCTCTTCCTCCTCAGCGGTGAAGTCATTCTTGATGTTAAAAGTCTTCCTGATCTCTTCTGGGGTCTTTCCCTTGATCATGTCAGCAACAGTTTGACAAGTAAGATCCAGCAAACCCTTGATGTTCAAATAGTTTGCTGCCTGCGAAAATATATCACAAGATCAAAATACAAGACTTAATTTTCAATTTTACCAACAAAACCTAGTGAAATAAGACATGGTAATTCTAAAATGCGACAATTATTCAATAATTCCGCTATGCAACAAGCACGAGTTGCCCAAAAAGTGATGTAAACGGAGGTTCTTATTGCTAATTGCAAATGTATGCCACAACCTCAAACGCAACTAATGAAAATCGCCAATTAGGCTTCTCCTTCTAAAGCCAAAAAGCAATGTAACAGAGGTTCTCATTGCTAATTGCAAAGCTATGCACAACCTCAAACGCAACGAATGAAAGCCACAAATTAGGCTTCCGCTTCCGATTCTAAAAAATGTTTCTTGCTTATAGCTTACACAAGGTACTAATAAAGAACCAAACTTCTTCACTCAATCACAAATTAGGCTTCTACTTCTAAAGCGGAACTAAATTACACTTGCATCATAAGGCAAGGAGAGAATCAAACAAAAACATGGCAGTTATACGGAAAGTTTTAGTTATACATAGAATAAGTAGCACAACTTCTTTGCCTATATCCTTAGCAATACAAGATACATGACTAAGGTTTGCTTCCTTCAAATTTAAAAACTCTACAACTTGTTACATGATTGTAGATTCATCAAACTATATTCGAATTCATTAGCCTCCAAAATCATAACACCAGGAAATTAACAAAATGAAATGAGCTAATAGTAGTACTTAAATAAAACTATGTTCAACAAAATGTAAAGAGCTAATAGTAGTACTTAAATAAAACTATGTTTTATGTTTTTTTTTTTTTAAATTGTAAGCACGCAGACAGGTTGGCCTTAGCCACGTCAGCGTAACAAACTTGTCAGTAGCTGAGCTACCTTACATGGGCGGATGCAAGGAACACAATCCAATCATTTGCCAAATTCTCTCTCTCATACCATTTTTCCTATTCTGTTAACTGTCTCCCTCATCATATTCCTCTGTATCTTCCTTCTTTTCTCCATTTCTGTGTTCTTAAGGTTGACAGGTGAAGGACTCCATTGTTCACTGAGTCAGCACTTTCAGAAGGTCAGTATCATTGGTATCAAAGCCGTACGATTCTAACTATGGCCGATGGTATTACTACCAGAGTACAAAAGGACATCAACCAGTTGTAGAAAGATATGGGGCGGTTGGAGGCTAAGTTAAACTCTACCACTAAATAAATCAAAACAGAGTTGCGGGCTGGGTTGGATTCCATGGGCGATGTTAAGAAAATGTTTGAGCAGATCATGTTGAGAATGGATTCTTCCAGAGGAGTAGCTTTCGAGGAAGCTGGTAGTGTTGGTTCATCAGAGGCTAAGCTTAAGAATACGATGGCTAATGAGGTTGAGAATTGGATTGTTACCCAGTTGGTTATTGAGAACAAATCCCAAACAAAGTACTCAACTCTGGAGTGCCCTCGATTCAATGGGCAAGACTTCAGTGGAAGGTTGCTCAAGATGGAACAGTTCTTTGAGGCAGATTTGACAAAGGAGCAGGACAAAGTGTGTACGGTTATGATGCACTTGGAGGGCAAGGCTTTGCAATGGCACCAGGGATATATGAAGAACAAGGGCAGTCTTCATGAGGTTAGTTGACCACAATATTTGTTGAAATGAGAGAGATTTTCAGACCATGAATATTCCGATCCCATGCTTGATATAGTGGTTTTGAAGCAAACTTCTTCTGTTGAAGAATATTATGAGGAATTTGAAAATTTGTTGAATTTGATTAAGATATCTGAAAAGCATGCCTTGAGTATTTTTCTGGGTAATTTGAAGACTGAGCTTTCAAAGTCTATTAGACTATTCCACCCAAAAACCTTGACCAAAACCTATCAACTAGCCAAACAGCTAGACAACCGTATGTGTGACCAACCTAATAAACCCTCTACTTTTTTCAAAAACTATACCATCACAACACCATCAAACACCATTCACCAACCACCTCCTAAATCAAATCAGCCACCTTTATTACCTACACCCAAGAATCTCATACCATATAACCAATCCTTTAACTGTCCCACCCTTACATACCCTGGTTCCAGATCTTCTCAAACCAAGACAAACAACCCAAATGCTGCTACTACTAAACTTCCTACTAGGGAAGAAAGGAATGATAGGCAGAGGAAGGGATTGTGCATGTGGTGTGGTGTTAAGTACACTCTTGGCACAAATGTGTCAAAGCCCAACTTTGTTAGCTATTTGTGGGAGAAGGTATGAATAGTCCATGAGAAGTAAAAGAGTATACTGACCGTGTTGATGAACTGGAAGCAGTAGCTATTGAGAATAATGAGGAACAGAGGAAGGACAAAAGGCAGTGATATCCATGCATGCATTGCTCGGTACATGGGACTCTCAAACTATGCACATACAAGGCTAGATTGGAAGTCACAAGGTGATTATCTTAGTGGATGGTGGTAGTACCCTCAACTTTATTAATCAAACTTTGGTGCGACAATTGGGATATTCAACAGTACCCATCACTAATGTGGGAGCATCTGTAGCAAATGGTGACAAAATGTGGGTTTAAGACCAATGTGTAGGGGTTTTGAGGACAGCTCAAGGACATCAACAGTGCATTGATTTCTTGGTATTGAGCTTGAATGGTTGTGATGTTGTGTTGGGCATCCAATGGCTTAGAACCTTGGGTCCTATACTGTGGACTTCCAGAAATTCTGTATGCAATTTACTTATATGGGTAACAATGTTACATTGTTTGGAATTGCTGCAGGTGCAATCAAGTTGATTTCAAAAAAGCAAGTTAATAGACTTGGGGTTACCTCTATGAATACTTTTGCCTTGTTAATGACTGCTAAGTTGCAAGGAGAGACAAACAAGGAGCAACACTCTGTGGAGTTGGCGCTAGAGTTACAAGGACTCCTTGATACCTTTTCTGACATCTTTCAGATTCCTCAAGGGCTTCCACCACCTTGTCAACATGACCACAGAATTCAGTTGAAAGATGAGAACAAGGCAGTAAAGGTTAGACCTTATCGATACCCCACTTTCCAAAAGAATGAAACTGAGAAGATGGTGGCAGAGATGAAAGAAGCAAGAATTATCCAAGATAGCACCAATAGCTTTGCTTCTCCTGTTGTGCTTGTGAAGAAAAAGGATGGATCGTGGCGTCTATGTGTTGATTACAGGCAACTTAACCAAATGACAGTGAAGGATAAGTTTCCCATTCCACCTGTAGAAGAATGAATTGGCAGGGGCTTCTTATTTCTCTAAGCTTAATTTAAGGTCAGGCTACCACCAAATTAGAATGGTGGAATCTGATGTTCACAAAACAGCTTTTCATACTCACCATGGTCATTACGAATTTTTGGTGATGCCATTTGGTCTCACAAATGCTCTATTGACCTTCCAAAGCCTCATGAATCACATTTTTCAGCCTTATCTTAGACGCTTTGTTCTTGTCTTCTTCAATGATATCCTTGTATATTCGATTGATTGGGATACCCATCTTCACCATTTACAATTGGTATTTGAAGCACTGAGGCAACACCAATTGTTTGTCAAGATCAGTGTGTCTTTGAGTCTCAAGAAGTGGAATATCTTGGGCATGTAATCAATGGTCATATTGTCGCTATGGATCAAAGCAAGGTTGCTTGTATTTTGGCATGGCCATACCCTAAGTCAGTGAAAGAAGTCAGAGGTTTTCTGGGACTTACTGGCTATTATAGGCGATTTATTAAGGATTATGGAGCTATAGCTCAACCCTTGACAGCCTTACTTAAGACCAATGGTTTTGTTGGAATTCAGCTGCACAGAAGGCTTGATGCTGTAGTATCGGCACCAGTATTAGCACTACCTTACTTCAATGTTACATTCGTTGTGGAGTCAAATGCATCAAGTGGAGGAATAGGTGCAGTGCGTAGCCAACAAGGGAAACCTATTGCCTACTTCAGTAAAGTGCTATCTGATAGACATAGAGCCCTATCCGTATATGAAAGAGAGATGCTCATAGTGTTAATTGCTGTTAAGAAGTGGAGTCTGTATTTGTTGGGCAGACACTTTGTGATCAAAACCGATCATGAGAGCCTTAAGCTCCTTTTGAATCAAAAGACTCACACTCCAACACAACAAGCCTTTAAAATAAATTTGATTTTGATCTTATTTATAGAAAAGGGTCTTCTAATGTGGTTGCTGACGCGTTATCACGACTGCCCTCCCCTGAGTTCCATGCTATCTTAGTTTTTTACACTGATTTGTTTGCTAAAATTCAACGATCACGGGTGGAGGATGCCACGTTAGTTAAAACTCATGCATAGAATCAAGAACAGCCCTGCTAATAATGCTGAGTACTCTTGGCAAGATGGCCAACTTCGCAGGAAGGGAATACTTATTGTCGGAGCTAACACTTCTCCTAGACAAGAGTTATTACATTATTTCCATAGCACTTAAGTGGGCATTTGGGGGTGGAGGCCTCCATGAAAAGAGCTACAGCAGTAATTTATTGGAAGAGACTAAAGAAGGACATCAGGAATTTTGTGCCAGAATGCTCTGTTTATCAAAGATGCAAGGATGACAACTCAGCTTTACCTAGGTTACTACAGCCAATGCCTATTCCAGATAAGGTTTGGTCTGATATCTCTCTCAATTTCATTGCAGGATTGCTCAAATCCTATGGTTAGGATGTGATTCTTGTTGTTGTGGATAGACTCAGTAAATATGGGGATTTCCTGCCTTTGTCTCATTCCTTTACTGCCTTGAATATAGGTCAAATTTTCTTAGACAATATCTATAAGTTTCATGGAATTCCAAGTAGTATTGTGACTAATAGGGATAAAATCTTCCTTAGTCAATTTTAGAAGGAATTATTTAAGCTCCTTGGAACTAAACTGAAGTTTTCTACTGCTTATCACCCAGAAACAGACGGGCAAACTGAAGTATTGAATAGGACTTTGAAGACTTATCTTAGGTGTATGTCCTCTGAGAAGCCTAAGGAATGGCATCATTGGTTATCTCTGGCAGAATGGTGGTACAATACCACCTACCACACAGCCACCAAAACCACTCCTTATAAAGCAGTCTATGGCCAACCTCCCCCTCTTCACTTACCATATTTTTTTGGAGATTCCAAAGTTGAAACTGTTGATAAAAGCTTATCTGCAAGAGAAGAAGCCATTTGAATGTTGAAATTCCATTTGCTTCGAGCTCAACAACATATGAAGGTACAAGCAGACAGAGGGAGTTCTGACAGAACATTTGATATTGGAGATTTTGTTTATCTTAAACTCCAGCCTTATCAACAACAGTTAGTAGTTTCCAAAGCCTGTCAGAAGCTAGCTCCCAAATATTTTGATCCCTTCAAAGTATTGCCTATTGGAAATGTCGCATACAAGCTGCAACTGCCACTAGACTCAAGGGTACACCCAATTTTCCATGTATCTCAGTTAAAAAGGCATGTGGAAAATAAGCTCATTCAATTTGAACTGCCTGTTGTCGATGGAGATGGTCTCATAGCAAGGAAACCAGTGGCCATTTTGGATTGGAGGATGACAAAAAAAAAAAGACAGGGCTGTCACGGAAGTCTTGGTTCGCTGGACCCACAGATACCCAAAGGATGCAACTTGGGAGGTTCTTCATGATCTGCAGAAGAAATTCCTCTTTTCAATCCTTGAGGACAAAGATTGTCTTCAAGGAAAGGGAATTGTTATGAGCTAATAGTAGTACTTAAATAAAACTATGTTTTATGTTGTTTTTTTTTTAAATTGTAAGCACGCAGACAGATTGGCCTTAGCAATGTCAGCGTAACAAACTTGTCAGTAGCTGAGCTACCTTATATGCACGGATGAAAGGAATAAATCCAATCATTTGCCAAATTCTCTCCCTCATACTATTTTTCCTATTCTGCTAACTGTCTCCCTCATCATATTCCTCTGAATCTTCCTTCTTTTCTCCATTTCTGTGTTCTTAAGGTTGACAGGTGAAGGACGCCATTGTTCACTGAGTCGGCACTTTCAGAAGGTCAGTATCACAAAAGCAAGAAGATTGAGACATAATAAAAGATCCCCAATCATGCAAATGGTTGCGCCCCATTACAATTATTATATGCCCAAAAGCAAGTCAAAATTCTGATAGCTTTTCTTTTGGTTTTATCCCTAATCCCAATTCCCAAACCCTAGCTTTGTCAGTAATAAAACATTAACAATTAATTGAGACATCAAGAAAAGATAAAAAGAAACAAAAGAAAAAAAACAAGGGAAAAGAGAGAGAAAAAGCGACTGACCAGAATGAGATCGAAGAGAGTGGCTTGGTCGACCTTGACAAAGTCAGCGTCCCAATTTTTAAGCTCGTCATCGGCGGCCCGATCATCGGTCTTAGGAGCCTCCACGTGCTTTCTGCAGTACTCAATCACCTTCGCCAAGATCTTGCTCGTAACGTTGGGCAACGGAATTCCGTTATCGGCACAACCGTCCTCGATCATGTGCCTTATCGTCTGCGATTCCAACGCCACCGCTTCGTCCACATCGAACGATTCACCGTCTGAGCTCTTCAAGGTAATCTTTCTCCCAGGCAAAGACATCGCTTTCTGCTACGGATTTTTCGAACGAGAGAAACTACATCGACGACGCAGGACTAAGGCCTTCCTTTGGGGCTCTAAATGCACTACCATTTTTATTCTTTCTACTACAAATAGTGAATGGATAAAAATACCCATCTATAAAATGACACTAATATCCAACCCTTTATCCCACTTATTTTCTTTCTTTTTTTTCTCTCTTTTCTCGTCATTCTCTTTTGTTTCACCAATTTTGCGCAGAATCAAATGCTAACGCAATCCACTTATTTTCTTCTCTTTTTTTTCCCTCTCTTCTCGCCATTCACTTTTGTTTTGCCATTCACTTTTGTTTTGCCAGTTTTGCTCCAGAGATGCTAGCGCAAATTCATTTACTCTGCAATGTGCATACATGCCCGTAAGTGCCATTTTCGCACAAACTTACTTACGTGGACGTGCCAACTCCGCACAAGCTTATTTGCGCGCAAGTCCAACTTCCGCGCAAGCTTGCTTGCGCCTAAGTTCCACTTCCGACTCTTTTTTTTCTTTCGTTCAAAGAGAAAGATTGTGTACTCCAAAAATCTATTTAGTTGTATATTTATCGTGCTATAATGCTTAATCTAAAATGGAAAGAAATTGAAGAACATTTTCATGGGCTTGAGAAGTCCTTGAAGAGATGCTTTCATGAGTTGGAAGACCAAGAAAAGGAGTTTGAGACAAAAACAAAGAAAGCTTGAGAAATATTGTAGAAGCATGAAGCAGTTGGGTCTCGCACAACCCAAGCTGCGTGAAAACCGCGGGAGGAAATGAAGTAAAAAACTGATGAAATGAAAAACGAGAGATTAATAATTTTTTTGAGGTTAAAATAGTAAATTTATGGGTTAGATTTAGTTTTTATTTTTGAGTGTGGTGAAAAAAAAAATTTGTAGTGTATTTAAAAATCCTCCTTCCTTTGCGAAAAAATTTTGTCAGAATCAATCCCCTTGTATATATAGACGGTGGGGTAGGTCTTGATTAAGGGTTGGAAACTTGATTGCGTTATGTTCTCAGCGACCACTCAAATGTTGAAACGTGTACGATGATACGGGAAGGTACACCAAAATTACGATTTGTCACCGTATGGCCTAACCTAAGCAAACTAGAGAAAGACAGGGTTAAATTGTTTAATGGTCTGTAAATCTTAACATGTTAATGTCTTTAATACTAAAAATTAAAATGATTTGTTCAATAAAATCGTAATCTATAATTAATGTTATTTCGTATATCTTATTAATGTTATAATATTTTAATGATTTAATCTTTTTATAAGGAAAATCGTAATTTGAAAATCCGACAGGATTACCGGTGCTAGAAGGAGCTAAACTTCAAACATACTAATTATCACATTTTAAAAATTTTTACTTGAATTATTTGTGTTATATTTTAAATTCAATTATCCGTTGAATCTTCTTCAAATGCATTGTTTGCAGTTTGGCAGTTGTTCTTTTAAGTATGAAGAAACTAAACAATGGATCCAAAACCACTACACCATTAAAAATTAGTGTATGATACAACATGCGCTGAATCTCCAAATATAATTGGGCTAATTTACATAATCTGTAGTCTCCAAGGCAACGGACCAAGCTTAGCACAGTTTCAATTTGACAGTGGCCATTAGAGGTAACATTCTATATATATTCCGCTATATCAAACTCCAAATAAGCCCTTTCAGTCCTCTCACTCATGATTCCATAAACTGTGATGGTGGAGCGCTTGTTTTAGTCTTCTCTGAACCTGCATGTTCACATGAATTGCCAAGATTATGACATGCATCATGCAGCGGGAAAACAGAAATTACACGACATGATCAGAAGTACGATTTAGAATGAAAAACATCTAATATATGTTCTGATTTGGTTGTCATTAGATGCCAATGTGTAATTAGAAGAACAATGAGATTTTCAACTAGATCGGTGAGGTGTCAAGATTCTTGGAATATATAGGACATTACCATAAACCCCACGTATCTCTACTTCTCGCCATTCTTGAACAAGGGCACAACAGCAGCACATCAAATGTGAGAGGAAATCATCAACAAATCCACCCTGTCAAAGGAAGAAAGGAGTAGAATTCAAAGATTAAAACTTGCTGTGGACAACTAATCTAGAACTTACATCCAAGACTAAGGCTTTGCTTGGTAGAAAATATGGAAAGGGGTGAGGATGAAAAATTAACTAATCTAATGGTTAAGCTACAAAATAGAAAAGTGGTTATGAAACTTAACCATTAGATTAGCAAATTTTCCATCTTCACTCTTTTTCATCCTTTCTACCAAGCAAAGCCTAAGCTTCTGTAGAGCAAAACAAGGTTGCAGGAAAAAATTATCAGTGAGAAGTGTAGATGATAGACAATTGGCAGAGGATCATCTGATGTTAGATGTTTTCGCCAAATGGAACTACAACCGGGTGAGCTAATCATGTTCACAGTCCAGACAGCTCTAAACCATAAAATACTCATGATGGCAATGATTAAGAGAGCACCAACATGGCATACTCAGTCTATAAGCAAAGAGGCCACAGTAACAGCACCTATATACCATATTCTTACATTGCACATAAAAATAGTATAAAATTTATTATTCAGGGATTTTATTTTGCAGAATCAGATTACTCCACTAAACATAGGTGGAGAAAATACCGTAATGTTCAATGCCTTGCGAAGCTTCCTTCTAACACAGCAAGTGTAGCAACAGCAAGACAATATCAATGAATACGCCATCAATTCATTGCATGCTTCTGCAGAAGCTGAAGGAAGTTGCTGTGTAAGCTTTGAAACAATATCAAAACCCGAAACAGAATTTCAAAGGGGTTGCAATTGATTTATAACACTTTTCAGTAGCAAGAATACAAAGGGGAAGGTAATTTCCTTTCCTAAGGAAAGCTGAATTCTGATAATCACTTAAGCATGCGTGCTAAGCAATATAGAAACACACAGATTATTTTAGTAAAAATACATAATCCTTAGAGATCAGGGTAATTTAGAAATCAACACATCAAATTCTTAAATAAATGAAAATAAAGGAATCAATTAAAATGAAGATCACACAGATTACCACTCAAACTACAATGAGATTATAAAGTAATCCAAATATAACTAACTAGATATTAAAGTATAATTTAGAATACTTACACATGTGCCTGTCTGTTGCCACAGTAGCAATCTTTGAAAATGTACCACAAGGATAGAAGAATGTCTTTAAACCTGCAGTCAGAAAAAGGTGGCTTAGGAGACCAGATGAAAAACAGCAAATACAGGAAGGTCAGTTCTGCCGGAGGAATCTGTCCTAGAAATCTTACTAAAGATTGTGTTCCTCTTGTCCCTCCAGGGAAGGAAAAGAAGCAAAATCCCCTTTCTTGGAGCTAAACAATATCAAGTTATAAGTCGTAACTTCTATCATGTCAAAAAGAATAGAAGGCAGAAACTTAATACAATAATGGGGCAGTAATGACGTAAAAGAAGACATACACAGATATGGTTCTGAGCAACAACCAAGCAAATCAGTATGCCATTCTTCATACCGATGCAAACCTCTATCAGACAGCAGATCGTGCCCTGATGAAACTGAAGATGTGTTTCTGAGAAAAAATGTATGGCATAGAACTTTTAGAAGCACCCTTAGCTCCGAGAATGTGAAATGCATAAAATATGAGAGCATATTTGAAAGCCTAAGGACTTAAGACACCAAACATGACTGCAAAGAAACTGAAACTCAAATGCCAAATTCCTTCTAAATGGCAGGGCAAGATGTCAGCAACTAAATATTGCACTAAAAGCATACAAATTTTTTAGCCTTATCACCCAAGTTTTAACTATATCACAATAAATTACACGTTAAATTATGCCTGCATCAGCAAGTAAAAACCTATTTGTACTGTCTTAATCATGTCTGCATCAGCTTTCAACTCTTACAAGGCATAAGGCCAAGGTAAATGGCAAAATAGAGACAAGTTATTGGGGACGTTGCTATATGAGGGTTTTTTTTTATAACTATAATTGCATTTTAACAATGCAAAACTAAAAATAAAAAGAAAATTAACCTTAAAGTTATGCGAGAATCAGGCTTCTTAGGAGAGCTCTCTTCATACGAACGACTTTTCTCACAATTGGCATCTGAGATGTTAAACTCTTCCTTCTTAGACCCCTTCATGGATGAACTCTTATCTGGACTAGAAGTTGCAGCAGCAACTTCTGTTACGTCAAGCAAATGCTGGATTACTTCACACTGCTGCACATCATAATTAGCCTGTGATCGTTGTAGTTCCAGTTGAAGCTTTTCATTCTCTTTTTGAAGTGCTTCATTAAAACACAAGTTTGGATATGAGCAAGAAAGAGTCTTTTTCAAAATCATGGCATCATTTTTTGAGGGTTCTGGTTGCAGTATAACATCTTGCACCCTTCTGTCTTCTTCATCTAATGTGTACTCATGCTGATCTTTCTCAATAACTTCTAGTCTCTCCTGCAGGTTTGGGAGAGCTGAAAAATTAGTAATGCAGGCAAAGCCAAAGTTATGGAATCGCTCCAACCACGAGACTTCAGTCACTTCAATTATCCAATTGATTTTTTATTTTTTATTTTGCTGCCTACAAGTTCTTATGACAAAGCAACATATTCCATCTTCTCAAACAAAAAATACTATGCCCTGTGACATATGTTCTCTGCACACCAAGTTTTCTATAATTCAGTACACTCTCTTGCTAGTAAATGTTTGATCTATCATCTTTGACAATATCTGCAGACAAAAACTCAGAGGCCTTGTTTGGCCAAGGAACTCATGTATCAACAAACTGATAGGCCTGAATGATTTAGATTTCCATATGATAGAAGGGAAGAGATAGAAGTTACAGTGGTTGAAGGACCTACATAAACTAGAAAAGCATTAATGGGAAGGAAAATCATAAGTTACCAATCCTTAAATGCCTAACAGAAAAGAATATATCTCTGACTGAAGCTATGAAGTTTGTAACAATTCAGGCAGGAAGATATGTTTCCTCCCCTTAACTTTCCACTTATGTACGCCTTCTCCCCCCCCCCCCCCCCCCCCCCCCCCCCCCCCCTTTTTCCCCCCTGCCCTCTCCAAGCTAAAGAACAAAATAAAGAATCCTCCTCGTTTCAACCTTTGAAAAAGAAAAAATAAGCAAAATCTACTCCTCTATCCCACCCTTCTGTTAAGCTCACTACTTGCCCATAATCCGCAATAAGAACCACCACCACCACCACCCCCCACACACTCTGCCAAGATTAACATATAAAGATTCATAAAAGCACTCATGTTCAGGCCTGTTTCCTAGCATATCGCAATCAACATCACATCTATATCCCTATAATTTTAGTCATTATTAGCACTAAAACTGACGATTTAACGTGATTTCAAATATTGGTTCATACAGTCTACTCTAATCTATTGGGATAAAGACTCTGATGATAATGATGATGATGATGATGATTAGCACCAAAAGTCAACAAATTAGAACCAAGGGGAGAGAGGGAAATCAACTGCTATCGGAGATCCATTAGAAGACACTTACAAAGTATATAGCAACCAATTTTACACTGATTGAAACAGCTGACAAGTATTTCAAAAGCTTACCATCATCATCTTTCAAGCACCATTCCAAACCCAAATATCTTTTTTTTTTTAAGAATCATGCACAAAAGGAAAAACAAAATTAAGGAGAAAAATATTAAAAAAGCAACCAGAATAGTCAATACCCTGACTCGAGCATTATCCACCAAAGTGATAAGAGGAACAATCTTCAGATACCGGTCGATTTCATTCTGCGCCTTCCTAAACTGATATACAATGTTCCATCCCATGGCCAGAAGATACAAATAGCTCCTATCCTGACAACTATTCACCAAAATGTAAGACCTTCTTAAGGCATCCTCAAGCTGCTCCAACGGCTCTCGCGTCTCGGGATACCTCTTAAGCTCCGAGATCTTGAGCTGCTCCAGCAGGTTACCGATCAACTTGAGATGCTGTGCGAATTGCCTGCAATTCTTCTTATGCATTCGCGCCGTGTTTGCAGCTTTAACTATAATAGCTATTAACCGCACTGCATCTATGCCCGTGAGCTGGGCTACATTTGCAATTTCTCCAATATGTTCCCACGAAGATGCCATCCTTTCCTCTCAATCAAACCTGAAACCTTCTTTTATATAAATTTTCATTAGATTACTCCATAATCCATTTTTAATAACTTAATCAAACATTTGACCGAATTATATCTGTCCAGAGCCAAAATTGAACTTAATGAACAGTAATTTATTACAAAAGAAAAGGCAGATGAGGAGATATTCGCTCGTTTTCACCTCTTCTAAGCTAGAAGCTTCACCATGACAAGAGCTTTGATGTTTCCGCTAGGCTTCACTAGTATTTCTCAACGAAAGGCAAAAGCCAGAGCTGATTTCTTTAGAGAATGGACGATACGCAGCTCAAACTTGAGAAGGAATAGAACCTGTGGTTTCAAGCTGGATCAAAAGCTCCTTCCCAGGATCTATCCAGAAATCGCATACTCACTCGAGATCTTCTATTTTTCAGAGATAAGAACAACGCAGTATCCGTTTCAACTGCTTAGGCAAAAATAAAAATAAAATCAGTTTGTAAGATACCACAATCTAGAAGATTATCCCTTACGCTTCTTCATTCACTGAATCACTTTGCCGAGTCAAAGTAAATTTAAAAAAGAAAAAGCAAATTAATATGCAAATGCAATTTATGTCATAGAATCTCTGGCTGAGCTCATTCACGAACCGTAATTAAGCTGTTGACCTCTTTTCAAGGGCCAAAAACAAGATTACGGTAAGAAAAAGGAAAGAAAATGCAGGAAGGCAGAACCTGCAAACTTAACAGTAATTAGAGATTCACGAATCAAGAAGGCAAGAAATAAATGACAAAGAAGAATGCGCCAATGGCAGCGAGACACTTACCTACTCCTCAGAAGTTTTCTCTGATTTTTATGCTTTGTTTGAATCTTTTTCTTTTCTTTGTTACTTTTTGTCTTTCTTCTCTATCTTCAAGAAAGAAAGAAGAAAATGCGTCAGAGATTAAGAGAAAGAAGAGCATTGAATTCTGGAATTAACAGGCATTGCTTTGCGCAAAACGGAGAGCTTCTCCGCTCTTCTTCTTCTCTCTATCTTTTATCGCTCACCGTTTCGGTGTTGTTTGTTTGTCTCTGCCAGTGCTTGCTGGGTGCACACTCACCACCATGCTAGACAAGCAATGAGTGTTCGCTTTTGCTGTAATCGTGGTGGTAAAATTGAAGTACGTTAATGTCCCTTTTTTCCTTTAATTTACGACAATGCCAGCGATTTTTACGGAGGGTAATGGAGAGTAAATAATTTTGGTTGACTGCGAGCTGCACTTGGCATAAAAAAAAAAGGAAAAATAAACTAATCAAATTATTTGTGATTTATTTAAATGTAATTTTATAATTAGTTGAATTTTATTTATTTAGTTATAAAAATATTTTTATATTGTATTAAAAATAATTTTTTGACACTACATACGGGGTTAGGACGAGACACATGTCTTTTAAAAATATTAAAAATGAAATAATACACGTGTCATCATCCTAAATTCACTTGTGGAGTTAAAAAAATTTTACTGACAGTGTATATAATAATTATTCAATTATTATATGAAGTAATCATTTTTAAATATATAAATTAAGTTGAAAATTGCTTGATTAGTGATTTTATTATTTATATTTTAATTTGCAAAAGATATCCTTAGACATATAGAATTTTTTTAATAAAAAAGAAATAAAAATTAACATTATATTTATATATAATAAAATGTATGATTTTACTTTTATATAGAACATTTATACATAAATATATCTTTATGAGAAATTATATACATCACATTTTATTTTTTAATACTTATTAACATATGATTATATTTAGAGAAATTACCAAATATACTATTAATAGAATTTTTAAACTTCTTAAACGTAGTTAATAAGATGATACATATCCCTTAAGGAATTGTAAAAAAATAAAAAAAAACTAATTAGAAAATAATGTAGGATGCATGACAGTTTTTTAACCATGATTGTGAAATTAAAAATTTTCAGTGTCAATGTATCAAAAACTAACCTTTATAATTTTACCAAAATATAAAGATTTTTTAAAATTTTCTTTGCAACCTAAATATTAATATTATCATTATAAAAATAAATAAAAATTTTATTTTTGATCATTTACTTTATATTTTTATGAAATTTATTGGCATTAATATAAAAAATAAAAATTTTAATATTTTCTACATGTATAAATATAACTTGACTAAAATTTAGTGGGGTCAATTGACCCCACATTTTGTACGTGGCTACGCCACTGTTCTACGATATTCAATAGTTAAGTACACTGGTTTTACTCAAGAAAACTGTTATCATTTAAGAGTGTAAATTGAATCGATGTTTAACAAAATTTATTTATATTATAAAATTATAGAAAGAATACAAGGAGATAGAGCAAGAAAAGAGATTTTCTTATTGTTAAAGTGTGTTCAACACATAGATGGTGAGCCTCTATTTATAGGCTTCACAAATACATGAATAAAGATGGAAGATCAAAAGGAAATACAAACTTAAATAAGGGGAGAATGAATAGTTCTTCATTCATGTATCAATATGGAGAGCATGGTAAGAGAATGATGAATAGTTCTTCATTCATGTACCAATATGAAGATGATGGGGGATGAATGGACATCCATATTTACAACTATTCATAACACTCCCCCTTGGATGTCCATTACTGAAGAATATGCCTCATTAAAACCATACTAGGAAAAACCCTGTGGGACAAAAAACCAGTGAAGGAAAAAGAGTACATTATTCTTCAAAATACACATGAGATGTTGTCTCATTAAAAACCTTACCAGGAAAACTCAATGGGACAAAACCATGGTTAAGGAAAAAAGAGTACAGCGTGCTTTTACCCCTCCTCACGATTATATCACTTAAGATCTCTAAGTCGACGCAATCCAGCATTGTGGACTAACTTCTCAAATGTAGTGGTAATAAGCGCCTTTGTTAATAAATCTGCCAAATTTTCACTTGAATGGATTTGTTAAACATTTATATCACCATTCTTCTGAAGGTCATGAGTGAAAAAGAACTTCGGTGAAATGTGTTTTGTTCTATCACCTTTGATATATCCTTCCTTCAGTTGGGCGATGCATGCTGCATTATCTTCATATAAGACCGTGGTGCCTTTTTTCCTGAAGATAAACCACAAGCTCCTCGTATGTGCTAAATTATAAACCTTAACCATACACATTCACGACTAGCCTCATGTATTGCCAAAATTTCAACATGATTAGAAGATGTGACTACTATAGTTTGTTTCATAGAACGCCATGAAATGGCGGTGCCACCACATATAAATACATATCCAGTTTGCAATTGAGCATTATGAGGATCAGATAGGTACCCTGCATCTGCAAACCAATCAAATCTATTTTTGGTAGGTTAGGAAAATACAAACCCATATACTTTGTACCTTGTAGGTAGCGAAGTACATGTTTAATCCCATTCCAATGCCTTCGGGTTGGACAAGAGCTATATCTCGCTAATAAGTTGACAGAGAATGATATATCATGTCGTGTATAACTAGCTAGATACATTAGTGCTCCAATTGCATTCAAGTAGGTACTTCAGGACCAAGAATCTCCTCATATTTTCCCCATGTCGCAAAGAGTCTTTATTTACATCAAGTGACCTCACAACCATTGGGGTGCTCAACGGATGTGCTTTGTCCATATAAAATCATTTTAGCACCTTTTCTATATAAGTTGTTTGATGCACAAGAATCTTGTCCTTTAAATATTCTATCTGTAACCAAAGACAAAATTTTGTTTTTCAAAGATCTTTCCTCTCAATTTCTCTCTTCAAGTACTCTACTGCCTTTGAAATCTATTTAGGAGTTCCAAAGATATTCAGATCATTAACATATACCGCAATAATAACAAACTCAAATCTAGATCTCTTTATAAAAATGCATGGGCAAACAGGATCATTCTTATATCCCTCCTTTAACAAATATTCACTAAGGCGGTTATACCACATGCGACCAGATTGTTTTAATCTATATATAGATCTGTTTAATTTGATTGAGTAATGTTCTTAAGAACTAGAATAACATGCTTCTGACAATTTAAATCTTTCTGGGAGTCTCATATAAATGTCATTATCAAGTGGGCCATACAAATAGACTGAACGACATCCATTAGACGCAAGTCGAGTCCCTCTTTTATTGCCAGACTGATTAGGAATCGAAAAGTAGTCACATCCACCACAGGAGAGTATGTCTCTTCATAATCAATACCAAGTCTTTGCGAAAAACCTTGTGCAACTAGACGTGCTTTACGTCTCACAATTTCACCTTTTTCATTTCGTTTTCGCACAAAGACCCATTTGTTCCCCACTAGTTTTACACCATCAGGTGTACGGACTACTGGTCCAAAAACATTTCTCTTTTCAAGAGATTTCAATTCTGCCTCAATTGTGCCTTTCCATTTTGGCCAATCATGTCTATGCCTACATTCCTTAATAAACTTTGGTTCAAGATCTTCGTCATCATCCATAACATCTAGCGCTACATTGTATGCAAAAACATCATCGAAGTCGATTTCATTTCGGTTCCATATTTTTCTTGACATGACATAATTTATCGAGATCTCTTCATTTTCAGTAATTTCAGGTACCTGACTTTCTTTTGAAACTGTAATGTTAGTCATGTCTAGGGCTCTTCTGTAGACTCTTCCACAGTTACAATTTCCTCAACCTGGCCATCTTGAATCTTTGCTCCTTTTCTTTTTCGAGGATTCTTATCTTTGGAATCGACTGGTCTACCACGCTTCGAGCGTGCTTTGGATTCATTGGCAACAAAAGGTTGTCCTTCTGGGACATCAATTTTAATTGGAGCATTAACAGCTAGTATATGTGACTTTGGCACTCTCTTTGGGTCAACAAATGCGTCTGTCAATTGATTTGCTAAACTTTGTAAATGAGCTATCTTTTAAACTTCTAATTCGCATTGTTTTGTACGAGGATCAAGATGAGACAATGATAATTCATTCAAACTTATCTCTTTTTCTAGCTGCCTATTTTCCCCTCTAATGTTGGGAAGACTGATTCATTAAAATGACAATCAGCGAATCTAGCTGTAAATAAATCCACTGTTGATAGTTCTAAATATTTAATTATAGATGGGGATTCACATCCAACATTTATTCCCAACCTCCTTTGAGGACGCATCTTAGTACGTTGTGGTGGAGGAATTGGAACATATACAACACATCTGAAAATTCTTAGATGGGAAATATTTGGTTCCTGACTAAAAACTAATTGTAAAGGGGAGGACTTATGATAACTTGTTGGTCTGATGCGAATTAGTGTTGCCGCATGTAAAATAGCATTACCCCAAACAGAAATTGGGAGTTTTGATCTCATTAGTAATAGTCTTGCAATCAATTGAAGACGCTTAATAAATGATTCTGTAAGGCCATTTTGTGTATGAACATGTGCTACAGGATGTTCAATACTTATCCTAATAGACATACAATAATCATTGAAAATTTGAGAAGTAAATTCACAAGCATTGTCAAGACGAATTGTCTTGATGGGATAATCTGGAAAATGTGCTCGTAATCTAATTAATTGAGCAAGCAAGCTCGCGAACGCCAGGTTGCGAGTTGATAATAAAGATACATGTGACCACCTAGTTGATGCATCAATTAAAACCATAAAATATCTAAAAGGTTCACATGGTGGATGTATTGGTCCACATATATCACCTTATATTCATTCCAAAAAAGTAAGGGATTCAATCCCTATCATAGCTGGTGATGGTCGAACAATTAACTTGCCTTAAGAACAAGCAGCGCATGGGAAATCTTTCGATTGAAAAATCTACTATCTCTTCAATGGATGTCCACATGAATTCTCAACTATTCTTCACATCATTATCGATTCGGGATGGCTTAACCGATCATGCCAAACAACAAAGTTATTGTGATCTGTAAGTTTTTGGTTAATGACCACATTTGTTTCAATTGTTCTAATTCTTATGTAGTACAAACCGAAGGAAAAGGCTGGTAATTTTTCTAATACACTTTTATTACCTGAGATTATACTCGTAATGTGAAGGTACTCAATGTCTCCTTCACTTGTTGTCTCAATATGATACCCATTTCGGCGAACTTAAAACTCAATAAATTTCTTTGAGACTTGGGAGAGTATAATGCTTCATGAATTTCAAATTTTGTTCCTAAGCAAGAATATGTTAGCTCTTCCGGAGCCTTCTATCAATTTTGCACTACCCAATATAGTACTAACATTTGCCTATTACATTATCAAATAAGAAAAATATTTCTTATTCTTTAATATAGTGTGTGTAATGGCACTGTCTGCAAGACATATATCTCCACCACTCATCGCAAATCGAACCAGGAGAGTATCTATGTTCTTCATTGAAAATAAGAAGTATATAACCAGATTAATAAAATATCCTATAAATAACCAAAACATAATGAAACATCTAAACATGACAAATACTTAATAATTAGAATCCTATTAATAAGAAGCATGCTTAAAATAAAGTCCAATAACATCTAAGTAAGATCTAAGAACTTTATTTTTGGACACTCTCATCGCCAATCAAATGATCAATTTTTTCTTTCAGGGTGTGAGAAAAAATTAGCAACATATAGATAAGTGGCATCAACATAAATATAATCAAAATTATCATCTCCATAAACAAAATTTGTCTCATCTTTTCCATCATCACTACCAAAATTAGTATCTATCTTCTTCCCTTTATCTTTTAGCGATTGTTGATAGAGCTCGACAAGTTGGCGTACAACAGGTACGTGACCCATGGCCTTTGCCTCCACAACGATAGCACAAATTCTCTACGATCTTTTTATCTTTCCCACTTTTATCTTTGTCACGTTTTTCATCCTTATATTCCCACTTCTGGTGGGTATATGTGTTTTTGAAATGACCACCTTGATGATTACTTCGACCACGTCCATGTCCACGACCACGACCATGACTACTAGCATGATCTTTGTCTTTTCCATTATATATTGCTACATTCACTGCAGGGAATGGAGCAGATCCAGTTGTACATGCCTCATGATTTTTCATTAATAGCTCATTATTTTGCTCAGCCACAAGGAGGCATGAAATCAGTTCAGAGTATTTCTTAAAACCCTTTTCACGATATTGCTGCTGCAGGAGCATATTAGATGCATGAAAGGTAGATAATGTTTTTTCTAACATATCCTCATTAGTGATCTTTTCTCCACATGACTTTAATTGAGAACTGATTCTAAACATAAGTGAGTTATATTCACTTACAGATTTAAAATCTTGTAATCTCATATGCATCCAATCATAACAAGCTTTAGGGAATATCACAGTTTTCTAGTGGTCATATCTTTCCTTTAGACTGGTCCAAAGAATAAGTGGGTCTTTAACAGTCAGATATTCAGTTTTAAGTTCTTCGTGGAGGTGATGACAAAGGGATATCATCGCTTTGGCCTTATCTTGACTAGATGTTGTGTTCCCTTCTTTAATGGTATCACCGAGACCGTTTGCATCTAGATGAATTTCAGCATCTAACACCCATGATAAATAATTCTTTCCCGTAATGTCAAGAGCCACAAATTCGAGTTTTGCAAGGTTTGACGTTATGAACTATCACAAGTATGTTTAACAAGTTAAGAGAAAATAAATATATTTATATTCTGTTATAAATTAACAATCATTCAGTTTTAAAATTCAAAAACAAGAACATTCAAAAATAAAATTATCTCGATCAATTTCAGTCAGTTCTTAGCCAATTCATGCAATTAGAGGCACAAAAACCCAATTCAATTATTCTAGAAAATTACAGAAAGTTGAATGTGCAATCAGGTCTAAGACATAACCAACTTCTACAATTTATTAACCGACCTATACTAATCAAAAATTCAAACTTTTTAACTTGGGAGTGAACTTTAACGAAAGCATAACACAATAATATAAAATTACCAATTTTCATGTACAAAAAGTACTTAGAAACTTTTGGTTGTGCACTATGGACATTTTAAACAATTTATGCACAGTTCACATTAAATCCCAAGTTATTAACATACCAAAGAATCATAATCTTTAATTAAATCTCATATTTGAATAAGTAGATAACACTATCACAAGCATAGAAAATTACGGAGGAGGTAGATAAAAATAGTTTCATTATCGTAAAAGAGGAGATAGATAATTGTGGTTGATGAAGATCCTTGGTTGAGGCCTATTCTCCAAATCTCTCAAGGGTTTTTAGAGTCTCGTGCTGATAACGTATTATAAAATTATAGAAAGAACATAATGAGAGAAAGTAAGAAGAGAGATTTTCTTATTGTTCAAGTGTGTTCAATACATGGATGGTGAGACTCTATTTATAGGCTTCACAAATACATGAATAAAGATGAAAGATCAAAGGGAAATACAAACTTAAATAAAAGGAGGATGAATAGTTCCTCATTCATGTATCAATATGGAGAGCATGGTAAGGGAAGGATGAATAGTTCCTCATTCATGTACCAATATGAAGAGCATGGGAGATGAATGGACATCCATATTTACAACTATTCATAACAATTTATAATTTGTTCATTTAATTTAAACTTTTTCAATATTTATTCACTTAATTTAATTAATAAATTTTGAAAGTTGAGAGGTTATTTGATATTATTACTAAATGTAATAAACAAATAAAAATCAAATATATTTATTATTCATTTGTGAATAATACTTGCTGAAATAATTTTTGGAAAATGAACTTACTACTTGTAATACTTGTTTTATAATTTGAAGAAAGGGGTTGAAATATTATAAACTTGAACATAAATTTTATACAATATCAAAATTTTAATAAGTTGACGGAAATATTATTTCCTGTAATATTATTTTTTGAAAATGAACTTTTATATATTCAAAAAAGAATCATTTCAAACGACCATGTAAAGAGGAAAGAAAAATAATTATTATTGGAACTTTGTTAGTTGTTACCAATACTCCTAATCAACTAATCAAGTGGATTCTTCCATCTTCAAGGAAATCCTAAAGAAGAAAATATTTGCATGAAATTGAAGTATATCATGTGCTTAGTTAATTATGTCTCTAAAATTTGGAATCAGATCTTCATCAAATTAGTGGAAAAAATCATTGGGCACAGGGCCCATTTGAGGTCTATCATTGTCTGCTGGTACCAAAACTAAAAGAGGATCCCGTTTCAAGAAAAAAAAAGGGTAACAGTTGATGAAGTTATTTTAAATTTCTGGCTATAAATTTAAGGCATAAGTCATAAATTTGATGGCCCTATACGGTCCCCAGCTCCAATTTTGGCCAAATTTACGTGAGAGAATGTATTGTTTATTTATATATATATTTCGTGTTTGTATTGTGTTAAATTATTTTTATATAGTATAAAATATAAAAATTATCGTGTCAAAATTTATAACACACGCACAATGTGCAATATAATATTTTTTTTAATTTTTATTAGATTTATATAAAATTTTACAAAAACTTTGAATCGTATTAATTTTATATATTTTTATTTCGTAAAAGCCTGACTTGACAATGTTAGGCTATGGGAACATAATTCGCGTTCCTTGCAGCAATGTTTATGTGAAGATTGCATAAGGGTGAGCTGTCTATTTTCGAGATGTGATAGGACTATGTTGCCAAATTCAAGCACTAATTGATGTATTTTTTTAATCATATATATCTTCGTCCGACTTACAATTCGATATTAATTTTATTCGAGCCGAAAGTGATAAACGATAAAATTATTCAAACAATGACGACTTCAAGATTCGTATTTTTTTAATCGTATGTATTATCATCCGTTTTACAATTTAAAACTAATCTTATTCAAGACGAGTGATAAACGGTAAACTTTCGTAACAGTAACAATTTTAAGATTCGAATCATATCCAATTGCTTGAAAAATTTTTACTTCCATTTTTTTCGATCATTTGTTAGTATTCTTGTTTTTCTTTGATAAAATATTTTTCTAATCACTTTGTTCATGTAAGTCAATTTGAGTCTTTTTCAATCGTTGTTAGTACCATGGTTGCCCTGGCCTACGCATAAAAAATATCTACCACCCTTAATTTTGAGGGCTTATAATCTAAAAAATGTGCAGCGCAACAAAAAATAAATAAATAAAACTGTCCAAGTATAGCATAATTACCCAATTCGTCAGCTTGAAACGTGTTTTTATATCCAAATTCCGTCCAACAACAGGCCAAGAGATTTATGCACGTAAAATGTAACAATTTCTAGTTTTTGGTTATGGATTATAGAAACTGGGAAACAAACTTTTCCCTTTTAATCAAAGTCACCCTTGCAAGTTACAAGCTTGTTAAGCCATCAATTTTTTTTTATTAATATAGATATTCGACGTTATCTATAATAAGAAAGAAAATATAGGTACTGAAATTTAAATTTTATATTTATTGAAAGTTACTTTTCAGAAGAATTGTATATACTAGTTTAAATCCCGGATTCCTGATTTCATAGACACCTTTTATATGTGTAAATATATTCCTAGCTCGGAGCATTATTCATTCTTTTGCCTAAATTTAATAATAAACAAAATATTTGATGCACCAACCTACTGTTTTATGCTAATATACCTAAGGTTTCCTAGTTTCCTTGATGTCACGGGGGTGAGATACTCCATTGTCACGAGTGGAATTCCACCATGTAAAACAAAACGCACCCTACGAAAGCAGCTGCTAAACAGCTACAAAATTGAAAAATTACATAAATTTGGCTGCTGTAGCCCCATTATGATATAATTCTTTATCCTTAATGCATTAAATAGTACAAAATTAACTCTTTACTATAGTATTTTATTCTGTTTAAGGATACATTAATATAATTATTTGATGCTGTCCATGTGCTTTAGTAGGTAGATACAACTGTCTGATTATATGGTCAATATATGCCCCAAAAGCCATATATGTGTGTGTGTCTGTGAAGTTGGTCAATTGGAATCTGCAGATGTTTTTTAGTCAGAGAAAAGAAAAGGTAGAGAGTTTGGCAAGCTTGTGAACAGAGTTGTTTTTTACAAAACAACCGAGTCCCCTTTTTTTTAAGGTTGGAAAAGTATTCCCGTTTAGGGGCTGAGGGCTCCAAAAACAATATACAAATCATGAAGTTGGAATTGTATCAATTTACAGGTCGTGGCAACTACACTTCCATATAATGAAAGTTTTTGATTTGATCTTGAATTTTAAATTTACGAATTCACTTCGATGATAGTTACATGATCACCAAAGTTAAGACTCGAGAATAAAACATGTGCACCGGTACAACTGAGTCCTGGTTTTTAAGGTTGGGAACGTATTTCCATTTAGGGGCCGAGGCCTCCAAAAACAGTATAAAAATCAGGAAATTGGAATTGGATCGCTTTTACAGGTTGTGGCAACTACGATGTGAAGCCAAGCCACTTTCTTAATCCTCCTTTTGTGGTGGTACAAAAGTTTGGACCCTTTTCCGTGATGCGAACGTGACTCCATTTCTTTTTGGTTGTCATAAATTTGTAGTTTCTTGTTGTTTTCCACTTGGTTCATTGGAACAATTGATGAAATATAGTAGTTAGAAATACCAATGATCTATTTATGGATTGCGACTTAGTCGGTAATGTAAGTTGAGTTTACGAGAAAAATTTTTAAGTTCGACTTTCATTAAACACACTTTTAAAGAGCGGTGAGGATTTTTGAGAAGAATTTTCGAGTTCGACTCTTACTAAACATATCTTTGAAGAGAGATGAAAAACCTTAACTGTGACAAAGCTCCGAGCAGGATTAGTCTCAGATTGTTAAAATAAATAAAGATACCTGTGATCTACACAAAAAAGAAGAAGAATGAACAATCTAAATTGTAACTAAACTTCAAATTAAATTAATTTGAAACCGTTAAAATAAATAAAAATACTTGTAATTTTTTAAAAAAATCGAAACAGATGAGGCCATAATCCAAGTGTTTATTGGATAAAAAGATAAGATCAAGTTAAATGGTTGCCAATGCCATATTGCACAATTCACCACTGCCGGTAGTGCCAAACCACGTCAACTCGTGGTCCTTTTTGAGTTGGTTGGCCATCAACATAGCTGTCAGTGTCGTTGCATTATGACAATTGTCTCCGAGTCCCTATTCTTTCAATTATAAAAAGGAAAATTGGGAAAATGAATGTAAAATATTTCTTTACCATCAATGTGAATGTAGTCTTCTTCTTTTTTAATCACAAGTATTTTTATTTATTTTAACAGTTTAAGATTAATTTTACTCGAAGCTTAGTCACAATTGAGGCTCTTTACGCCTCCTCAAAGATGTGTTTAGTGAAAATCGAACCCGAAAGTTCTTCTTACAAACTCAGCTTGCATTGTCAACTGAGTCACAACCCATAGATAACGTGAATGTACTCTAGTTTGACATAAAATTCTTATATTGTTTTGTCGAGAACAAAAAAAGAAAAAAAATCCTATATTGAATACCAATAACAAAATCCACTTATAACATGCTCAAGCCCTTACATTTCTTAATATTAAGTATTTCTTTAATATGATTAAAGGTATTCCCAAATCTTATTTAGGCTTAATTTGCCTCTTGAATAATAGTAAGCATGTGGTTTTTTTTATCAATTTTATACATTTAAGATTTTACTCTCAAATTATTCTTCACGATTGTTAAATTTTGATGGAGGAAAAGAATCATCTCAATGTCAATTGGACTAAACCTTACAAGTACTTTAGAATTAAGGTTACTCTTGGTCTAAAATGCCTTTTTAACACTGGCAATTCAAATTGATGCAATAAACAATTATCTCAAATTTGACATATGAGATATAAAAGTGTTTTCGAATAATTGAGAACTTGAATAAAGATTCTAAATTTTTTATTTGATAATTCGTATATATACATATTGTATTTAGTTATGTCAAATCGTATTCATATCGTTCAAAATATAAAAATTATGATATCAAAATTTGTAACGATACATCAAATATAAAATAATATTATATTTAATTTTTGTCAAATTCATTTATTCTTTTCAATCTATTTTGATCAAAGTGACATTTATGTTTTCTTTTTTTTTTAAGGCATTACAAGATTTACAAATGTCTAATCATCTCTGCCCGGCCCAAATTTCGAAACAATGTTCAACACGACGAAATGGAATGTGATGGGTGTTTGGCCTGGGGTCAATGTCACCTATACCCTATGCAAAAGGATTTGGACCGATTCATTGAAAAGAAACAGCGACTGCACTGCAGCCCAAGTAAAGAGGAAAGCTGACCCATCAAGGGAAGTGCAATCAACCAATCACCATTACCGACATTTTTGCATATTGAAAAGCGTAGGCACTGTTTTTATTTTTGAAAAATTATAAAGAATTTCAAACCATTGAATGGATAATGATAGCAAAATTTGAACACTAAACTTACATATAGTTTAAGATTTATCTATTTTATTTTAAATTTCTTGTTTTCTATTTTCTTCTTGGTTAATCGATGACCAAAATAGAAAACTTCTTGAACTTAAATTATTGGAAGTTACAGCAATTATTTATCACTCTATGAGCAAAGAAAATTTTCATGAAGCACAGTGCTTTTGATTAAATACAATTTATGCATGTGTGTCATGATTGTTTTGCATAAAAAATTACACATAGTACAAAAATTATCATATTACTCTCATAAAAAATTGTATTATAATTTGTATGAATACATTAAATATTAAGTAATTTTTTTCACTTTTTTTTTATCAAAAGTTTAATCCCTTTTATGTGTCCTTTTTTACATCATTTTTGTATTATTGTATTATGTGTGTATTTGATTATCAGATATACCCTTGATGTTTAACTTTAAATTTGAGTAGACATTGGCCACTCACGTGTAATAAATGATGCGTGAATACTTTTTTTTTTTTTTGGTTATAATGATGCGTGAATACTGAATAGGCTTAAATTGTCCTCACAAAAATTTATTGTCTCACACGAAGTGACTGATAAGAGACGAGTGTCTCTCAGCCTTCGGCATCTATAAAACTACGCTAACAGAAAGGCCGTGATAAGTATTCTCTAAAATGGGAAAGATTTATTCACCAAAAAAAAAATGGGAAAGATTTGGCATTGGATTCCATTTTAGATAGGAGAAAATAAAAAGTTTGACTAGCAAATGCAAATTATCCAACTATTGAGGATAATATGGTAATTGTATAAATATATTGACATTATTTCCCTCGCAAATCACCCATTTGAAATTTGATCTTACTAAAAAAAATAAATAAAACACCACCTTTTAAGGGAATTCGATCTAACTTATTAAATAATCAAACGCGATCTCCGCCGTCCGATTTGACCCAGTGAGCTAACCAATATAAACACTCCCTGGCCCACTAATCTGATCCCCAATCCTAGTAAGCCACGTATGCCTACGGCTAGATCCATGCGCATATCGTTTTCTTCGGTTTTTATTTATTTATTAATTTATTTTACTTTTCTCCAAAACAGCAACTGTTGTTGAAAATTTTGGCGGGCAATTGGGAGAATTTCAAATAAAGGGCAAACCCTAGCGGCCCCATTTCTTCCCTCTCTCTGGCCACTTTCTCTCTCTACAAACACGCCTAGACACACTCTCACTACAGCCTCCTCTCTGTATGGTAGTCTGCTCTCTCAATTTTCTTGTCACACGGAAGTATCTGCTGATTCAAAGCCGGTTGGTTTATCTGTTTCCGGTAATTTAATTTTTTTTCTATTTGGATTTATTTCTTGTTCGGCTAGGGCTACTTTTTCTTGATGATGTTCTTGCTGTTTTTTGTTTGGCTGATTCATTTTCAGATTCTCAACTGCAGGGAAGATCAATTGAAGACGATTTAGACATCTCAAATCTTTAATCATGTGAGTTTTGTTTCTTTGGCCCTCATTTTGCTTCTCTGATTTTCCAATTTTGGTGGTTTTTGAATTGGAATAAGCCAAAAAATAAATAAATCCTGCTATATTATGAAAGGAAAATTTTAATTTCTTGCATTTCAATGTCAGGTTTTAATGTTTCAATTGATGGCTGCGTATTAAGGTATAATTATTCAAAAACTCGGAATAGATCAATCAGGGAGAAAGGGTATAAGTTAGTTAAAGGACAACGGGAGGAAGAAGAGAGAAAAGTATGGGAAAAGTGTCTCCGAAAGATAGGGAATTCAAAACGGCTAAAAAGAACAGGCGATTGAAGAGTTCGAGCAGTAAGTATCTGAAACCAGGTACTCTTGCTCAGCTTCGATACAGTAAAGCTTCAGCCGCCAAGTTGTGTACGGATCTTGGGAAGAAAAGGGTGGCTGTATTAGGTGCCAAGAAACTGGAGGATGATGATTCTATTGTCGAAAATAAGGTTATTGAGAAAACCCCTTTGATGTTATCGCCCGTTGATTTGCATAAACAGAATAGTTTGGTGCGGACTCCGAAGACACCTCGGCCTGAAGACTTTGATTCAGAGTCAAGGCTGGAGTCTCTTCCTATGGATTTACTGGTATTTTTTGCACCGTTTGTTGTTCTTTTTGAATTACACGGCCTGAAAATGCTTTATTCCTACGTCATTCTATATAGTGATGATTGTGTATGTCTATAGACTGTTTGACATTACAAGGTTAAAATGTATTTCAGCCACTGTTTTCAGATGCCGCAGAAATTACTAATTGTTTTTTATGTTTTTAGCTTGCATGTATGATCTTTATTTGTAGCTTGCATACAGGATGGACATCCTTAACAAATTATGTTGCATGTTAATATACTTCTGTTTGCTCTGCCTCTTTTTCGTGCTCAGAACCACATACTACCACATTGTTGAGAACTTTTTAAACTTGAAAATAAATGGATTAAAGATAAAATTGCAATGTATATAGATTCTTTTAGCTTCAATTGAGTCCTAGTATTGATTTTTAGAACATACATGATTGCAAATGGAATTTAATAGAAGCAAAACTCCTTGAATGAAATGAAGTTTGTTATTTGATCTATAGCCTTCTTCCCAAAGTATCTTTCTCTTTTTATTATTATCTTGTGCTTTATGTGCATTGAGAACCAATCATTTGGTTATAAGATAATTAATTTTCTATTTGACTTAACAAAGTTTTCCAATGATATTTTCTTCTATATTTTATGATTGCAATTGATTCCTCAAAGATTTGTTTGTTTACATGCATATAAATCTAGTTTAATCTGCATGATTGTTGTTATGTTGTTTGACTTGGTATTCATGGGTACTGCCATATCATAGTTGCGATTTTTTTTTTCCTGTAATAACACTAATGTATAAAGTTATTGTAGTTTATGCATGAAGAAATACTGGAGCCAAAATCCTGATTTTTCAAATTAGAATTAAATTGTATACCACTCCCTCTTATTTTGGATGATTGTTGGTATATCAACTGCTTGTTTGAATGCTTTCCGTTTTAGTAATCTGGCCCTCCCCTCGGTACTGATTCCATTTTGTTTTTTAATTTTGAGGTTAAAATACTTTGTCATTTGCATCATGACCAACTGAGGGCAGTTTTTCATGTTTCTCAAAGGATAAGAAAGGCTGTAAGTCTCTCTCTCTCTCTCCAGTTTGTGCTTCTGTTTTTGTTTGTGAATCATGTTATATAACCGTTTGTCTGTTTGGTACAGGTTTGCCTTGCAAGGCAATTTCACTTCAATTACACAACACCTGATCGCTCAAGACAGGAGATGCTGCGAACGTTGACACCAAGGCCAACAGAGCACTGGCCCTTTGTCAGGTAGGTGTCTAAAAGTTTTAGGTCTCTCCAAGATTCTGTAAAAATTAGAACAAAAATCTGTCATTGTTTACAATGTTTTGTACATTTCCAGCAAGAGTGATGGGAAAAATATTTTAATGGGAAGCCCACACACTCCAAAAGCTCCTAGGCATGGTCCACGGCCACCTTCCCGTGTTAAAGTTACTGAGTTGAGACAAATTGCTGCGGTGCTCTTTCAGGATTCAGGATTCCCATCGAGATGCATGGTACCACCTGTTCTCCCAAAGCCATTATGCAAATCTTTGGCTTCCAATCGAGTGTTATTCTATGAGGATGAGTTATGCCAGGCTGTTGCTCAGAATAAGCTTCGTTGACTTCTTCTCAGTGTTTATCTCATGCGCTGGATTCCTGTGTATAGTTTATTTTTCATTTCTATAGGAGATTGTAGTTAGATTTAGAGTATCAGGTATGCAATTTTGTAGCTTTGCTTGGGCAGATTAAAAGTTTTATTGAAATTTCATATGAATCTTATCTGCATTAAGGTTTGGAAGATCTAGATAATGAATGTGGGGTTTCACAATAATAGGTCCTGAACTGGTTGGCTTGTATATTTCAATCTTATATATATGTTTGAAAGTATCATCGGTTGTCTCATCGACTGGTTTTGCATTGAATTTTGCTTTATGCTGTTTCCATTTGTGCTTGGTATTTGGTGCTGAAAGTGCCAGTGGTTACTGTCTTTCCTTCCATCAAAGGAAGTGTGGCACTTGGAAAATTCAAGCAAAGCCATGTGATAGAGAGTGAAGTGACATAAATGCGATCCAGTCTTGCCTTAAAAGCATAGGAGAAATGATTCACTTGCACCGAACTTGAACCTGTCACAAGGCTCACCAAACTTTGACTTTTCTGGAAAAGGTGATGTGGAAAGCAAACCTGGCGTCTGAGAATTAATAGGGCCACAATCGAAGATTATAGCTTCATGACCAAGCTGGCAAGCTCTTATCATTTTTTTTTTTTGGTTTCAATCACTATTTATTTTTAATCGAGATGGAGATTGGAGCTAAGTCCTCTACAAGCTTCTTGATAGATAGGCGATATCATGCATTAATTATTGAGGCAAATGTTAAAATATACCGTTATTATTATTTAAGCAATTTATCAGCAAAGGCAGCAGCGTAAAAATGGAGCTACTCAACATGTTATACCAATTCCAACCTCAAGAGAATGTAGCCCTTTCAATCTATTTGACATGATAGAAATTGAAGGTGAGCTGCAAGCTACAGCAAAGCTCAATGGCTTTCTGTTGAAGTGTCGAGTCCTTGTACTAGTTCATTTTTGTCAAGGTAGTACAATAATGCTTTAAACGAATGATGCTGACCTTGCGTGATGCTTGGAGCCTGGAGGATAGATTATAAGAGATACGGTCATTGCTGTGGACAAGTGGTATCTCTTTTCTTTTAAGAGGGAAAACAAGGAAGTGGTTCATGGTTGTATACCACATAAATTCAAGCTCGAATTTAATGAAATAATAAATAAAAGGTCTTTAGTCAAAGTAGAAAGGATAATGTCCTTTACACTTTATTATACCGTCATTTTCTCATATTTCCATCACAATCATAGCTAAGAAATTTCATTATTATTCTTCCATTACAAGAGAGAAATTTGTAGATGTTGAGGTATGAAAAGGATCGAATTGTTTTTGGTACATAAAAGGCCAAGGTTTGGGGATAAGGGAATTTGTTTTGGATTAAACTACAATCTTATTGAACCATTTCGGTACTTAAGTTCATAAATCACTGAATTTGACTTAAAACAGTTGTTTTCTCTTATTGAAAGATTCAAAGTTAGGAAATTTCCTCTATTAATCTTAAACTTTCTAAAAAGTCAGTAGAATAGAAGATCCTTACACAACTTCTACTCCATCGCTTTGAATTTGGCAGAAAGGGAGAGTTGAGTTTAAGTCAGAAGAATTCACTGAGGTGCGTTTTGAGTAGGGCTTTTGCAAGTATCGTGTAAGACCTTTCCGAGGGATGGTAGCCATCCCAGAAAATGTATTTTGAGGCATCTTTGCATGACAGAGGGATGCTGGATGGATTACAGAATACACTGGCTTCAATCAGTCCTGTTCCGCAGCATCCTTGGTTTGCCACTTCAAAACCTGAACCGATACCCCAACAAATCATCAAGGAAAGTAAATGCAATAATTAATGCACTATATTATTACCAATCTCAGACCGAGATATTTTTAGATTTTGCTATGATATACAAGTAAGGACTTAAATATTTATATGTTTGATGTGGAGGCCTGCATCCAACCCAGGAGGTTTTGTTACTTTTACCTACTCACATTTTGTTCCACAAAAAACGTCTCTAAAATATATAAATTTAAGTCTCTAATTATATATCATAGTAGAATCTTAGGATATCTCGACTTGGGATTGGGACGTTACGAGTAGTTGGTTTGTTTTTTTACCATATTTTGCAGCGTTTTGGATGAGGGAGAGCAGTGGATAGTAGATGTCAAGAAAGATAAGCTTTGTGTCTGGTGAATTGAAGACGGCCTTGAGAGAATCTATCGTTGCAGAGAGCTTGGCGTTGTAGAGCAATGCTAATTTGTTTTCATCATCGTAACAGTTTCGGTTCTTGCCTCCACCTATCGTTCTTTGAGATGGCACACACCCTATTGGGGGCAATCCCAGCAACCCGATTCTTCTTGCCCCTAGTCCATATAGCTCCTGCCATATCAAGATGAGCTAATTCAATCCTTGTTGATTTTAATTAAATGCAGATACCACATTGTGGGGTCTGAAAAAAAGTTATATGTATGCAAGCAATTAGCAAAGTGAATTAAATCGTGACTTATAAGTCACAAAAAACCAGTTTACCGTCGTAGTACAGCTCACACTCTATGCAACTGTCTATATACCTGCAAGAATTTAGAAGCATAGCTGGCAGTGAAGTCGGTGTATGAATTAAAATCATAATGGGTTCTCCTGATTGGAGTAGCAAAGTAGGTATTGGCAACATCGTTGCTACCACAGCAAACTATGTAAATGGCTTTGGATATTATGGTTGCAGCTTTCTCTTCTCCCACTACCGACTTTATCTTCGTTATGTATTGTTTGAACAGTTCTAACTGATCCGACATTGAAATAACATTCTGGGAAAGATGAGATTGATTAGACTGAGATTGTTATAAATTGAATAAAGGAAAAGAAGAGAAGCATATATGTCACATATATATACCGCTAATTGAGCTGTGAGAGGATCATATCCTGCAGCTCCGGAAGCAAAAGTTACACCAGTGAGGAGGTCTTGGAACTGCAGTTTTGGATCAAGATAAGCAGGCACCAGCTCCTTCACACCAAATTCTTCAGCTGAAAATGATTTGATCGAAAAATCAATAACAGTGTACGCACATGAAAAGTTAGTAGAGCTGACAGTTCTAAAAACAACACGAAAACGGCATGAAGAAAAGACATTAGCTACGGACTAAACCAGCTACCTATAATGTCGGACGGGACCTTGCCATTGGAAAACCTTCCGGTCGGTCCCCTCTTGAAATCCCTCCCATAGGGCAGGAAATTGCCCTTGGCTATAGTCTTGAGATTGTTGTTGTTCCCTGCATCCACTATGGAATCTCCGAACACGAAAATTGCTGGAATGGTTTCATTGTTAGGCAGGACCAGGGCGGCTTCATTCTCGTGGTAGTATAAAACTACAAAAAGAGAAAAGATAAGAGTTCTATAAGAAGGAAAAGAGAAAGGTTGAGAGAGAAACATCATCTTTTTCCTTGGCTTGTATTCCTTATGATACATAGCCCCTCTTCTAAATTTATAAAGGAAGAAAAGAGATATCGTGTTATAGAAATTAATTTTGTCAATGTGGCAGGCTTCTTTAAGCTTTGCTCTTTTGTTATGGTAGTAGTTGTGGACAATAACTCCATATTTATGGCAAATTCAATCTTTTTGGCTTACATAAGTACACAGAAATTTAAAAAATATCAAAGCTGTGTCCAATTAAAAAAGATTTTCCTTTTTCTTTTGTTCGGTCGACTCTTATAGGAGTAAAATCTTGAATATATCATATTTTATTTATCTATGTCTTATTTAGACTTTTGTCCTTTTTTTCATCTGTCTTTTTAAATTTGGTAAAAACTGTGAACGAAATTTGCTTGCTTATAGAAATTGTCATGATCACAAATTCGAACGTTGAAAAATCGAAAATTTTATTGGATAGGTTTTTATAGAAAATATTTCTAAAGTAAAATGTTGAATATATCATAGAAAGCCAAAACCTCGATTTACCCTAACCTTGTATTGTTTAGCCCTTCCTCCATCTGCATCTGCTTATGTAGATTTGATTTTGGAACATGTAAATATTCTGATAGCAATTGACATGATCACAGATCACAATGTTCAAATCATGTACTATTGATGTAAATTTGAGCAGCAACAAATCATTGAATAAGGTTGAAGCTTTATTATCGGTCAAAAAGTATATTTCTATTCTACGCAGATGCAAACAATTGTCACTGGACAGAAAAAAAAATGCCATTTCCGCCTATGATTCCTCCAGTAGAAGCTGTCGTCAGTCCCAGCAGCATTCAATTCATGTCAGTGGCCTACATGTTTGATTGGTGAAGAGCAAGATAGGCCGTTACTAGTCAATGTCCAAACATCATCCAATATTAATTCGGAAACATCAACCAATAACACCAATTCAACCCCCCAACCAATCTCAAAATAAGTATGTTTAGCTTTGCAGCGTCTTCCAGACCATGAAGGTAAAGAAAAATATGAAGAGGAATTAGGCTTAAATGCTAATACTTGTCAAGTAAGATTTTGTTTTCAACATGCCCACGTATAAGCATCAATAAACATCTATGTACAGAAAAAGTGGCCATTAATTAAACGTTTATGAACTGGATTAGACGTGATATGAAAATATTTTTTTAAGACCTAATTTGATTTGATTAGTCAAATCCAATATACTAGAGTCTGAATTTAAAAATTTTGAATATATTATATATGTTATTTTTTTATTCATTTAATAATATCCTGGATCAAATTTGAATTTTAAAAATCTAATTTAGAATATTTTATGATTAAGTCTAGAATAAAGTTGATCCATAATTATTTTCCTGTCTTGATGTGAGATTGAACTAATTTTAACGGTTAAGATATCATAATTGAAATTTAATACAATGAGTGAATACTCGTTATTAAAAATGGACCACTCAACTGACTAGAGTTGCACTGGTCATTAAATTCTAGGATCAATGACTTGAACAAATAAATTCAAATCCAGCTTGCCAATTTCCAAACTTTGAGCCTTTAAGAGAAAATAAATCGGGCTGGTAGGTGAATTACAGTGCCCAAATAAATTAGTCGAGATATCAATCAATGCCGTGACTAAACAGTAAATAATTAGATTTGTTAATACAGGTTTCAGGGTGAGTATAGAATTGTAGATATTCAATGTACATTGGACATTAAGATTTTTCCCTTTTTTTTTTAGAACACTTCTATTAATAACACGACTTTTTTCAAAACTTGTTCAAGTCAGAGGGACCTTTTTATTACAAAACCTTCCTCTTCCGGTCTTCATGTTGGTTTTCCAGCTGGTTAAGGGTCGGACCGAGCCGATTTTCATCGGTTTCGACCCTAACCAAAAGAGAATCGGTCCGAAATGATAGTAAATCGGTCTGGTTCGGATCGATTCTATCTGTTATAAGAGTTCGTTGGACCGGTTTGCCTCAAAACCGGACCGAACCGATTTAAACCCGTTCGGTCAATTTTTTTTTTGCTTTTTAAAATTTTTATTTTTAAAAATTTATATTAATTTATTTTAATATATATTAATATATTTTAATAATTTAATCTAATAAATTTATTTTTATAATAAATAATGTTAATAGTTTAATTTAACAATAATTTATTATAAAGTTATATTATAATTTATTTAATTAATGTAACAATAATATAAAATAAACTATTATAAAATTATCTAATAAAATTATTTTTATAATAAATTAAAGTTATATTATGAATATAATATTATGATAAAATGATATTTGATTCAAAATACAAATAATGATATTATGAATATTATTATTATATTCATTTTGCATATCTTTATTTATATTCATTTATTATATTCATTTTGCATTTAAAATAATTTATTATATTTGAAATATCATTTACTTAATATTTATTTATTCATTTATTTAATATGTTTTTAAAATATTAATTCATTTTGTTTTAGGGTTAAAATTTTTTTATTATAATTAAAAAATAAAAAAAATTAAAAAGAAAAAAGTATTTTCTTTTTATTTTTTTTAACCGGACCGGGCCCGTTAACCGGCCCAGCCCGGTACCATACCGAGCCGGGCCTGTTCCGAACCGGTACTGTACCGATTCGGATATTGGGCCGGATTGACCCGATCCGGTTGCGTATCGGGTCGGGTCAACCCAACCCAATAAGTACCTCTAGTTTTCCTGCCTTAGCATCCCTCCCATAAGGTGGGAAATTGCAGCAGCCTCAATTTCTGAGATTGTTCCTTCTTCTTGTTGGAGTTTTCATATCGACTGTAAAAAAAATTAGGTGTGTATGCAGATATGAGCGAAAGTCACATTTTTTGAGTTAACTTTTAAGATTAAAAAGGTCTAATAACAGTGAACATTAATATTAGAGTTTAGGATGCCAACACCTTGTTATGTTTTGAGCAAAGAAGCGCTCCCAAAACTCGATATACTCCTTGTGCGAAGCAGGAGACTTCCCCACCGGATCCAATATGCATGAACAGTTTCATTCTTTGGTAGAACCAGGGCGACTCCACAGCTTAGAAGACACAGAAACAAAGAAGAAAATGAGCACAACAGACCAAGGTTGTAAATATCGTACCGGAGAACGTTTTGTTTTTTCTTTTTACAATGAGATATATCGGTATCGGTTGTTTCGGTATATTATTTCTGATTTTTCGGTTTAATTTTAAAATATTTATAAACTTTTCATACATGTAATAATGTTATTAATAATAAGTAAAATAAATATAAAATATTTAATATTAATAATGATAAGTATAAAATTAATAAAATTACTCATACAACAAATAATAATTATTTTTAAAATTGTTAAATTTGTTAATGCATTTACTTAATTCATTATTTATGTATTTATTAGTTTTAATTCAGAATCAAAACATAAAATAAAACAAAAAAAAATCAATTTTCTTGTAATGTTAGCGTACCAACCGAAACAGTTAATTTCGCCGAAAATCGATCGAAACCATTCGAAATTCACGAAATCAGCCGATACTACCCGGTACCAAAACTGGTACGAAAAATCAACTTCAATGTACCGGATTTTATGAAAACTGACATGTACTGAACGATATGACCAAAACCGAAACGGTATTAACAACCATGCAATAGACAGCTTACGTTGTCCCAAACCGGTAAATTTTAACGTGTAAAACAGAGACCAGGAGTGTTGATGTCTTGATGTTTATTCACCCTTTGTTTTTGGCTGATTTGCTTAGCAAGGTAGGGGAAACCAGATTTTAAATCAAAGAAGATTAAATCAGCAGACGATGAAGATCAAAGCTCATCTGGATAACAGGATCAATACACATTTTCAAATACATGTAATCTCAGTTGTAAACCTGGATTTGTATTTCTATACAAGTACTTATCAATATCATATTACTACTAGCAGGCTATAGGCCTTCTTTCATTCCCAATAACATCAGTTCCAAAGAATTCAGAGCCATAAGTTTCCAACTAGTTCACCAAAGTTCCAGCTCAATTGCCCATCAAACTCAATTACTTCTGTTAATAACGCTCGCTTGACAGGACAGTTTGAAATCTCTTCTACTTGGCTACATCTTTCATCAATGATAAGAGCTACGAAATTGTAGTGCGGACTGCGGTGAATATAATTTACTGTACGATATACAACTAAATTACTTACTGATCTGCTTCGGTACGGTACTCTACCCCAATAGAGTCACTATGAAGCTGACAGCACAGCAGCCCACTATCAATACTCGATCAACCATGCCTCGCAAGCACTTTGTATTAGTTAATGTCCATGTACTTTTTGGCGATAAGTGATAACATCAACTCCCAATTGTGCGATTAATCTTGTTTGAAATATATTAAAGCACGTGCCAAAAGTTCATGAAGTTCTCAACTCCTTTATGCATTTGGACTAGTAATCCTGATTATCGTTGATATAAAAAATAATACGATAAAAAAAGACACAAAGATTTTACGGATTAATATTTAATAAAAATTATATATAAATTTAATAAAAATTAAAAACTATTTTATGTTTAGTGTGTTAACAAAATAATTTTTATATTTTATACAATACAAAAAAAGATTAAAATAACACGAATATAAAATGTATGCACGAATATTATAGTAATATATAATATACACACACAGCAAAGCTAGCATAACTTTAAGATTCAAAGGATAGGATTAGGGAAAGGGAAGGAGATTTTTGGTAATTTTATTGAAATTTACAAGTTAGCTATGATTTATTGATAATATGAAATTATATATACACTGATAATGAACAATACTATAATCTGAAACACATTAAAAGTAAACTTTTTTTTTGATAAATGAAATTGGTTTTATTCATCCAAAAAAAGTTTGTTATAATGAATTAAGTTGTGTATAGAAATATATCAAAAACCAAAGAAATATAAAATGGGTCAATTAAACATTTATTTACTGAAATTCTAATCACTACGAAAAGATCAATTAATTAATAAAATTATCAATTAGGTGCTTAACTTAGTGGAATTTATAACGAATATAAAATCATAAGAAGAAAAACTTGTGGATACAGGATAATATTTGATAAAAATAAAAAAAATTATGTTTAACGTATTTATATAAATTTTGATAATTTTTTTTTTATTTTACACTATATATAAAAATTATTTTACATGATACAACGGATAAGAATCCCCGAGTTTATTAAGCAGGTTTGAAGCATCATGTCCAAAGTATATATAAACTAACCATGTTCTAAAACAGAAATTTGTGAGAGTGTGGGAGCATTACGGTTTCTGCGTCACGCATTATTATCTTCACTTTTTAGTAAAGCAATCAAGGAAATGTACATATATATTAGTATATTGTTCAACTAGAAGGTTCCGATCCGACAGATATAAATAGTCCCTTCCTGATAATCCAAATGTCTCGATTTGATTGCTTTCAATGGAAACCAGGGCAGCTTTAAATGCAACGGAAGTAACCGGAAGGCCCCAGGTTGATCTCATCTAATATTATCAATCTTTACAGCGATCAACAATGACATGGTCTCCCATGAGTCAGCCCAAACGTCAACCTACGATAGTTGCACCAGTGTGATTTTGTAGTAGCTGTTTCATCTCTCTGCGCCTGGAACTTGCAAGACTTATCTTCAGTTAATTTTCTTGTTTGCTTAGCTTTGATGGGTTTCCTCGACTCTGTCTCTGAACTCTGCAACTGTGACTGCAGGCGAAGCCACAAAATGATTAAGAAGAAGCAACTGCAGGCATCCATTCAATTCTGCTTTCATCATTCTCTTTCGATTCAGTGTTTGATATCGATGGTGTAATATTCATTCTGGTGGGTGCAGACGGTGGAGATAAAAGTGAAGATGGACTGCGAGGGATGCGAGAGAAGAGTGAAGAAATCGGTGGAAGGCATGAAAGGAGTGACCCAAGTGGAAGTGAACCCCAAGCAGAGCAAGCTCACGGTGATCGGCTACGTGGATCCCGACAAGGTTCTGGAGCGCGTCCGGCATCGAACCGGCAAGAAAGTGGAGTTCTGGCCTTATGTGCCTTACGACATAGTGCCTCACCCTTACGCCCCAGAGGCCTATGACAAGAAGGCCCCTCCAGGATACGTTCGGAATGTGCTCCAAGATCCTCAAGGCGGCCAGCTCGCTCGAGCCAGCTCGTTTGAAGTCAAGTACACCACTGCCTTCAGCGATGAGAACCCAAATGCTTGTATAATCATGTGAAAAGTCTGTAGAAAAGCTGGATTTCAGTGCGTGTTTCATGGAGAATAAATGTTAATTTGTTAGAATTATTGGTTGGTAAAGGTAACCAAGCAAAATGTTATTTTCTCTCTCCCTTGTGTGTGTTATAATACGTTTTCAATGCTTTAAGAAGAGGAAGAAGAAATAGTAGATACGTTTCTGGTTTCTTTAAAATCGTTGATGTTCGAATTCGTACAAAATAAATAAAAATAGTTATAAATACCAAAATATAGTTTTCGACCCGTGCCGTGTTTTGACACTTTAATCAATAGTACAATTAAAAGAAAAAAGAAGAAATGACTTAGATGCAAGAATATTATTTTGAGATTTCAGATTTTTTATACCTGTATTGTACATTTTTAGAATATCATATATTAGCATTTGTATTCACATTAGCATGTGATCTTACCTTGTAATTATCGTTGATGAGAATGTCATGGTTGGCATTTGATAAAAGTACTAATAAAACGAACTATTTTCAAAGGATTTGAAAAAAAAAAAAAACATTGAAAAAGAGGGAGAAAAGAAAAAAAAAAACAACATGGAGATGGAGTATCTTATTCTTTTACAAATCCATGGTCAAGCCCATGATTGCTACCTTGCTTTCAAACAGGCCCTCAAATCGCTTTAACCAAAACGTCTTCGTTTTGTCAATCACCCCACAAAGAACGGGTCAAATCCTCTAAATACCCTTCTCGGTCGCGTAAGTAAACGGGCAATTCTGGATCCAAATCAATTCTTTGGATCCAGGGCGTCTCCTACCTTCAAACCCTAATCGGAGAATCACAAAACAAAATTCGCGTTTTTGGCGGGACAAACCGAGGAGTTTTGCACCTAAAGTTTTAAAACCCTAGCTACAGTTTTGCTCAATCCAATTCCTAGATTATTCAATCTAGGTTTTTTTTTTCTTTCCATTTCGTATCGTTCGGTTGTCGGTGAATTAACAGATGTCTCGGTGTTATCCATATCCTCTACCGGGGTACATAAAGAATGGTATCCGCGACGAGGCTCTGATTGAATCGACTAAGGTTTGTTGAGCAAATCCCCAATTGGCGTCAATGCTTTGTTGGGTTTTTACCATTTTTGCTCGACTGCTCTAATTCGCTTCCCCCAATGGCCTTGCTTTTGTATATGTAGTAAATCTTTGCTAAGGCAATAATCACAAAAGAAAAGGAGAGAGAGAGGGACACAAAAAGAGAGACTGACGTTCTGTATGCGATAGCTGGGCGTTATGTAGAATTAGGATTTTGATACCGAACTAAGATGAACTCGGATTTTAGTACGTTAAGGTTTAACTATGAGAACTTGAACCTAAATTATTCAAGACGCGAAATGATGCGGAGTTAATGAGTTATTTTGTACCTTAATACTGAACTAAGATGAACTAGGATTGTTTACTGTTTCACTTGTTTATCTGGAGAAGGATCATTTCTTATTAGTTCGGTATCTATGCAAGAACTATGTGAATGTTTATTGAGATTGATTCATATCTGAGCTAATGAGTTAAGGAAGTCCACGTGAAGCTTAAAATTGAAATTGTTAAGACAGTGGCTAGAATTTGGTCAAATATTTTGTTTTGTCATCTATATTGGACAAAGCATGGTGAAATATTGTTTGAGAATCAAACATACCTCGTCCTAAAACTGCTTGTAAATTTATACTAGAGCATGGAACAAAAGGACATCCAAGTTATATAACGAGGAATCGTACAAGAGATTGTGATTCGATTTTTCTTGAAGAGACCGTTGTCAACACACCCTGTTTACATCTTTATCGACTTATTTGTTATTAGTAACATAGGAAGAGGGAAACTTTCTGCTGGATTTCTTGTTGCTGAAGTTTGGTTCTAGGACTGCCTGTGATCTCTCACTGCAGTTTTACTTTTGCTTGTTTATTGGCTTCCCCTGTATGTTCAAAAATTGACTGTTTCTCTGTTAATTTGAAGATTCAAAGAGAAGAACAGGAGGCCAAGAAAGAAAGGAAGAAAGAAAAGAGAGAGAAGAAAGACAAAAAACGGGAAAAGAAAGAAAGAGATAAGGCCTGGAACAGTGGAGAAATTGATAGTAAAAAGCATGGTCATAATAAAAGGCATAAAGATGAGAGGAGCCAGGAAGATCAAAAAGGAGGAGACCATCAAAAGGGAAGAGAAAATGAAGCTGAAAATTTTGAGAAGAGTAGCCTTACTGAAGAGCATGGTCATGCAATGGGACCCCAAAACTCTTCTGATAGCACCCTTAACAGCAACAAAAGACAAAAGCTGAGCTTGCCTCCTGACAGTGGGCATAATCCTGGTGAGTGTGCTTGTATCTCTTCCTTAAGTGGGGGAGGTTGTTTGCTTGTTGGGTTTGTGTGCTTCACGTGGGCACTGATATTGTGTATTCAAATTGTTGTTATTAATGTGAAGGAAGCATTATCCGGATCCGGTTGCCTTCGCAAAGGCATAAAGATCCTGAAGTACTACCCAGTAAGGAACAGCCTTGCTCTACCTCAGGAAGAATTGATGATGCCTTAGTTCAAGGGATGCATGAGCGTGCTCCTAAACGAGGCAGAGAACTGGAAGAACATCCTTGTTCTACATCCAGTGTTAGACGCCCAGAATTAGCTTTCAATCCCAGCAAAAAAACCTTGCTCCTCTTCTGGTGCATCAGAAAGTCTTACTCATAATGCTGAGGCATCATTGCCATTAAATTTGTGCAGCAGTTGCTCTCCTACACTAGCTTTAGAATTCAAAAATCTTGTGGACGATTGGGTTTTGCCTACACTGCAGAGTGAGTTGACTGGTTTTGCTGATGACGACTGGCTGTTTCGGAAGAAACAGAATCACAATATTTCGGTTGAAAGCTGCAAAGATGGAAATGTTGGCGTGAGTCAAATAAATTCAACAACTTGGCTACTTGCTTCCTACTTGCCTGAGGCTGGTATATATGCTTTACCCTTCGTAGTGCCATTCTAAAACTGTGTGCGGAGGAATAGGCGTGCAAAGTGCTGGATGAGGGAACTAGAACGCAGTGGTTACACTGTTCCTGGTGCTGAAAGTGTGAAGGGTTTGTTGCCAGCATTTCAGCTCCTTTCTTCCATTGGTGTTGGGACTTGGGCAGCAATAGACGAGACAAATTTTGTGCGGAAAATGGCTACATTTTTTTTTATTAAAGCCCTTCAATATCTTAAGGTCATTTTGAGCTTTCGACTAATCCGTCAATTCTTTTTTAACTTATATTGGTGAAAAAGAGCATTGATGTATTACATGTTTAGTTCTTTCCAGTAATATGAGCATTATTCTTTGTTCGTGATCTTGTACTTGTTGTCCTTGAATGTGTAAATACTGCATTTTACTTTCCTAAAATGTTTGCATCGCCTTGGGCCATTCTGGGGATTCATGGCTCCTTGCAGAAGGCTCTTGGGCAGATTGGTTCGGGCAATTAGATCAGGCTTACCGATGCAGCAGATGCTCTTCAAAAAATGAAGAATTTGTGAACATATTGGGCTTTTGTTTATTTACGTTTTATATATGTAAACAACATGTTCGACTTTTATTTATTAACGATTATTAGATTAAACAAACAACCAAGAATAACATTTAAATATTCTCTTAATGTCAAATATATATATATATCTCTACTAAAAAAATATATTAATTTGTTAAAAAAAGGGAAACGAACACTTTCCCAAATGGACGGTGCAGATTACATTATAGACGTCGTGCAAATTCAAAGGCTAAGATCAGAGCAGAAGTATACTGCGTAGCAGAGCATCGGTCCGATCTAAAAAGACTTGAAAGGCAGTTGAGGATTCGTTCACAAAACAAGTCAAAACACTCAAAACGCAAACTCGATAACAATTAAGAAGCGTCTCCGGGTAAGAGAAAAGAAAAGCGAATTAATATTCAGAACAGACCAAAATCATAGCGACCGTGAAAATGATCCCTGACGGAGTCGAAGACGAAGAGAAATGGCTCGCCTCCGGTATCGCCGGTCTCCAACAGAACGCTTTTTACATGCATCGCGCTTTGGTGACTCTCTTCTCAATTCTCATTACTTTGTTAAGTCTTGTTTGATTGAAGGAAAAGTGAGATAATCAGGAAAAATCCTTACTCGTTTTGAAATTATTACGTAATTTGACCGTAGAAACCCTAATTTTGCACAGAGAGTGAATTTGGCTTACGATATTGATTATTTGTGATTTTGTCAGGATTCAAACAATCTCAGAGATGCTTTGAAGTATTCTGCTCAGATGTTATCAGAACTTCGAACCTCAAGGCTTTCTCCTCACAAATACTACCAACTATGTTAGCTCTTTTCTCCTGATCTGATCTCGATTTGTATTAAGATGGATGGATTTCCTTTTCAGCCCTGATTTTGATTTCGATGTGAGTAATGTCTTTTAAATTTGTGTTTGATGGTTAAGATATGCGAGCATTTGATGAATTGAGGAAGCTGGAGATGTTTTTTAAGGAAGAGACAAGGCGTGGTTGCTCTATTATTGATCTTTATGAGCTGGTGCAGCATGCTGGCAATATATTGCCTAGATTGTAAGCTCAAATGACATTCAAACGTTTAATCTGTGATTGTTCGGTTCATCTGTAGGGTGTGTGAAATGGTTCTTTTTGGCACTTACATTGTATCCAATTGTTAAACAGGAAAATCATGTGTCTTCATTTCTCTATACTTTTTGTACTTTGGGAGTTGAGAGCATCTTCAAGTAGCTTGATTGTTTTAATAACTTCTTGAGTAATTTAGTTTGAAATACAATCAAAATGAAATTCTCTTGGGTTAACTTACCTTTTGAATTTGTATTTAATGTGATAAGTCTTGCGATCTCTGTCAGGTATCTCCTCTGTACCGTAGGCTCTGTATACATCAAATCTAAGGAAGCTCCGGCTAAGGATGTCCTTAAAGATCTTGTTGAAATGTGTCGTGGCATTCAGAATCCTGTACGCGGGCTCTTTCTAAGGAGTTACTGGCTCAAGTTAGCAGGGATAAATTGCCTGACATAGGTTCTGATTATGAAGGGTAAGAAATTGTCCACCCCCCCCCCCCCCCCCCCCTTTTTTTTTTTCTAATTTGTGTTTTACTGATATCTTTTATCTTTGAATCTCCAATTATATCAGAAGACCAGAATTCAAATGTTATCCTCTGTCATTAATTCACTATTTTACATTGGCATGCTGCTCCTTTCATTGGAATTGTGGGTAACGGATTGATTAACTAAATTATTGATAATATCAATCCTGTTGGAATTTTGGTTATAATCTGATGAGATTGGTTGGTTAATAGATCGTTATTATGTTAGAGCTTTTATCTCAATATTGGGGTAGGCTATATTCGATTAATAGATTAGTTAAGTATTCTTATTTTCCAACCTTTAAGCTAGTTCTCTGTTGAGATTGCCTGATCAGTGGTTGAATTTCTTGGTTCCTTCAGGGATGCAGACACTGTTGTAGATGCTGTGGAATTTGTGCTTCAAAACTTTACAGAGATGAACAAGTTGTGGGTGCGGATGCAGCATCAGGTTGGTTGAATTGAAATATCCATGGACTGTTCCTGCTCTCATGTCTGGCATGCTTGTATTACAAAAATGCTTGCATGTCATGGAGGTAAAACTATGTCATGAGGGCATGATTTCTGGTCATGCAGGTGTTATAGTGCTTGTCAATTCATACTCTTAGCTGATCCTGAGTTGAGGCTTGCTGTCGGGCTTTCTGGTCTGCAGGGACCTGCCCGAGAAAAGGAGAAACGTGAGAAAGAGAGGAGCGAGCTACGAGATCTTGTAATATCTATGACTAACAGCTGGTTAATTTTAATACAATAATGTTGTGTACCAGTTTGTAGTATGCTTACAAGAGGTTCTGCCTCTCTGTTCCTTGCTTTTTGATTTTTAATCAGGTTGGAAAGAATCTTCATGTACTGAGTCAGATAGAGGGTATTGACCTTGATATGTACAAAGATACTGTTCTTCCTCGAGTCCTTGAGCAGGTTGGTGTCGTGCCAATGCACAAATGCACTTAATCCAACTCCTGTGTTCTGTCAAGGAGCTTATGATGTGTAACTTTTGCTTGCTAACCATCAAGCATTGGGTTCTTTGGCCTCAAATATCTTGGCAGGTTGTCAATTGTAAAGATGATCTAGCTCAATACTATCTAATGGATTGCATAATTCAAGTCTTTCCTGATGAATACCACTTGCAAACTCTTGATGTGTTGTTGGGTGCTTTCCCACAACTTCAGGTTTGTCTTGAATAGGTGCTTCTGCTATTTGTCTTTAGAGTTCCTATACCTTCTGCAGAACTTGAATAATCTTCATATTCCTTGTTGTTCCAAGTGCATGGGTCCACTTGTATCTGTGTATACTCCACTTAATATTTATGATATAAAAGGAGCAACTTAAGCTCAATCTATAAGTGCTGAACTCTTTTCTTCCTTTTGATTTTTCAGCCAACTGTTGATATTAAAACCGTGCTATCACGATTAATGGAAAGGTTATCAAATTATGCTGCTTCAAGTGCAGATGCGTTGCCTGAGTTCTTGCAAGTAGAAGCTTTTTCGAAGTTGAATAATGCCATTGGAAAGGTAAATTTTGTTTATGTAAATAATTCCTCTTAGATTAACCTAGATTAATGGTCTGTGGTCTTTTTAGATGTGACGGTCAGAATAATCAGTCATATACCCCTCTTATGATGCAGGTGATTGAAGCGCAGCCTGATATGCCTATCCTTGGGGTGATAACTTTATATTCATCTCTTCTTACGTTTACTCTCCATGTCCATCCCGACCGGCTTGATTATGCAGATCAAGTGTTGGTATGGTACCATCTTAAACTGTATTTTGTATATTCAGATTAAGGCTTATGATTTTATTGCCAAAAACCATGATCTATTAATACATCATTTTTATTAAATTATTAAGTTCTGCCCATGCCATTGATTTTCATATTTTAGTGCTTGCTATCTTATTTAAAGGGAAAGCTAATAATCATTTGTTTGTACTGTCTTCAAAAAGTTGCTAAACAACTTAGAGATGACTCAATCTTGTTATTATTCAGGGAGCATGTGTTAGAAAACTCTCTGGCGAAGGAAAGCTTGAAGACAATAGAGCAACAAAACAGATTGTTGCACTCTTAAGTGCTCCACTTGAGAAATATAATGACATTGTTACAGCATTGAAGCTTTCAAATTATCCTCGTGTTTTGGAATACCTTGACAGTGAAACAAATAAAATCATGGCAACTGTGATAATTCAAAGCATTATGAAGAACAAAACTCGTATCTCTACTGCTGACAGGGTGTGTTTTTAATTACATTGTCCTGTCTTTCAAACTTGCTTTTTAGCTTTACTGGTTTCTTGATCTTGTATTTTTATGATAGGTTGAGGCGTTGTTTGAACTGATAAAAGGTCTTATTAAGGATCTGGATGGGACTCTTCATGATGAGGTTATTTTTATATGTTCGTCTTATATTTATAGTTTTAAACAGTTATGACTTAGCATGTTCACCGAAATGCGTGACAATTGTTTAATATCATCAACTAGATATATTTTCCACACACTTCTAACATGCTTTCGAATGACATTCATTTTAATGGTGGTATTCCTCATTTAATTTCTAGTTTCTTCTCTCACATTTAGATTGATGAAGATGATTTCAAGGAGGAGCAGAATTCTGTTGCACGGCTTATCCAATTGTTGTATAATGATGATCCAGAAGAGATGTTTAAGGTACTTGATTGGGTGCATCTACTGGGATGTCCTTGTGAACGTTTTGCTAAGTGCAAAAAATTCTTTTCTTTAATGTGGCAAATCTTACCTCAACAATATCCTTGACGTTCATAACTAGCATATATTTTCTTCTTCTGAAGTATTTGTGCGTTCTATTTGATAATTTGCAGATAATATGCACAGTGAGGAAGCATATCTTGACTGGGGGACCAAAACGCCTACCCTTCACTGTCCCTCCTCTTGTTTTCTCATCGCTTAAGGTTTGTTTCTATCTTGTGTGTTTGACTATAGAATGCTATGACATTACTAGTTAAGACTAAACAAATATTCCTGTTGATATCTAAGCAGATAATTGCATGTATATTATTCATCTTAAATATACTTGAAATTTTCAATATTTAAATTCTGAAATGTCACAATAGAAAGCTATTCACCCTTCCACCTTTATTTATTTATTTATTGTTTCTGTACCCTGGGCTGCAGTTAACTAGAATTTTTTTGAGTCTCTGCATTTTGATTCTTTTTCTTTGTAATGAAATTAACCGTATGTTTTTTGCTCAATTTATTAGTTGGTTCGGCAACTACAAGGCCAAGAGGAAAATCCTTTTGGAGAGGAGGAATCAACCACGCCAAAGAAAATATTCCAGCTTTTGAATCAGGTCAGTCAGTACTGCCTGCTTGGATTTTAGCAGTAGTCTATGGCCTATTTGATTGGTGTTGAAGTATGAATAGATTATAATATCTGATCATGATGCATTTAGATCTCAATTTATGAATTGCGTTGGACAAAAAGGTATATTCGAGTATATATTGAAGGGCCCTCATGCCTACTCTCTTCCATGTTTTACGCTGCACATTTTTAGTATATTTGATAACGTTGGTAGCTTCTGGTTTCAGACTGTTGAAATGCTCTCTAACATTCCGGCCCCTGAGTTGGCACTACAGTTGTATTTGCAGTGTGCTGAGGTACATGTTTAGATCTGATATATATTTGAATCACAAATTAGATAATCAAAAATTTGTTTCTAATATTTTTATGATGGATTTGTTTTATTGATTAGGCTGCAAATGACTCTGATTTAGAACCTGTGGCATATGAATTTTTCACGCAAGCATACATTTTATATGAAGAAGAGATTTCAGTAAGTTGGTAGCAATCTGAGTATTAATAATTTTTTAGTATCTTCAACTTACATGACTAGTAAAACATGGGAATTACTCTTACTGTTAATTTTTGCTAATATTTGCTCTGATAGGACTCGAGGGCACAGGTCACTGCTATACATTTGATAATTGGAACTCTTCAAAGGATGCATGTATTTGGTGTTGAAAATAGGGATACTTTAACACACAAGGCGACTGGGGTAATCTTTCTAATATTTCATTTGTTTATAAAGCAGCTTAACATCTCTCAACTGCACTTGATTTGAACTCTTATATTTGAGCAGTATTCTGCAAAACTTTTGAAGAAGCCTGATCAGTGTAGAGCTGTTTATGCATGCTCACATCTCTTCTGGGTTGATGATCAAGACAGCGTGAAAGATGGGGAGAGGTAAGGTTGACCTTTACTCTTGTAATTTCATGCCTGCATGTTGTTATGTGCATGCGCATCCCACTGTGTTTGCAACTATTTGGAAGGATGGGTTAAGACTGGTGGATCCATGATTTACATTACATGCCTCTCCAATTCTTTTCTGATTTCAAAATTGTTAAATGGATCCTTGACCTTTCATCTTTCCCTGAGTTCTATTATACTCCCCCCGCCCACATTTCCTATCTGGTCATTTCTTTTTAATGTGGTGAGTTTATTGAAGTTGTAAGAAGGCACCACTGGATGAGCTAGAGTACTCCATTGGGTTATATAACCTCTGAGCCTCACTGCCTCCCTTTGTCAAACGTCCTTCCCCCGAAAATAAGGCCCTGGAGTTCAGTTGGGGGTTGAATATAACCACATGTTTTTCGATCTTCTTGATATTTTCTTTTCTTACCTTTCTAGGGTCTTGCTTTGCCTCAAGCGGGCACTGAGAATTGCAAATGCTGCTCAACAAATGTCCAATGCTGCTCGAGGTAGCACTGGATCAGTCACTCTCTTTGTTGAGATACTGAACAAGTACATTTCTGCAAACTTTCATTGTGATGAGCTTATTTGTTCAATGTTACCCTAATTATTTAGATGTAAACTCCAATCTCTTTGTCTTGATAGGTACCTTTATTTCTTTGAGAAGGGAAACCCCCAGATCACCATAGCAGCAATCCAGAGCTTGATTGAATTGATTACAAATGAGATGCAAAGTGACTCTAGCACACCAGATCCAGCAGCGGCTGCTTTCTTTGCCAGCACACTCAGGTATATAGAGTTTCAAAAACAGAAAGGTGGAGCAATAGGTGAAAAGTATGAGCCTATCAAGGCGTGACTGCCTTGATTGTGCAAGCTCCTGGTGGGTATTTAATTTGTAGACTGCAACTGAGATCATTATCTTTTTTATTTGTTTTTTCGGATTTGTAGTCAATGCCCCGTTGGCCCGGGGGGCTAACTTCGCAATTCCTTGCATCATGGTTTGGTGCAATCAGCAATGTAAGAAATGTGTAAGCTTTTCATTCTAGTGCTGTCAACAGTATAGGTATTAAAAGTTGCTTTTAAACACAGACCACCACCACACGTTGCTTGCTAGAAGCAATGAAATCGGTCTATTCATATGATGAATTATCATAATTCAGATGTTCACTTTTGAAACGTTTGGTATTATCTTATGAATCGTACTTGGTTTATCAACTCATTGGTTAGTGATGGATGTTTGTCTAAAGCTCTCCTCATATAAATATGAATATAGAAAGTTCTGGAACAAGCGACAATCCATTGATGGTTCGTTCTTCTTGTTGCTTGATTAGTACAAGCCAACCTCTGTCGACATATTAATTAGTTGTAATTCAATGGTTAGGGCATTAAGCCAAAAATCGTTTTGATGCTTTAAAACCTTTCAAGTCTAATGCATCTTTTGGCTATAAATGCAAATGGAGAAAAAACAGCGAAGGTAGATAATTGACTTCAAATTTTAAAAAGCAAAGCAAAGGTTTCTAATCTATAGACCAAAGTCACCAAACCCCGTGAATAGATTCCATATACAGTTGGCAAATAGCCTCCCCTAAAAGGGCGAGAAATAGGATAAAAGAGAGAGACTTTGATGAGTCTCATTACCCCATAACATCAAAAAATCCAGACGAAAGGACCCATAGATCTATCAGAAACAAACAAGTAGCAAGAAACAAAGGCTAAGCACAGAAGAAATAAACCACAAACATACCAAGCCTTTTAAAACGATACATAGCAATAAATTTAAGGTTGTTCGTGCAATTTCCTAACTGGGATGTTCCAGAGGCATTAATACATAAACATATAAAAGAACGGAATCGAGAGGAGGTTGGCATCCATGTATATCGTTTCAACAATTAGAGATCACAACAGCTGCAATAAAGTAATACTACCAAATACCAAACAAGTAGATGCTTCAAAGAGATCCTGATTTGTCAGTTGAGAGACTATAATCCAGGGCTTCTAATATCATCACGAGCAAGGAGAAGAGAAAAGGGCAGACTGGGGTGAAGGCCATATTCTTTTTCACATTTTCTTTTTCCGGTCACAATATGGAGCAGGCCTTCTGTGTTTTGCTCTTCTTTTTCTTCTGCTTGGGTGGCTGAAGAACGACTCTGATGGCAGCATCGAAAACTGCCTTCACATTCTGCATTGAAGTCAACAAGTCCCTTAAACATAATGCATATTCCATTATATAAAATATATGAACATATTCATAAAACAATATATACCTCCTGTGTTTTTGAGCTGCATTCAATGTAAGCAGGTGAACCAATCAGCTTCCTCAGCTCCTCTCCCTTACAGATTCAAAAAAGAAAAAAGGGTAAGGATTAGATCATTGCAAATATTACAAGTCCATGCAACTGAAAAACGAATAATAACTGAGTATTATTTCAAGAAAAGTATGGACTAATACAAAATTCTTTACCTGGGCCGTAGAAATGGGTACAGCTCCAGGATGATCAATAAAGAACTGCTTATCGTCCCGAAGATCTGGCTCATTTGGAAACACAAAAACAATAAACACTAGAGTGCACAAACATAATCACATGCATGTGTGGATCAGTGGATTACTCACAATGATTCCAGCTAAAACATTTATCCTTCACTAAAAATTTGTAGCATAAAGCCAGAAGCAAACTATTGAGAATCATTATAATATTAAAAGCCTACCCTTGGCATGAATGTCTAAATTTCTCCTCAATCGAGAGCATTGCCTGACATAAATTTTCAGAAGGAAGTAGCTATTAGGGCTACAGCGAACTTAATGTATTAACTTACCAAGCTTAGTTCCAACAAGAACTATTGGAACTCCAGGGGCATAATGTTTTAACTCCGGAATCCACTGGAAACAAGCCAAGAGAAAAATCATCAACAAGCAATAAATTAAAAGACTGTGTACAAAGCACATCTCTATGTTTGAAATTAAAAAAAAATGCATCTAACCTTTTTGGAGACATTTTCATAACTGGCCTTGCTAATGAGAGAAAATGCCAATATGAACACATCTGCCCCGCGATAACTCAAAGGTCTTAATCTGTTATAATCCTCCTGCCCTGTTGCCCAAGATTACAAACTTAAAGCCACCAACGGAAACAGCAATCTCTACAATGATTCTAACAATGAGATTAAATGAAAGCAAAAGGTTAATGTGCAAAGTACCTGCAGTATCCCACAACCCCAGGTTAACAGTACTTCCATTGACAACAACATTTGCACTGAAATTGTCAAAAACAGTTGGCACGTAATCCTGTTGAAAAATGTAAGACAAAGGGTAAACACATTCTTAGTATCAGCTTCCAACTGTCAAAACTCCTAATATGTGTATCACAAAGATGGCATCACAAAAGAGCCTGAAAGCTTATTTGGAAATTAAAACATTAAATACTTGTAAAAGAATAGAAATCAAGAATAAAGAGAGAGAATTTTCATATTTCCTTATTACATTAGCTATTATCATAAATCCCCTTTTCTTTCCATTTTTTCTGTCAAAGATCCAAATATGGTATTCCATGAAGGCACAAAATTTCATATGCTTTTCCCAATTCACAAATAAAAGCAGCTCAACAAACATTAATGAGTGAATCCTCCTTCAGTCTCAAATCAGACAGCAACACAGCACCATTCAAAATTAAACAGAAAAATGCCTAATTTCTCTTCAACAATTCATAAATTTTCTTCATATTAAAAACCAAAAGCTAATTTTTCCAAGAACAAGTACAATTCAACCCTAAGCATAAAATTACCCAAAAAAAAAAACACTAAAAAAATACAAGAGAATAAAGTGAATTACCGTGGGAAAAGTGTTGCTGGTGTAAGAAATCAGCAAACAAGTTTTACCAACGGCACCATCACCAACGGTCACGCACTTTATAAATCTTGAAGCACTCATTTTTTTTTTCACTTGAAAGAAAAGAAACAAAAAAATTAGCCTCAGATCTTAACACCTGAGGACAAAGCTCGAAATTTCTAAAAAAACCCTCACGATTATTCCTTTTCGTCTTCAATCAACCATCTGCATCCGCATATTTTCACCATTTAAGCATAAAATAAAAAAAAATAGAAGAAAGGTCGAAAGAAACCTTAGTGAAATTTTAAAAAAAAGTGGTGGAAATCAAACGAGGGAATTAGAGAATGGGCAAACCCTAAGATCATGAAAAAGCCAAAAGGCGAGATTTCTTTTCTTTTTTTTGATTTAAGGTTTTTGATTTTCGGGGCCGGGAAAGTATGCCGTTTGAAGCGTTCATTGGAGAACGAATCTTCTTCCCCAACTAATTTCCATTATTTTTTAGTTATATTTTAACGTCTTAATCGGCGGACCCCATATATGTGGCTCCATTCGGGTTTTTGAATTGGAGCTTGACTCAGGTTCCATGTCTAATCAACAATCAAACAATAATAATATTAATTAATAATAATTAAGAGAAATGTCGTGAAAGCCACTTCTTTTTCTTTTAGCTGAAGAAAGATTTAGGAAAAAGGTATGTAATTTATTCTAATGCAATGCTAAAGTTTTTAATTATTGTAAGCTGTAAAATAATTGAAGAAATCAAGACGTGGGGAGTCAAAAGTTTGTTGCTTGGTTGCCTTTAATCATTCAGCCTACTTTTCATTACTATTATTAGTTTTATTAAAACCAATGATTAGTCTTTGAACCTAGCAGAAAAGCTGTTAGTATTAAAGTTATAGATAAAATGAAATAAAATAAAACATACGAGATGAACATTATTTATTATACAAAAAATTTATGTATAAAATATTCATCTCTATAGTTTTTTTATTTTTTTACAATAAATTTAAAAGTAAGAGAGATTATTTGTTAAAAAAAAAAAAAGGAGAAGTTACTCCTTATCAAAGGTGAAGACAAATAATTGAATTCGTTATTGAGATTTATGCATCAATTGCATTCTTTTTTGTGAATTTTTTAGAATTTAAAGATTATTTATCAAAAAGGGACCACGAATATTAAAATTTGAATATTTTGCATTCAATATTCAAACCTCAATCACTTATATCATGTAGGGGTTCAAAATTTTAAATGTTGATTCACGTATTAAAAATAAAAAATAGATATGGAATTCGCAGGCTTATTCCAAATTAATTATAAACCAGGAAAATTTAAGATTGCCTACCAAGGTAAATTGCACACAACATAATCATCCGATAATGGTGTTTCTTGGGGATACTTTGATGACAATCCTAAACCTATTGCTTCTAGGAGCACTCATTTCATTACTGGTTGCTCGAGGCCTGAAAAAAATGTGACCTCTAACGAGCAATCATAAATGACCGAATGGATAAGATTAGGACTGCTAAGTAAGCATACTACTTCATAAGCATTCTCGAATCAATGGCTTTTACTTCTTTTCTTTCCATTTCATTCAATGCATTTGTTATAAAAGAAAGGTTGGCAACCAAGGATTAAAGCTGATGTGGTTTTCCAATTTAGTAGCTCCAGATGGCTGCAACAATGGCATCATACTCTTGGCCAAGACCAAAGAGAGCAGTATGTACCAACTCACTATTATCCATCTTGCATCCACAGCATTGGAGAGTATCCCATAAGGATTTAATCTTGACAAGACAATCCTTCATTGTTCATACCAAGAGATCCCTTCTTTACATTTTGTAACTACCTCCTATATTGCATAATTTTTGCATTTGTTTGAGATGTAAAGTACTCTTCATTTGATTTCCACAACTCTTTAGTTGTACCACATCCAACAAAGATATGTAAAATTTGATTACTGATAGAAGAAAGGAGTCAAGAAACAAGGAGCTGGTCTTACCTATCATATACTTTAAACTCTTATGTGATGGGATGGACTGCTTACCATCAACGAAAGCTTTTAGCCTATATCCTCTTAAGGTTGTCACCACTTTCTGCTTCCAAAGTAGGTAGTTGTGATCTTCAAGTTTAATTGTGATGCTTTGTAACCTGAGATTAAGAATGGCAGGAGAAGATGGATTGGCAGAGCTAGTGTCGATTACCTACTTTGATACCATGATAAATTTTCAAATTTCAATAGTAAATGGAACACAAGAAAGAAGAAGAAAGAGAGAAAAAATGACTCTTGAATTCTTGGATTGAACAACTAATCTTTACATGATTCTCTATAAAACTATTTAAAGAACAGAAGCTATAAACCTAATTGCTATGAGCAGACTAACAAAAAATGAGTTGGACTAACTAATTGATGAGCTGAACTAACTAAAGTTAACTATCATAACTGTAAGTTAGTTAGTTCAATTAGTTCTATTAATAGTTACAATACATGAATTTGTTAGTGTGTACTTATGGCTTGGCTCTGGTTGTTAATTAAGATGTTGAACTCCATAGATCAAAGGTTAGTGAAGATCTTGCTTTTTGTAACTTGTTCTTTTCTAAGAATGGCACCCTTGCAAATTGTTGGATGGAATAAGCAAATTCTAGACTAATATTTGGCAATCATGTCAATGAGTTCATCTTTTTGGTATAATTGGGTAAGTATCCTTTTATTTATGCTCACAATACTATGATGGCACAGAATTTTGGTTGAACAGCTTCCTTTTTTGCATTAACTCGACACTATGATGAAATTCTAGTTATGACGGTGGCAACCGCGTTTAGGTAATTGAATGGAAATGATGATTCAAGTGGATTTAGCAATTAATAATGATTTGTAATTTTGTATATATAGAAGTGGATCTGGACCTTGGTTCTTTATAGACACACACAAAAACAAGTCGAGTCTAAGTTTTTGATATTATATATACACACACACAAAAGCATATCTGAGAAGTAAATCTAGAATTTTTTTTGTATAAATCATGAAGTGTCCTCAAATCACATTGGATATGAAATTAATTCCTGCCCATGCTTTTATGGTTGACTGTGCTACCCAAGAGAATTTGACTTGGTAAAGATTCAAACATTGGACTTTCTGCTACGGGACTTTCTCGCTTAAGAACAAATCTGGATCTCTAATTGTTTATATACGTTCAAGCAAATCTAGGTTTCAAATCATTTATTTAATATAAGCAACTTTTGGCTTCTAATTCTTGATATATATATAAAAGTAAACTTAAGCTCTGGTCCTTTATATTTATAAAAGCAAGTCAACTTCGGGTCTTTAAATCTTTATATGTATACAAATAAATCTAGGAATCTAGTTTTTTATTTTTTTGGTTACAAGGAAAGTATTAAATAACTGGAGATGTGGATGCTTGGATTCAAATACAACACTTATAATATATCACAATTCATCTTTAATTACTCGATCAAGTGGTTGTTGGCCTCTAATCTTTTATTTATATGCAAGCAAATTTTTATATTTTTTTGTACATTTTTATCTACATTTAATTTTAATTTATAAGAGATTTAATTAATTTTTATGTATATTTCCATTGTTTAAATGACATATTGTAAATCTAAAAAAGCACATAAGAAAAATTAATAAAATACGTAAACTAAGCTAATTAACGAATTTAACCAAATAAATAAATTATAAGTGAATACAAAAAGTACCAGTTTCTTTTCAAAGCCCAAAAGGGATTGGGCTTGGGCTGTCGTTGGGCCTGGCTCTATGAGACAAAAATAGGCGGGAAGGGACGGATCAGTTGGGAGGTCCACACGTCCTTCCCGCTTTCTCTTCTTTCCTTTTTTTTTTTTCTTTTTTTTTCCATCCTTTCCCAAATTGTTTTCTTCAATCGAGCTGCTTTTTCTTTCTTACCATTTCTTTTCCTTTCTCTTACACAGTTGAAGCCTTCGTCTTAAAGAACCGAAGGTTTCCTTCTATCTTCTGTAAAATTCCGCAACCTCCTTCATTGGATCCTACCCCTTAATATTCTCTATGATTTGCGATATTGTTTATGAGAAACAGAGTAGCGGAAGAAAATTAGGTCGTGATCTATGGAGTTCGAGAAATGCTAAATTCTGTTATGGATGCAGTAATGCTGGAGCCAAATTTGGGAGTGTGTGTAATAATTTTTTTATTTATTCTTCTGTTTGATTAATAAATTCTAGGTTTTCTTGTTGAAACTTTAGGTTTCATGAAAATGATTACGAGAAACTTCAAAACCAGTGATAATAATTAAATAATTGAAATGGTTTAGGGTTTTTAACTTGCTTCGGAAAATTATGAAGTCAATGTGTTGATTATATTGCAGATGCTGAGGCTGTTACGGATTCCACTCATTACCTGGTTATTGCCACAAGCGGAGGCTTGAACTAACAAAGAATCGGGGTAATTGTCATTATAGCTATTTTCCAGTACAGTTCTTTTATCTTTTGGAATAATGTTTTATAGTATTTTCCAGCTTTGATTTTCTGTTTGATATCATAATTAGTGTGAGAAGCTGCAAGCCGGCAAGTAAGATTTATGTTACTCGTGCTAGAAATTTATATAGCTTACAATGCCTAAATTCAAGATTACGCGCTCTTGATTATTTTCTTGATTGGTCATTGTGGAGTTTTCTACTAGTTTATTCATATTTGTAAGTGAGCAAAAAAATATGTAATGAAATTGTTTAATGAAGTGACTGCTTGAATGATTGTCCAAATTGACAACATATAATGTCTAAACAGAAAATAGTTTCATGATTGTCCTGATTGTATGCGAGCATGTATCTTTGTCCTTGGTTCTGTATATGTATCATGTTGTTTGCATACCCATGCCTACAGCTGTGTGCATAGGCACACCTGGACTTTGTATTAGGGGCATAGGCATGCCACCTATGCCCACACTAAAATTGAAAATGAAGAGTATTAGCCCTTACCATTTGCAAATCTCTGATTCAGAGAGTATAGACCCATCACAGATTTCTAGATAAAAATAGAAAAAGAGTTTGTCAAGGATATTCAGGGAGAGAATAGCTAAGGAACAAGTTCTCCTAATTAGTCAGCAATGGCTGATTTTCAGGGGAAAAATCTTAAAGGATGATCATCTCCTTTCTGAATATGGTATCCTATCATTTATTTTGCTAGAGAACTTAAGCTAGATTTGTTCTATATTAAAGATTTTCAGTACTGGATTGCTTCCAGATTAACCATTACTTTCTAGATGGGTTCATGAGCAGTACCATCTCAACTATGTAATTTTAATCATGACATGTGCATGTATTTATAGTATTACTAATCATGCGGAATGGTTCTTTATGTAGTTTGGTTTTCTTCCTATGTAGATTGCTAGTGGTGATAGCTGCTTCTTAAAATTAGACCATTATGTATACAAGCTGTGAGTCTAAGCAGCAAACTTTTTTCCGTTATATTCTCTTTCTATCCCTTTAATAGTTGTGGTTACTGGTTACATATTTTTTTTTTATCTATCAAATTTGCATAATTTGGGCAACCCAACTTCATTCCAAAATCATCACTAATTAAATGACTCAAATGCTCAGCCATTAGCATCAACTATATTACTTCTTAGTCACATCATGTTATGTGTCATAAGTGTAACCAGATTTGGAAAATAGTAATTATAACTATCAAAAAATAAATAAAGATAAGTGGTTGAAATCATATTCCAAAGTCAAGCAGTTATAATTGATTTTAGTTTGGGCATAGATGACTAGTGTATGTAGCAGTGGAGTGGTCAAACTGATATGAAGGTTTCAATTTTAAGAAGGCCCTTGACTGATCCTTGTCATTCCCTTGTCGGAATTCTTTTCTAGTGCAAGCTTTAAGTTTCCTTTAAGTTGTTGGCAGTTTTGTAGAAATTTTCATGTAGGATTTTTATCATTTGTAAGTTTATACTTAATGTTTGTTTACTGTATGTATAGCGTTCGTGAACATATGTTTACGAACACACGTTCGTGAACATATTCGTTTATATGTTCACGAACACGTTTGGTTAATGTTCACAAATAAGTTCTTTAAGCCAAACGAACTTGTTCTTGAAAATTTAATGGACAATTATAATAAATAAACGAGCCAAGCTCGAACATGAAAATCAATTTCTTTAACGAATATGAACCGAACACGATCAATACTAAAAATTAAATGAACGAACAAAGACATTGCTTGGTTCATTTATGTTCGATTCATTTACAGCCCCAGGTTCAGGGTGGTTCACGTGTGACATTGAACCATTGCTCACCCATACCTTATAACCTTAAGGTTTGAAATCTCTTAATCTGCATGCATGATATGGATAAGAGAATTCTTTTATGTAACTACCTCCAATTCCTTTACATTCATAGTGGCAGCGTGGCCATTTGAGTGGGTGATCAAATATCCAATTCTTTTACAACGAAATATCTTTGTCTTGCATGATTTTAAAGATAGGCCTTCAATTCATAGTGGTATATAAGTGCATATACAACATTTTAGTTTTTCTATTCAATAATAAAAGACAGGTATGAGATTATTGATGCCGCTAAACATTTTTGTTACAGGTTTGACCCTAATATGCTTTTATTCTCAGAGTGTGACTATGGTGGAGGTGCAAAGGAAAGGAATGAATTAGGTGGGATACCAAAGAGGTGGAAAACTTTACATGTGAGTGTCATACTCTGATAATTTGCTTCATCCTGATTCTCATATTTAACATGCATATAACTTGGAATCTGGAAAGTAAATTTCCACTGTTATGATCACCCAACATCATTTTTCAGTTTATAAATATCATTGTCTTCTCGAATTGCATCCATTTTCCTCATTCTCTTCTTGAATGGCTGCAGTTGACTTATTGTTTGTGCTAAGAGTGATGTGTTTGTCACCAACAACAATGGTAACATGGCTAGAATATCTGTAGGAAGAAGGTACAAAAGTCTTGCTTTCTATCCTTTTGGTCTTTAATTATAACTGCTGGCTAACTCTTTGCATTGTGTTATTGCAGGAAATATTGTGGACAAAAACCTATTATTCGGCCCAATATTAAAAAACTTTATATGTTCTTCAGATTCAGGACGCAAAACATGGGAAATTGGATGATTCAGCAAGAAAAGATACAGTAAGTTATGATCGCAGTGATTATGAAGGGCCTAGATGATCCAGAATGGCCTGATATGGATAACGTAACAGGTTAATCATATTTGATGAATCTGAGTTGGAAGAGGTGCTCTCAAATTGAATAGAATGAGTTGGATACCTGACAACTTTGTTATTGAAATTCCTTGCCCTCTCATTTGCCTACATGGCATTCATAGTTTATTGTTGATTATGGAAAATGTAATCCTGTCTATTTGGCCCCCTGAAATTCTCAACGGTTATTTTTTGTTTGAGTTTTAGATTTTCAGGAGCATATGATGGATGATGCATCAAATATGGAACTTATTCCTGTTCAGATGGTGTGGCAGAACAAGGTTCACCGACCTCAATTTCAAATGTTTGCCTCAATCCAACTACCAAGGCAGGGGATATGCTGCTATGGTTCAAGTGATTTTGTTTTGCCTTTTCTCGTTTTGGGTTTCTTGATCTTACGAGGATCATCCATTTATTGCTCCAGCCCCATTATTGAGTTGAGCAAAGCTGATGTAAGTTTCATCTTAGTTCTATCTGAAGTGTCCATAATAATTTATAAGCCAACCGATGTGAAAGATAGGGGGCGTCGACGGAGGCTTAAACCAGTTTCAGAAATTGGTTTTGCGCGTAGGGAGCCCATGACCGTGAGTTGCAGCTTTATTATTAGTCGGTAGCCATTTTTTCCTCTAATTATTTATTTGAGCTATGGCTTGGGCCAACTAGGAGCGAATTAGCTCCTTCTTGTCAAATTTTTTTGCGTTGTTGTTCAGGCTCTTCATTTACCATATGGACTGATCTAATTCATTAGCATTTAGGCCAATAAATGGGCTTCTTCGAGGCCCAAGTTTAGTGTATTGATACAAACTTCAAAGTTTAAGCATCTGAGGCTTGAAAAGAGCCCAATTAGGCAGAAAACTTGAGCCAACAGAGATCCAGGAAGTTCCAAATCTCAACCAAATATTGACCCATTAAGGTACTTCGTTGGGTTTAATGCATGGCTTGTTACTGACCATCTAAGGCCCAAATTGGTTCAAATTTTGCCCTATCGAAGCCCAATATTTCCCACTAAACTCTAAGACCTGAGATTGGGCTTGGCGTTCAATCGTTAGGTCTCAGAGTGAGATTTGTTATGCTTTATATAGGCTCAACATTCACCCAATGAGGATCAATATTGAATCTTTTATTGGATCAAAGTTGACTCGATCTCTTTAATATGTATATATACATATATATATATGTATATGTATGTATGTTCGTATTGAAGCGACGAACGAGAAGGAGTAACAGGTTAAGATCCACATACTTTTAGATATAACGTACAAGCAGGTCAAAATCACTAGACTCGTATGTATACGAGTCCGATTTGTTTGTCCCATTGGAACGAACGGATAGACAAGTAAAGATCAATAGACAAGTCAAAATACAAGCTTTGGTACCGAATACAAACTTAAAAGTTCTTGCATCCAAATTCAACAAAAAAAAAAAAAACAAATTAACTTCAACGCCTGGAATCAGAAATGTCAACATCATATTCTCAAAACGAAATACCTATATATCAGAAACTACCGATACGTTATGCTCACTAAACCAAAAAGAAAGAATTCTTGTATGATTCTTACAATATGTATGCCTAAGGAAAGAAAAAATAGCGTGTAATACAATCTCCTTATGAGACACAACAGCAATCTATAGCATTACTGCTAACAGATTGCTTCTGCAGTTGACTTACATTAAACATTTAGCGTAACAAAGAAATAACTCCGCACAACTCTGAAGAATTTACAACCATTCCATCAGTTAAATCATTATATATATATATATATAAAAACGCCATTGGCTTGCCTGAACATATATATATGCATCTGATCTGGAAAGGAAAAACAAGAAAACTCGAGAGGAAGGGAAAGGAAGAGTGAGTGAGTGAAAAGAAGAAATTGAGATTCGAGACCTAGGTTTGTCTAATCTGCATGTACAAAATTTTAAGAAATGTCATATTCATATACATTGCATAGGATTTCCTTGTTTTTTTCACGGCAATAATTGATAATTAACTTCTACATGGCTATATATAGAAGCACAATAATCATTGAGATTTTCACGAGGGATCTCAAATCTCTACATATGGGAGGATCTCTGGGTCAATCCTGATTCCAAGACCATGACAAAGAATAACTACAATGTTTGTTCTTATTTATTTAGTTTTTTGTTGAAGTCACATGGGAAATCAAACCCCTAAGGATTCATGAAATATACGAGACAGTTGCTCTGACATCTAATTCCAGGTGGTCACATAATTGAAGCTCTCTCAAACAAGCCTTACTAGCTGCCATGTTCTCAATCTAACAATTATGAATAAACTAGTAGAAAACTCCATACTGACAAATCAAGAAAATAATCAAGAGAATGTAATCTTAAGTTTGGGCATTGTTGTCAGCTATATAAATATTTAGCATGAGAAACATAAATCTTACTTGCAGGCTTGCAGCTTCTCATACTAACTATGATATCAACACACAAAATCAAGGCTGGAAAACACTATTAAACATCATTCCAGGAGATAAAAGAACTGTACTACTGGGAAACAACCATAATGACAATTACCTCAATTCTTTGTTCATTCAAGCCTTCACTACCAAGTGGGATGCATAACAGCTTCAGCTTCTGCAATACAATCAACATATTAATACCTTTTGACTGCATAAGGTATCTTAGCAATTTCATAATTGTCTGAAGCAGGTTAAAAACCCTAAATCATTTTAATTCTTTCATCATTATCAGTGAATCCGAGGTTTCTCATATCTATTTTAATGGAACCTAAAGTTTCAACATAATTACGTAGAGTTAATTAATCAAAAAAGAGAATGAATAAATGAATAAATATATGATTATAAGCACTCCCAAATTTGGCGCTGGCATTACTGCATCATTTCTTGACCTACTCTGTTTCTCATAAACAATATCGCAAAATATAAAGAATATTACGGTTTACGATCCACTAAAACCTAAATAAAACGCAAAGCATAATCACATTAAAATTATAAAGAACGATACAAGTAAAGACCAAACCATAACTGAAATATGACAAACCGACTCTCCATTAGTAATTGGATCCTCAACGACTGCGTTAAACTAGGCGAAGGGAAAAGAGATTTAGTTATACATAAACCTAATTCCACATAAATTTTAACTCAAATCGGGAAAAAAATGGAGAAAGAGAAATAGAGAGAGCAAATGTGAGAGTGATCGGATTCGTTAGGAGGAGCGAGGAAAGAAACGACACCGAAGACGATTAGCAGACACCGGAGATGGCAGATGCCATCTTTACCACAAACCGGAGGCAATAGTAGTAAAGGTTCCGCCGCTGTGGGAAGGCCATCGCACCGTCGCTTTCCACTCTCTAGCCAAGCATAGGGGACGGAAGATGATATGACTCCGACATAGGCAGAAGTTGGGTTTTACGGGCAGAAGTTCCTTGATTCGAAGTAGATGCCTAATTAATATAAATATCACGTGCTTTTTGCCCGACAAATTTTTCGGCCGCGTTGTGGGCTTTTGTTTAGTTAAAATCAAGATAGTAGAAATCCGTGGAGGCTTTCTTTGGTTTAAGTTTACTGGGCTTATATTGTCGGCTACTGTGCGATTGTTAATGGGCCCAGCCCTCCTTAGCAATTTTATCTGATCTGACCTGACCTGACAATGGCATTAACCTCCAACAAAAAACCCAAAATTTAATTTTTTACTCTTTTTTCATCTCTCTATGAAAAAAAAAAAAAACAAATAACAAACAACCATATCATTTATTAGATATATACAAGCATCGCGAGAATTTCATTATAAAATTCCACACTTCAATGAGCATTGCGACTTGCGAGTTACCACTTTTTGGTGGGGTGCTGCGGGATTGAGGATCAGAACTTCGAGAGCGCGCAGAAGGTAGAACTTTTCTTGTTCTGTAAAAATCATAGCATGAAATCAACATAACAATACAAGCTTTGGTATTAAATACAACCTCTAAAGTTCATGCATCAAAATTCAACCAAAAAAAAAACAAATATCCAAGGCTATCACGAGAACTCCAAGCAAGGCCTGGGATTGATCATGGTTAAAAGTTAAAACCTTACTAGATATTTATATTAGAAGCATAGTAAAAACTGAAGTAGGGCTGACTGATTACCTTACACGCCGTCTTCATAATCACTACTGTAGTAGGAATCAAGTATGGATCAGCCTGTTGAGTGGGTGATTCGGCCATGATGAAAACGATGATCCAAGAGGAGTAAGCAATTAATAATCCAATGAAATGATAAAAAAAAAAACTTTAGTGCGCATATATATATATATATATATATATATTTATTTATTTATTTATTTTTATTGACTGCCATAAATGCTAACATACAACTTAGTATAAGCCTTTGGCAATGGAGCTCGATGAAAGTAGCAATCCGAGGTACAATAAAAGGTACTAGCATGACATTAAGATACACGATTCAAGGATGAAGAAAAATTGGGTGAAGCTTAAAACAAAACAATAAGTAAAATCTGGAATTATGACTTGCAAAATGCAGAGAGTGTATCATCCAGGGCCTTTCTGTCATACTCGCCAGTGAATACACAACTGCCAAGAGGACCTTTCAGAAGGATAAGCCTTAGTAGCCCATCAGCTACCTTCTTATCAACCTGCAATCATGAAATAACATATGTTTGTCAAAGTATTAGAGAAAATGGTTTGGGATTTACAGAACAAGTAAAACTAGGCTCTCTTACCGCCATCACAGACTTGAACATTTCCACATTCATGGTTTCAGGAGGAGCACTGGGTAACTTAGCCCGCTGTAAAATGTCATTAACTCTTTTGACAATTGAACTGTCAATCCAACCAAGGCGATATGACATGTCAACGGCCATGACCTGAGTTAGCATACAACCGAGTTTAGCAGAGACAGAGCGAAGATGATAAAAAAGAAATGCAATAACAAATGCAATACCATGCCTGCTGCAACAGCTTCTCCATGAAGCCATTGTCCATATCCAAACCCAGTTTCTATTGCCTGGAAAGAAACATGAAAACATCAGAGAAAGAAGGTTCTTGCAATCTGGTGTAAATACAGATCCTTTAAAATACCAAGTACAATTACCAAAAAAAAAATACAAAATAATTTCGTCCAATCCTCCACCAAAAAAAGAAAGAGTATAACCGTTACAAATTGACACTGCTAAATCTCAAGTTCTTTACAATTCTACAACCAGTTCACAATTTCGTTTTCGAGATTTCAAACCATGCAGTCACACAACATAAACATCAAATAAGGTCAAAGAAATTTTATAAAACTTTGATTCAGCAAGTTACGCTTGGAATAAAAACAAGCATAAAGATGCACCAACCATAAAAACAATATATTCCCTTTGCACGCTATAATGTAATATAACCAGTGGCACAAATATAAAACATACATGACCAAATGTATGACCCAAATTCAATGTAGCCCTCAATCCACTTTCCTTCTCATCTAATGACACAACCTCAGCCTTGTTTTCACATGATCGCTTTATAGCATAAGCCAGTGCATTAGGATCCCTGCAATTATAGCACCAGATTACATCCAGGCTTGAAGAAATGCAGCTTGCAATAATTAGGAATGCACCACAGTATAAGATCCATGGTTGGAATAGACAAGGAGAGGTATACCATATACGTATCAAAAATATAACAAAGGACATCAGTAGGCAGATTTGGTTACTTAAAAGAATGACACAAGGTATATCTCTAAAGGCTTGATATGACAACCATTTGGAATTTTTGTCATAACTGAGTCCTCTTAGTTTCACATTTCGAAAGAAATTTCAATTTATTCATATGTTTAACTACAATTCTTTCGATAAGTTTCACATACCTTGCCATCAGTTTCTCCATATTCTTTTCCTGCCACTCAAAAAACTCAGCATCTCTGATGAGCCCATATTTAATAACCTCTGTCAGACCTGATGCCAGCTCCCTATCCGGCAATGTGTACAATGTATCTGTGTCAACGAGCACACATTGAGGTTGATAGAAAGCACCAATTAAATTCTTCCCAAGAGGATGGTTTATGCCAGTTTTACCCCCAACAGAAGAATCCACCTGTGTATAATAACAAAGTAAAAAACATGAACTGATAGTGCACAATGTGATGATTACATATAAATGAGCCATAAGCATCAAAAGACCTGTGCCATAACAGTAGTAGGAATCTGAATAAAATTAACACCACGAAGAAAAGAGGCAGCAGCAAAACCACACATGTCACCAATCACACCGCCTCCAAGGGCAACAAATGTACATCTCCTGTCCAATCGCGATTCGATGGCCTTGTCAAAAACTTTCATGAGAGTTTCCTATAAGAACAACCATTACTATTACTTCCATTGAGTTTAGCAACAACAATGCCTCAAAATCGAAATGTTAATTAAAAAAAAAGGGAAAGGAAAACCCACCATGTTTTTGTACTTCTCTCCATCAGGTAAAATCACATTTTCAACAGAAACATTCGGGTTTCCTTTTGTCAAAGCATCGACCACTTTGTCCAAATATAAAGGAGCAATTGTGGTATTAGTTACCACTAGAACTTTCTTCCCATGAACATGCCTATCGAAACGACAATCCATTAACACTAAATACGACGAACTAGAAAAGAAACTCTTTGCAAATATCTGAACATTAGCTAAAATTAAGCTGAATTATTGAATTAACCAACTTTTGAAGAAGTTCAGGTTGATCAAGCAACCCTGACCCGATGTAGATAGGGTAGCTCCGATTGCCCAAATCCACCTCAACAATAGTGGGAGCTTTGTAGCTCTTTTCACCGACTGACTGATCCATCACCTGAGTTGCATTGGCGCAAATCCTCCCCCTGATTCCACTCGGTCTTGACACAGCAGCTTGTCCTAGATTCAACACACCAAAACTCGAACCGCGGAGAGAAACCTTGGCGGATTTATTAAGCCGTAGAAAGAAGTCGTAGGAGTTGGGATTGAAGTCAGACGACTTGGTATTGGGCTTGGAAGAGAGAGAAAGATAGAAAGCGTTTGTCGTGCATGCCATGGGGGTGGTTTCGGGTTCTGTTTTCGGGTCGGCAGCCTAAGCGCGAAAGAAAGACGGAGCGTCAGGTTTGTTGTTTGGTGTAGGAAGAAACATTTGTTTGAAGAAGGAAAGCAGGGGAGATTTGTGGGTAGGTGAGAGTGGAAGCTGTTGGTGAAGAACGATGTGAGATATTCATTCAGGGTTGGTGGCGCGTGTTGTGATATTGTCGTATTGTATGCTCTGTATTATACTCAACCTCATCAAATTAATTTTGATTAAATTAATTTATTAAAAGTTAATTTTTATTAAATATATTTACTTATCTATTGAGTTCAAATTAATAAAAAATAAAAAATGGCATAATTAACAAATAGGTATTAACATTTAATAAAAAAAAATTAATTTGTAGAATGCAAAACAAATTGTGTTTGACAAAATACCTTAATATCATCATTTTTCTGTTTGTTCATCATTATCAGTCACAAAAAAAAATGATGTTAATAGCAAAATCATTTTTTTTTGTTTTGGAAGTATCAAACACAAAATTTTTAATTCATCAAATTAAATTTTTTTCACTTTTTAGATTAATCTTTTTGTTAGATGTTAATAGCTCTTTGTTAAATATGTGGGTTTTTAATTTTTTTCTATTAATTTGAGTTAAATAGGTGAGTAAATTAATTTAATAAGAATTGGCATTTAAATTTTATCAAAATTAATTTGGTTTGAATGAGTGTAAGATAATTATTACATGTATTTAAAAAATATGAGTTGTTATTATTTTATTGATGCTTAAAATTCTCACTTTTTTTTGGTTCATTAAATTCTCACATTTTAGGATCATCCTAATATAAGTTATTTTCTATTTAAAAAGATTAGGCTAAGCCAAAAAACATAATATATTATATATTACTCCTTCTTTAAAGAAAATTTAAATTCAAGTATTTAACATAATTTTTAAAAGGCTATTTGAAAATCATGCATCAAACTTGGTAAGCATCCATTGTTATGTTATGTACAATTTTATACATTTAAGAAATGAGTTTTTTTGCGAATAGAATTATACACATAGATCTATGAAATATTAATGGATTTCGAATAATCTTGATCGTATATAAAAAAATATATTTGATCAAGTGTTAAAAAAATAACTTTTTAATCGATAACATCTTAAATCTTAATGCCCTTGCTAATTAGTTGGCATTGGACACCAGATTATACTTTTGGTTCATAAGCTAATGAAAACCAATAGGGATACTAAAGGGGGAAGTTTGTATATCAGTATATGGTTGATCAATCTCTTAAACTAAGTGATTAAGAATAAGTTGTGGTATATTAAAAATATTGAATTCAAATTCAAACACTCACATATTTAATTATTTAATATTTTTCTTGCAACAAAAAAAAATGGATGTTGAATTCTGGAAAGCAAGAAGCCGAGTTACTCGCTCAAGGAGACAACACCATCTCAGCTGCAGAAGCAACGGCAGTCGACAGCTAGATGGACAACATTCCTAACAAAGCAGGCGTATTGGTTGACAAGGTTCACAGAGGGAATAGACTCGACAATTCGTTCTGCAAGAGAGCATGGAAGCAACTTCAATAACAAAACTGCTTTGCTGCCTTGTAGGAACTCGTTGAGGCAATTGCGGCTGCTATATTGGAGATGGCAGCCGGTTCGAAGTTGAGAACAGCTGCTGTAAAGCAATGTAATGCCAGATACAGTATAGCTGGTTGTATATAAGAATTGGATTAGCTGCAAGCTCTTGAAGAGCGAATCCACTTTGCTGCTCTGGTGCCATTCAACAATGCTAACGCCATAAAAATGTTCTTGTCTCTCAAAGGAGACAAGCGGGCGTTCTCTATAGTCTAACAGGTCGGGAGAAATGTATTATAAAATGATCTAAGCAGACTATCACTCTTATGAGACTTAGCCCGCATGGGTCATATTCAGTACAGAAACCCTATAAACATATTCGTTAATAAAAAATAATTTGCTGATTTAGAAGGAAAAAACGTCAAAGAGAAAATTTCAAAGCATTCAACACTTCCCTATGACAAAACAAAACAATGTATACAATCCTACACTCCTACTTGAAAACCCCTAGATTCCGACTGGAAAAAATATTCTACTTCCAATGCCATCTCAAAAATCACTTATCGAACACTACCATTCTGCTTTATTTAAATGTCATTGGATTTTAATCATCTCCATCAAGAGTTTGCATAAGATGGATCTGCTTCAAAGATAAAGCTATGCAGCACTTCTCTGGAGCCTGGACTCCAATCCAATTACTAAGCAAGGTGAACATCTATACACGAAAGCAGGTGTTGATGGTAGCATCATTTTGTCCGGTATTCTCATCTTTTTTCAGGGGAGTATTCTCTTCACTTCATGCTCTTGATCAATACTCTTGGCTTGGTTGTATACAGATTCAAATGCTTGCATACATACACTTGAAAATCCTACCATTGCCTGAAAGACGTGGGGAAACCCCATCTGAAGGTTGTTCAAGGTCATCGCCCTTGTTACACTCACTGACTTCTCATGCTTATTCTTCTCCTCTTCTGCCTTTGCTCTAAACATGTCCACCTTTGTTCGCTTTTCTGCAACAGGGTCCTTGTTCATTTCAGGCATGGAAAAAGGGCCGTACTTACTTTCCAGTGATCTAAGCTCAGCTGCTTTCTTCTCAAAGTCTCTAAAAGCAGAATCTGCCTTCTTCTTTTGCTTATACTCCTCTGCTTGCTGAACTACGATGGCATGGATAACTGTCAAGAAGCTCTTGATTCCTTCAGATGCTACCTTATCCGGAATCCTGTCGACTGCAAGATGCCATTCTTCACAAAATGAATAAATTTTTGATTCCTGACTGTTTCTTAAAAGTGGGTTTTTGCTTAACTGGAAAAGACTAAGCCGGAGCCAGCCTGCAAGGGACTGAATGTAGTCTCGTTGAGCCTTAACTAAGTTACAGAAAGACAAATGCCATTGCTGGACTTCAAGCTCGAGCTGGAGAGTTAATTGCCTGTGAATCTCAGACGTTGGCTCATTAGAAGGAATGAAGTTAACGTACTTGAGCTGCTGAACTATGTGCGTGTGAACTTGGTGGATCTCATACATGCTTCTCCACATGCACATCAACCTGCACAACAGGCAAACATAACATTATTCTATGTAGTAATTCCTCTAGTCAATTCTTAGTTATGATCAGAAAAATATAATACTATGCAGATGAAAGGAGAGCATTTAGACAATAACCCCCTATCTCTCCAATGGAAAACGTAAGACATAAGGGCCTACAACTTGGAATCTTATGAATCCCGTAAGAGATGCAAATATATGGATGGTTAAGATTCTTTTAGCAGTACCTGGAACCTTAATTACAAATCAGTCAAATATGATTGATCCATTAGCTGAATGCCCAGTTTTGCAAGTATAATTAGGACAATAAGATTATCTTCCCTAGAAAGACTCTGAAAACTAAAGCAATCAACAAAAGATAAAGGTTAACTCTAAATGGAGACCCCACTAGACTATTCTGCTACTGGCTATTCTCAACCTCATACAATAAGACACAGTGCAATGGATTCTTCTTAACAAAACCAATAGGGGAAATAACCAAGGCAGTAAAAGCAGTCAAAAGAAATTCCATATAAAAATCTTACAGCCCAAATAGCAGCAGTAGAGTGGACTTTTAGGCTTGTCTTGCTGTCGCTGATCTGAGCAGCCAAGTTTTTACAGTGAATCCTGACTCTGCATTTCCCCTTGACTAAAAAAATGTACATCCTAAAGTGGTGGACTCTAACACAATTCTTTATTGGGATTAAACAATTGCAGGACTGTAGTAAAAATCATGGTAGGTGAAATGCTCTCCGATATGAATTATGAAGGGTCCCAAACGAGGTTTTTTTTTTTTTTTTTTTTTTTTTTTTTTTTTTTCTGTATGATTTCAAACAATGAATGAAGCACTACCTCATTCTGTGGAGGATACTAATCCAATCTGCCAAAAGCTTCTGTCCTGAACTAGAAAATGATGCAACACAGTCATGTGGAAATTTAAGGGCTATTGGCTCCAGCATTTGAATGCTCAAGGTAAACAGGAAACAAGTACATGGAAGAAGAGTGATAAATAACCAAGACTAACCCTTTTACAAGGTCAAGCAGCTGAGGATAAAGCTCTGACTCTCTCAGTTTGATGATTTCTGTAGATGTAGTCTCAATGGCCTGAGCAGCAACCATCATTTGGGATTCTAATTTTTCGACTTCTTTCTTAGTCTTCTCAGTCTTCACATAGTCAGCTCTCTTCATCTCCATCTTCCTCAGCTGGGCCACCCTCTTCTCATGCTCTATCTTTATAGCTTCCGCATTCTGAAAAATCACCAATAAAACTGCTAAATCAAAAGAACATTAAGAATAAAGTATGGGCCACAGGACTTGACCACTCTTTTGACTCATCAGACCATCAAATACAATAAGAAGTCCGAGGTTTTCAACTTCTTAAACTTCCATTCTTGGGCCCCAAAAGTTAAAAGCAAAGGATTCGATATTTAGAACTCTGAAAACAAGAATCCAATGGTAAATACAAGATTATGGATTTTTCTGAAACAGATAGTATAATTAAATTATGAATTTTGTGTTTCTTGCTTGAAACTTGCAAAACACCTAAAGATCATGCTTCAGAAATAAACATAATTTCTAACCATGGATGTGGATCTAGACCTTGACTTCCTGGTATAATTTCTTCTCCCAAGCATACAATCTCTCTATAGTAGAACAATGGCTGTTGCCATGAACACTACCACCTGCATTTCCTCCAATCCTGTCCTGTCCCAACTTCCCAATTCCTTCCATATTCGGATTCCAGTTCCATGTCCAAGTTGTTGGAGTCAGATTACAACCATAGTTATAGACTTCACCTGCAACAAGGAAAAGCAAACTAACAGGTAGTAGTGAAACCCCAACAAGAAATAAAGAAAAATGGAAAAGAGAGAGATTTATACCTCCTTTACTTTGAGTAGAAAAATTGGAATTTGAAACTTCTAACAGCACCGATAGCTGGCAACCAGCATCAGCAGCTTTAAGAAAATACTCTTCAACCTCTTTCACAATCTCCACCAGTTCTTTACTGTTCCTCGACACCACCATAGCAAGCTCACTTCCCGTATCTTTCGAGAAACCACTTACCGCAGAAGGCGGCGCTACCACGCTCGCAGCCCCGGTTGCGGTTGTTGTAGCGGTGACCGCCGCCTCAGATACTGACGTGGCAGCCTCCCATTCCTCCTCTGTGGCTGGCCGTGACGCCGTAGCCGGAACAAATGGATCCCAGAAGTCCCAGCTACTCGATGGAGGTGGAGGAGGTGGTGGCGGCAGAGCAGTGGAGGCCGTGGTAGCAGATGTCCAAGTGGCAGTACTAGGACTCATTGGCGGCGGTGGCTGTGCCGGCTGTTGAGGCGGCAGAGGGGCATGGTGATGGAGGTGGAGAATAGTTTCATTGTTGGAAAATTTAACGAGGGCTGAGCCTGTGGCCCGTAAAGACCGCAGATACATAGAATGTGAAGCAGCAAGCGCTTGTCTAGCTTTAACCAACTGTTTCATGTATCGCTTTCTCGCCTTGCAACGTGAAACAGTCTCTTCTCTATCAATCCTTGAGTACCAACACCCCATTTTTCTTGCTCACTCCACTTCTACAAATCAGTTTTTTTTCTTCTTTCTAAAATTTGAAGCAGCTTAACCAAACAGTAAAAAGGAAATTGCTTTACAAAAAGAAAATGACTTCTGGGTTTACTTTGTCGAAAGATCTGTTGCTTTTACCACTGCAGCTTTCACCTTCATCTTCAAGAAAGTATCTTTCACATCAAAGAAACCTTCTTTGCCTGTTGTGTTTTCTTTCTGAACTAGTGAAGTTAACAATTTACTTCTTTAAACACGAAAATGTCTGCACTTGGCTGTTGCTGGTGGTAACTGGTGGAGAGAGAGAGCAGAGACAGCAGTTTTGAGAGGTACCAAAGACAACCAGCTTTGGGCAGAGAGCCAGGAAAATTTTATATTCCAGTTCAATGACGAATTTGCCCTCCTGGAATGTACTTTCCCTCTTTTTACGTTTCTCCATCATACCGCTTGAACATGCAGCAGAGAACCCAACCTGACCAGCAGAAGAGGTAGGCGTAGATGCTAGATTTGGAAAATTCTGAGGGTGTTCTCGTAACTCTACATTTCAACGGCCGTTTGAAAGCTTAATTCGGATATGGTGAAACTGGAAAGGCAAATTGGACTCAAATCAGGGTTGTGATTCCTGTGAATGCGTAATTGAGAAGATGACATGATTAAATCCATGGTGATATTGACAAGTGTATTGGTTATGTTAGAAAGAATAGTAGTAGAAACCGATTTCTCATTGTAAAAGTTCGAAAGAGAACGAAAGTAAAATGGGGTTTCTGTCTTTTCCATTTTTCTTCAATCTGATAGTGTATGAGGTGGAGAATGGGGCCGTCTGCCATGAACGAGTGCACCAATGCACTTGAATATCTTGCATGTTTATCTCGCAGAATTGAAAGTTGCTACTACTACTAGCTAGTCTGCTACTCACCAGGGAAAAGGAAATGGTACATCGGCAGGAATTGCATTGGGCAATATAAATCATATATTCAATTGTTTACCTTTCTTAGGGAACCGTGACAGTGGAATTCAGACCACCAGATACCATTTCAGGATAACTGCAACAATTATCCTCCCTTGAGACAACATTGCCCTTCTCGTCGGTTTTGAATTACATCCTCCTTACAAAAACCATGCAACTTGTCTTGGGTGTCGGTGTCGCCTTCGGAATCTGTCAGGGTATCCAACCAAACTTCAGTAGAAGTACGAGGCTCAACCTTCACTTCATCAAACCAAAGTCTTCTCAGTTCACACCAATCCTGGATTTACAGTGGTATGTGCATTCCATTATGATCACAGCTTTGAACATGAGTTTTGTTTGCACTTGTAAAAGGAAGTTCAACCTTTAGTTGGCACCTTTAGTTGGCTTTTAGTACTTTATTATCGAATAATTGTAACCTAATGTGATTGTTGAAAACTGTATGTTGATATTCTACCATTGAGTAATTGTAATCTGATGTGTTATGTACTTTAAAACAAGCAGAGGGATCACTAGACAAAAATCTCTAGGTTTTGTTCTTCTAATAGATAAAAACAATGGTCTTATAATTAATATAATCTTTCCTTTAGACAGTGATCAAGAAAGGTGATGGGATTAGATTGAAAACAATGTGAAGTGCCTATCATCAAGGACGAAAATCTGAAAATCTTGGTAAAGGAATCAAACCTAGCTGGCAATCTTATTATAACCGTAATCACTCACATGTTAACTCTAAATAACCTTACAGGCTCACATCACAGCATCATGCTTTGCACTAAAAAAGAAAACCCACATAATTTGAGCAATGCAACAAAATTATTTAGTGTGCAACAACATTCTACCTAATCTATAGTTAACTTCAGTTCTGTCCTGACTCGAATGCTTTAGCAAACTGGATCCAGTCCCCACAGATCTCAGCATATAACTTATTATTACATCATTGTTGAAGTGGCCATGTCTTGAAATCTCAATTAAGCAGTGTCATTCACAAAAACAAACTCTCAACTTATCTAGTGTTGAAGTTGTGCATCAAGTAGTTGCTTTCATGGAAGTAGTGGATTTTAGTGGCAAGAGACTAGGAGAACATGTTAGTTGTGTAGTGGCAAGAGACTAGGAGAACATGCTAGTTGTGAAGTGGATTGTAATGGCAAGAAAGTAGGAGAACATGCTAATTGTGTAATGCATTTTCTTAGGAATTTTCAGTTATTCGTTTATGTATTTAAATCGGATTTTGCTTGTCAAAATATAGTAGTAAACTTTTCAGCCTATTTTCTTTGTGTTATTCTCCTTCTCTTTCTGCAGTTACTGCTCTTCTTTTCTTTTTTAAGCCAACAAATTGGTATCCGAGCCTATTTTCTTAAGGGACCATAAGCGAAATTTTTTCTCTTGAAAAGCCATCAAAACAATGGACACAGAAACACCATTTGCAGTTGTTGCTCCGCCTGTATTTGATGGAGAGAATTATCAAGTTTGGGTAGTTAAAATGGAAGCATATTTGGAAGCAAGTGACCTCTGGGATGTAGTTGAAGAGGACTACGAGATTCCTCCTTTGCCAAACAATCCAACACTTGCACAGTTGAAGAATCACAAGAAAAAGAGGCAAAGAAAGTCAAAGGCAAGAGCCTGTCTGTTTTCAGCTGTCTCACTAACAATCTTCACCAGAATTATGACCTTCAAGTCAGCCAAAGAGATCTGGGATTTTCTCAAAGAAGAGTATGCTGGTAATGAGAGAATCAGAGGAATGCAGGTGCTGAACTTGGTCAGGGAATTTGAAATGCAAAGGATGAAGAAGTCAGAACCAATCAAAGAGTATTCTGACAGACTTCTAAGCATTGTCAATAAGGTAAGATTGCTTGGTACTGATTTTCCTGATAGTAGGATTGTGCAAAAAATCCTTGTTACTATACCTGAAAGATTTGAGGTAACAATTTCCTCCTTGGAGAATTTTAAGGACCTGTCAAGTATCACCTTGGCAGAGTTGTTGAATGCTTTACAGGCACAAGAACAAAGGAGAATGATGAGACAAGAAGGCTCAGTGGAAGGAGCTCTGCAAGCATAGTTGCAGATCAATGAAGGCAAGAAAGGAAAGAAAAAGAAATGGAAGAAAAGTTCTGCTAACTCAAATGATGCTGTTGCAAACAATGATAGTAGTAGTGGAGGCAATAACAACAAAGGATTATACCCTCCTTGTCAGTATTGTGGAAGAAAGAATCATCCTCAAATCAAGTGTTGGAGAAAACCTGATGTGAGATGCAGAAAATGCAATCAACTAGGCCATATCGAGAAAATCTGCAGGAACAAAAATCAACAGTAGAAGAATGAGGCTCAAGTTGCAGATCAACAAGAGGAGGAGCAGCTATTTGTGGCAACTTGTTTTGCAACCAACAACTCAAGTGGAAGCTGGCTAATTGATAGTGGCTGCACCAATCACATGACTTATGATGAAGAGCTTTTCAAGGAGCTTGATAGATCTGTAACATCACAAGTCAAAATTGGTAATGGTGACTGTATTGCTATTAAAGGGAAATGGACTGTTGCCATTGAAAGCTGTTCAGGTACTAGAATCATAACTGATGTGTTTTATGTACTTGATATTAATCAAAATTTGTTAAGTGTGGGTTAGCTGCTAGATAAAGGCTTCAAAGTGATATTTGAAGACAAGATATGTTTGATCAAGGATGCAGATGGTCATGATATGTTTAGAGTCGGAATGAAAGATAAAAGTTTCTCTTTGGACTTAATGGAGGAGGAGCAAGCTGCATACCCAAGCTCAATCAATACTACAGAACTTTGGCATAAAAGGCTAAGGCACTTCAATCATGCAGCACTTCTATACATGAAGAAAATAGAGCTGGTGCAAGGCTTACCTTCACTGGAAGAGTTTTCATCAAGTTGCAGTGCATGTCAATTTGGCAAGCAAAGAAGGCTACCATTTTCACAGACAACTTGGAGAGTATTGCATAAGTTGCAGTTGATTCATACAGACCTATGTGGACCTCAGAGAACTCCATCCTTAAAGGGAAGTAAATACTACATTGTTTTCATTGATGATTTAACAAGAATGTGTTGGATTTACTTCCTTAGGTTCAAGACAGAGGTTGCAAAAGTATTTTGGAAGTTCAAAGCATGGATTGAGAATCAGAGTAGCTGAAGAATTCAAGTCATGAGATCAAACAATAGCAAGGAGTATACATCAGAACAATTCAATTTATTTTGTGACGAGGTTGGCATTGAGCACCAGTTGATTGCTCCTTACACTCTATAGTAGAATGGAGTGAGCAAAAGGAAGAATAGAACCATAATGGAGATGGCCAGATGCATGTTGCACGAGAAAGGGCCTCCTAAACAATTTTGGGTAGAAGCAGCCAAACATGTTCTTAGATATGTCAAAGGGAGACTTGATTATGGAGTTTTGTTTTGTTATAATCAGAATTTTCTGTTTCATGGGTATTCTGAAAGTGATTGGGCAGGGTCCTTAGATGATATGAAGAGTACCTCAGGATACTGTTTCACATTTAGCTGAGGAGTGTTCTCCTGGAGTTCCAAGAAGCAAGAGACTGTGGCACAATCAACGGCTGAAGCTGAGTTCATTGCTGCCACTGCAGCTGTGAATCAAGCCTTATGGCTTAGAAAAGTCTTGACTGATTTGCATATGGAGCAAAAGGAGAGTACAAAGGTGTTTGTTGATAATCAAGCAGCAATTGCAATCTCCAACAATCCTGTCTTCCATGGGAAGACAAAACATTTTAATATTAAGTTGTATTTCTTAAGGGAAGTACAAAAGAATGGTGAAGTATGCTTGTTGTATTGCAAGACTAATGATCAGATTGTTGACATATTCACCAAAGCACTCCTTGAAAACAGATTTGAATTGTTGAGAAAGAAGCTTGGAGTTTGCAACTATTGAAGCAAGGAGGAGTGTTGAAGTTGTGCATCAAGTAGTTGCTTTCATGGAAGTAGTGGATTTTAGTGGCAAGAGACTAGGAGAACATGTTAGTTGTGTATGAAGGAAACCGAAACAACACGCAGCGGAATTTAAATCATTCGGCCTCCACCAAGATCGATTCGGAGAGTTGCCTGATTAGGGTTTCGAGATTTTACCTGACGTTTTCTCTGAATTTTCTGTCGTTGGTCGAGTCACAAGCAGCAACTTTTCGTTCCTGCCTCTATGGTATCCACACGAACGGATCTCACGACTCTTGAACGTCTCACGATCAGAAGCCTTAAAGAGCTTTTAAATTCCTTATAACCGAATTGCTAGCTTCGATTAAAAGGAATGTTTTGTTTTCTGTTTTAAAAAGTGCGGCCATGTTTTTGGAAAAACATCCTTTTTATAGGCAGTAAATTTTACCCTAAAATTTACTGCCAAACAGAACTCTAATCCTACTTAGAATAGGATTAGATATATTCTTAATCCAATTCAGAATAGGATTAGATATATCCTTAATCCAATTCAGAATAGGATTAATTAAGCTCCTCATTGATCCGTTCTAAGTGTGCGACCCAATAGGTTCTCAAAACAATGGCAATGACAAAATTGTCACAGGCAATGAGCGGTATCTAGCAACACATCATTGCTACCCATGTAACGAGAATGTCAATGACTCGACATAACCTTACTCGTGATAGATGTTACCGTGTAGTTTAATCCCTTTATCCTATGATGTCTTGATTAGACACAAGTCATGGAATGTGTCACACTTGTATAGTCTAATCAGCGTTTCTTGATTCCTGAGTAGACTAATTAAACAAATAAAATCAATATCTCATATTGACTTATTCGAGCACGGCCATGCATTTCTTAGTCTCACTCTATCAAAGGGCCCAAGACATCACTCTTGTTATATAAGAGGGATAAATCCTATCTTGATCACTCAACATCCCTCTACATAGATCAAGGCATACCCAATTACTACCTTTATAGTCCATCCTGTTACGAATGACATCTAGCAGCATTAAAGTATGCAATTCTCTATGTTGGGATCTCTGATGATCTCAAGTCAAAGGATCACATACACCATCATCACTATGAGAATCGCTTATGACATTCATATAACAATCCATGTAGCGTTCTCATGGAGGGTCGATCCAGTACATAGTTCTCTAACATGTACCTATGTGATGACTTGATATCCTATATCCATGACAATGGTCATCAATCAACCACATACTAGTCTTATCGTATCATTGTTATCCTTGTTCACAATAATACTTGACTAGGGATATTTTAAGAATAGTGTGTTATTACTATTCTAAGGACATTATTATATAAGATTATATTACGCAGTTATAAGACAAATATAATAATGAACTATGATAAATAAAATGTCATGATTCATAAAAAAATGCCAAAGTCAATCATCTAATGAATGGTTCTAAGGGCATAATCCAACAGTGTAGTGGCAAGAGACTAGGAGAACATGCTAGTTGTGAAGTGAATTATAGTGGCAAGAAAGTAAGAGAACATGCTAGTTGTGTAATGCATTTTCTTAGGAATTTTCAGTTTTTCGTTTATGTATTTAAATAGGATTTGGCTTGTCAAAATGTAATAGTAAACTTTTCAGCCTATTTTCTTTGTGTTATTTTTCTTCTTTTTATGCGGTTATTGCTCTTTTTTCTTTTTTAAACCAACATCTAGATTTTGACATCTGAATGTTACAAAGAGAGTTTGATTTTCTGGCCATTGGGATGTTTGGGACCCAACCGACTGAATCAGAAACGTGGGTTTCAGATTAACAATGAATGTTTCAGTAAGCCTACTCAAAGTTTCTACTTGTCGGATCCATTTTCAGGAGTATAGGAAGCCCAAAGTCCAATAAGTAATGGCGTTTCCTACACAAGCGCTCTTCAGCCATTTGCTTTCCTTTTCGAAATAGTAGTTACTTTCCCCTGATTGGCTGATTCCCTCCCTCACAACCAGCTTGGAAGACAAAAAAATCCTTTGCTTCTCCTTCGCTCACAAAACCAACTCCTCAATCCATCCTTTAACGTCGATTCTTCTCAACAGAATCCCTTCTCAATATAAAAGTGAGGAACCCAAACTTAACTTTCCTCAGCTTCCTATAAGCCAAACCTTGTCGTCTCCCTTAGGTTCTTCTTCCTCCTTGTAGTGATATATATAGTTCTTCTCTGTTGAACGTAGCTTTGTCGTAATGGCAGCGCCAAGACGCGACTCAAATTACTTGAAAGAGATTGAGAAGGCTCACCGAGACCTTCGCGCTCTCATCTCTAGCAAAAACTGCGCTCCCATCATGCTTCGTTTGGCGTAAGGATATCTTCTGTTGCGAAAATAGTACATGGAAAATGGAGTTTTTAAATCTTACTGACTATAATTTTTGGGTTGTTGTTATTGTTTTGAAGGTGGCATGACGCTGGAACTTACGATGCTAAAACGAAGACAGGAGGAGCCAATGGCTCTATCAGACTTGATCACGAATTAGAGCACAGTGCAAATAACGGTCTGAGAATAGCCGTTGAACTTTGTGGTCAGTCTCAGAATTCAGATTTTTCACCTATTCATTTAGAAATTGATTTCTTTCTTCTCCTGACGTATTAATTAACGTCTTCTAACTGTATATATTTCTCCTTCTGCGTTTGATATCAGAAGAAGTAAAGGCGAAGCATCCGAAAATTACATATGCCGATCTTTACCAGGTCTTTCAACTTGTTTCCGTATTGTATTCTTTAGATATGTCCAAACGTACAAAACCATCAGCTTTTAGATTTCGGATTTTCAGCTTGCTGGAGTTGTTGCAGTTGAGGTTACAGGAGGTCCTACTATTGACTTTGTTCCAGGCAGGAAGGTAAATATAATTTGTTTATGAAATTTCCTTATCATCCAATCCTATTGATTAGTAACCTCTTTTGGCTCTCTGAATGTGTTAGGACTCAATGGTATCCCCTGAAGAAGGTCGCCTCCCGGATGCCAAGCAAGGTCTCTAATTAGTTTCAATGCTTTGGCTTGACTTTTCCCTATAACTATTTACTTTTGCCTTTTCCAATTGGGTTTACTTTGTTGCAGATGCAAAACACTTGAGGGACATTTTTTATCGGATGGGTCTATCTGACAAGGACATTGTGGCACTATCTGGGGGCCATACATTGGTACTTTCCCTATGCAATTCAATAAGAATCTAACAAAAGCTCTTCACTAAACAAAGTACTAGTTTAAACTAAAAACTTTCTGTTAATGATTTTATAGGGAAGAGCACATCCTGAAAGATCAGGATTTGAGGGTGCTTGGACAAAGGAGCCTTTGAAGTTTGACAATTCGTACTTCAAGTAAGCCGTTAATGTATTACTGACGCAACTAGATTATGTAACATGTGCATGTTCAGCTAATGTTATACTGTAATCAGGGAGCTCCTGAATAATGAGCCAGACTCGGATCTATTGAAACTTCCCACGGACAAGTCTCTTGTAGAGGATCCTAAGTTCCGCCGCTATGTGGAGCTCTACGCAACGGTATGTTTGCGCTTTGATTCTTGTTCAGATTATTGCTCAAAGAAATTGCATATCCCATTTGAAGTCGAAGGAGAATTTTACTTGTCAGCATGCTTTCTTCAGAGGGAATTGATGAATATTCTTTTTGTTCTCTTTTAAATGGCAGGATGAGGATGCTTTCTTCAGAGATTATGCAGCGTCCCACAAGAAGCTCTCTGAACTAGGCTTCATTTCACCTTCAAGGTTGGGTTTGAAGGTGGCTTTGGGAGTTGTTGTTGCTGCAGCCATGGCAATCCTCAGTTACTATTATGAAGTTCACAGGAAATTCACTTGAGTACAAAGACCTTCAACTATGCATGTGTATTGCAATTCTTTATTCATCTGTTAAACATGTCTATCAAACTGATAATAAATTTATGTGGTTGCTGCCAAATCTCAAGTTTCAGCATTGACAAAGTTGCCTTTTTCCAATCGCCATATCAAGAAAACGAATGCACAGAGTAGAACTCAAGTCGGATGGCCTTTGAATATCATCAAATTAACAAGGGGAAAGATTATTAAATTGTTGTTATTTTGATGGATGTGGATGCGCCTTATTAGGCATACAATATAAGCTTAAGAACTTCTACCGTAATAGATAGGAGTCTAGGAGATTAGGAGAACAAGTTCATCTCCAACCTAAGAATACAGCTTAAGAAATTAAATTAGTTAAGACTGTTAACAAGATTAGATTAAATCAGGCAGGCTCTAGGACTCAAAGAAAGAGTAATGTCCTGGAAAACCTTAAGCCTCTTGTCAATTTTCTTTGGAAAGATCCTTGGAGTGCTGGTTCCAACCCCCTTCCCTGGCTCGTTTGTTGGACCAAGAACTGCGGCGATGATAGCCTCTTCAAAGTCTTGGCTGTCGGGTAATAAATCTGCCAATTTGTCTCCTTTCTCTTCAGATGAAGGGGAGAGCCTTCTTGTCTTAATCTCTGGTTTTTCCAGTTCTGCAGAGAAATGCTTTGTGTAATCTCCTATTTCATTCACTCTCGTAGAGTTGGCAGAGTTCCCGGACCTTGTTCTTTTAAGGGTCTCATGCAATTGATTCCCAACTGGATCTTTTACAACAGGCTCCTTCACGAATTTGGATGAATAGAACGGTGGTGCATCAATATTTAAGGAATTTTCAGAAGGAAAAGCTACTGGTTTGGCACTTGGCGGCTGAGGAATCACCATTTGATTTGTCATTATATTGGAATTAATGTTCTCATCAGCAAAATCATCATGTGATCTGGCTGCATTTGCTGGTGGTAAGCTGATGGGATCCTTGCAAGGCTGCGGCTGCCAAATTGATGAAGAACCAAGGAAGGCATCAAAGAGCCGACTCTGTTCAATCCGGTCCCCTCCCTTATTCATCATCTCAGACTCAAGGTCCTTAAGCATCTGCTGTGCTCTTTCATAGGCCTTGAGATGGGAATCTACCCCTCTGGGTCCATCCGCCACTGCTGGTTTCACTCTTCGCAAAGTTTCTTTAGCCTCAGTAATTCTACCTTGCTTCATCAAGCAAATACCCAGGTTACACATCTTGTTATTGTCTGGTGCGATTGACAGAGCCCGGCGATAAGCATATTCTGCTTCAATGTAGTTGTTCTGCTGCATCAATGCCCATCCCAAGTTTCCCTGAAAAAGAGAAAGATTTTTCTTAAATTCATGTATAAAACCCAAGGAGTGAAAAGCAAGCAAAGATGAGAGGACTGAAGTCTTACCAGCAGCCGAGTTGCTTCTTGCTCCACGGAGACCTGAAATTTCTTTCCCTGAGACCGGGCTGTCTTGGTGCGCTTCCCATTGAAAGCCAGCCCTTGTTGAATCAAATACAATTTGCGCTTCAATAATGCTACTTGGTCATCCAATCTTCCACATCTCTGTAGAATTACAATAACAAGTCAGCCATCTGTTAAGACCAAAACAACTTGGTGTGATTCTTAATATTACATTTCTGAGCAGACCTTGTAGAGATCCAACAAAATGTTGTCAAGAGACTCCTGGGCTTGGTCCGAGCATCTACTACGCAATGACTTGATAGCTTCAATGGCTTCCTCTGCTCTATTTTGTTGCTTCATCACAATGGCCATATCTTTCAAAGCACTATCCACTCTATCCCCGGCATTGATGGCTGCCCAAAACAAAGGAATCGCCCTCTCCGGATCCTTATCTACCAACTGAACCAATAAAAAAACCCAGAACGATAAATACCCATAAAAGAAGCATAAACACAGCCAATCTCGAAAGGACCAAGATGCTTACTTGAACATTCTTTGCTCTAACATAAGGAGTGTCACCAACTGGGACTTTGTGGATGGCATGGAAGGACTCAGACCGAGTTCTGGAAACCCCTAGAGGCTTCGCCGGAGAAGTAGGGGCCGACTTAGAAGGCCTGAATCCAGGAGGAGCATTCCACACATCTTGCAACATCTTCGAAAACAGTTTTTATTTTCTTTTCTTTGTCTTATCGCAGTGTTGTCAAAGATCTGTGGGCAGTGAAAAATAAAAGACTGAAGAAGAGTGGCGAGGGAGAAAAGGAGGCTTTAGAGAGAAGAGTGAAGAGAGTGTGCGAAAGAACCGATGTGATTTAGAGAGGTTTTAGGACAAAAGGTCTGAAATTTTCGACCGTTGAGGTTACCGTTTTACGTCGTAGCCGTTGGGTAAGCGTGGACTTAAGAGAACAAACACTATTATTCTTTTTACCCCAAATTTTAGCATATTTAGAGTTATGACCTGTTAATAAAGAATATTTACATTCATACCCTCTAATTATGCAATTCCAAAATCCAAAGGTGGCATTGGATCTTTTGTGCTTATAATTGTATTCATGAATTTTTGTTATCTCTTATATATACAAAGGTTTCACCATATAAAGGTTTGTGGCGACTAGGCATTAATTCAAACGGCATGTATATTAGACAAATTTTTAGAAGTTACAAGTTTGTAAAGAATTTGGATGTGTAATGTTTTCTTCAAGTTAAGTAGTACATACATATTAGAGAGATTTTTGAAAATTGTGAGTTTAGAAAGGTTTAGATGGCTAATGTCTTCTCAAGTGAGTTAAGTAGTAGATTAGGAGTTGGGGGTTTGAGGGTAGATTAGGAATTTAAAAAATAAAATGGTGGGTTGGGCTTTCATATGAGATTGGTAGTATAACCCAAATTCTCCTGGAGTAAAACCCAAATGGGTTGGAACCTTTTTTTGGAGGCAGGTCGACGGGCTTGCTTAAGAAATTGTAGAACAACCCAACATCACTTTGTAGGCCTGAAGTGACACTTAAAATGGCTGGCATGAGAGAAGCTTATGACCCAAACACGCTTGATAGGCCTAAAATTACACCCAAGTGCAAGCCTCGTAGATTCCTAGTTTGCAAGCCAGGCTAGGGTTTTGGTATAGTTTGGCGTAGAAGCTGAGTAAATTCCTTTGTTTGGGCTCCTTTTCTTACCAGCTCTATCTTAGCAGGACAAGAGCCAGTCATTGTTGCTCGTTAGAAGTTGGAAATTTGAGTAGTTTTATAGCAGCCACATCACTCATATTCCCCTAATTCAACCCTTCTCGTCCTCTAAAAGGAGAAGAGGAACCATAGATTTTTCGCTTCTCCAATCCTCTGCTACAACACTAGTACTAATAATTTGGTAGTTGCTTACACTTTTTTAACCAAACTTGGCTAGGCATGGACCAAAGTTTTGGTACAACTGACAGTGATGGCGTTTAATTATCGTCCCATGTAATAGACAAGTTGTTAGAGAGCGATGTGGCTTTGCTGAATTTCATATGTTTTACCTTATAATTGCAATTCATGCATGTGGGCGTGTCATGACGGATAAATGGAGAGAAAGTTCGCCTTCGCCCACAAACCTTTCCGCTCTACCAACTTACATTTAATGACTTCGACCAAGTTGAACTAGAAATTTTGAATGCATAATAGCTTCATAGATTTTAAAGTTAGAAAATGAGTCAAGCAACAAGTTGGGTTTTTCCACAAAAAGACAAAAAAAGACGAGTTGGGTTTTGGTGAATATTTAAGTTTGATTTGTTTATTTTTGAGTACCTTAATATTCAACTTAAATTATTTACAAATTTAACAGATTTTTTTTAATATATAATTTTTATATTTTATTATTAATTTATTATTTTCTCCTATAATATATGTTTGAAAAAACAATAAATTGAATCTATCTAATCGAGTTTGAACAGTTTGATTATTTTATAGAGCCAAGTTTCAAATTTCGAATTTTCGATCGAATCAAATTTAAATGTGATATTGAATGATCTCAACTCGGTTCAATTACACATTTAATAGACCTAATACTTCATGTTAAAATTGTGTTCATATTAACGTAAAATTTAGTGTCAATACGTGAAACACAATAATTCTTTAAAACTTATATTTAAGATAATTTTTTAATCAAATTTTAACTAATGTAATATTTACTTATCTAAAATCGTTAGGTTTATAGCTTGGTCCGCTGCTTCTTTAATAAGACTGCACCGAACCACATCCATCTCCAGTAATCCAATATCTACTCTAGCGCAGAAATAGAAGCCACCCTCATTGCCAAAATTAGTGCGGAGTCTAATTCTGTGGAAGCAGTACTAAATGGGCAGGTCTCCTTGTTGTGAGAAAGGTCACACAAACAAAGGAGCATGGACCAGAGAAGAAGATGCGCGTCTCACAGCTTACATCCAAGCTCATGGAGAAGGTTGCTGGAGATCCCTCCCGAAAGCTGCTGGCCTTCTCCGTTGCGGTAAGAGTTGTCGTCTTCGATGGATTAACTATCTGCGCCCTGATGTTAAGAGGGGTAATTTTACTGATCAAGAAGATGAACTCATCATCAAGTTACATAGCCTTCTTGGTAACAAGTAAGTCTCGGAAATCTCTTGATTTATTCCTCCGTGCCTTAGCTAGCTATCTCCGTTAACTGAGATGGTAAGTTGGTTGTTTCTTTTGTTTCTGCTTGAGTGAAGGTGGTCAATAATAGCAGCAAGGCTGCCCGGAAGAACAGATAATGAGATCAAGAATCACTGGAACACCCACATAAAGAGGAAGCTTCTGAGCAGAGGTATTGACCCGTTAACACATCGCCCAATCACTGAACAAGCTGCTATTCACAGCATGGGTAGGGTTTCATCTACTGAACTTCAAAGAGAAGCTGTGCAGACCAAGAATGAGCTTACTTGCATAAACCAGAACAACCCAAATGGAGAAAAGTATCTGGAATTGAATCTTGAGCTGCGGATAAGCCCTCCCTCTTCACACCCACCTCAGCCAATGGAGAAAGGAGACAGAAGAGTCGTTTGCTTCTACTGTAGTTTGGGACTACGAAACAGCAAGGAGTGCACTTGTGGGGGCAGTAAACGTAGAACGTGTGAGTTTCTGTGCTTGACTAATGGCGTTTTGGATTGCAGAAGGCTGGAGTTGAAGTGAGAATTCATGTACACATATTGATAGCAAAATCGATACTAGCTAGCACTTTAAGTTTCTCTAGTTCCCTTCTGGTTTCTATAATTACCAAATCTACTTGACTTGTTCTATAATGAAACACTCGACACTTTCTGAATTCACAATAGTTCCATGAAGATTAAGGAATGTTTGTCCACGTATTCAAATCTTTGATAAAATTTATTTTCTGGAGGATTATTGACTGTTTCTTGACTTACCCATTTCTTCACTTGGAAAAAATGTAAAACTTCTTATGTTGGAGATTAATGAACAACCTAGGAAGAAGGAAGGAGAAAGTAACAGGGACCCGGAGTAGGTAACCCATCTCAGTCATGCATAAAAGAAGTGCGAGAAGAGGAGTGAAAGCGAGAGCCAGAGAGAGAAAGAGAGAGGCCAGCATTCATTGCTAGTTTGCTACCATCTTAGACAGTTCTACCTACCAAACGGTTGGCTGCTGACTGCATACAAAAACAAAATCGATTTTCGTAAAACTTACCTGTGCAATTTTGTTTTTCTCTCCATATCCAACACTTCAGTAAAATGCTGACAAAATAGCCTAACTAGAATTAATCTGGACTTGGCTGGTTAGCCGTTACTTGTCCCTTGAAAAGAAGGGAAGTAATCCATCGATTCAAGAGCACAACCAGACGCTGACGCATTTCCATATGTAACGCTAGCAAGGGGCTCGCTGTTGGTTAATGGTCCAGGAACCATGAACGTCTGCTTCTTTTACTGTTTTATTTTAACCAGAACAGGACAAGAAACCTACTCAATCTTAACAAATTGTTGGTCAGAAGTGGGGTCCATGGCTGAGACATGCGGAGCGCTCACAGCTGCTTGCCAGAGTCAAGAGGCTCGGAGGGTAAGAAACTGAGCAAAAACCTTAAATTTAGTAACCTCTCCTTTACCCAGGAATGACAACCTCGGATTGATTGAGCTTGGTAGCTAGACCACGATATAACCTGAAAGAACCCTCGAATTCTTCCTGCCGATGTTGTGTTACGTGCTTCTGTGGCTATCATAGAATAACATATGGTTGATATTAACTATAGAAGGAGCTTCGTGCTCCAATGGACCAACCAACACAGTTTCAAGGTCAGTATGGACGATGGTGACAAGGTAGGTAAGGAAACCTGAACTGAGAAAATTCATGGCAACTCGCAAGAAGTCTTTTCTTCTTCAATTTTTAGTTAGTTCCCATAATTTAGGTTATTTCATAACAAGCAGTCGAAGCCAGCTAGTTATCAGGTTGATATCAAGATAGTTTCATTAAGGTTTATACATAAAAGATCATGGAAGATGACACACATAAGCTTCATTGAATTTTCTCCATAAGAAAAGATTTATCTGGTCTAATAGATTAAGGATTAATGATGACCACAATTTTCAAGCAACAACTGCTTTATGGTGCACGATAAAGACAAGAAATAATGAAATGGAGCTTCTTGAAGAAATTATAAATTTGAATTAATAAATTAGCAAGTCACAATTCACAATATCCATATCATACAAACTAAACAACTGCCTATAACATCTTTAGAACATCCTAAATTGCATTAAGCATCTAGGACAATAAGAAGTACACTGTTTAAACAGAAGTTGAAACTGAAGAAGGCATTTAGCTACTGCAACAAGAGAAACATCCAGAAAACATCAAGCATTCTCAATGCTGCTTCAAGTTATATAAGAACCACTCTCAATTTGCCTCCTCTATCAGCTTAACCAGCTTTTTTATCAAGTCTTGCTGTACCTGAGCTTGATGACTCACCCATTGCATCAGGAGAAGCAGCAGCTTGGGATGAAGCTCGCTTCAGAGAAGTTGGCAGCCCTGATATTTCCTAAACAAGGGAAAAAACTACTGTCAATTATCTTGGCATAAGTTATGGAAGAAATTTGGCACATGAGGATTGAACTCTTCATATGCACAACATGAGAGTTCACATCATCTAAGGATATGGTATCACAAGCAGCCGTTCTGAAATAACATTGCAAAAGCATATAAAACAGATAAAGTTACAACCCTTTTTTCCAAATTACCTTCATCAAATGCAGCCTCAGGTCACAAGGACGAACTTGGTTTCCAATGCATGCCATTGCAAATTTTGAATATTGAAATAGTACATCAGCAGCAGCTTGTTTTTTCTCTTCAATCTAACATAATTGATTCGATAGGAAAGAGAAAGAAGAAGGTCAACAGCTTTCTGTTAAGCAGGAGATTAACAATCTTGAGTGCAGACCATTTAGCATCAAATATTATGTAAGAGAGATCTAAACCAACTGAAACAGTAAACTGAAATTATTCCAACTTTGTTGAGGAGTTGTGACAAGAAAAGATGGAGATTAATAAATTTGCAAACCAATTTTGTTTCCGAATGAATCAACCTGAGCTTACTGATCTATATGGATTTCAATTGCTATTTACATATTCCTATCTATTACACAACTCAGGTTTAGATGATAGATCACCACACCCTGAGGGAACGATTCCGTATTTTGAACACCATACCCTATTGAAACCCTTCTAGACTGTGAGGGAGAGATGTTCATGCAGCCATGCATCTCAAATTAAGATATGGGAACCCACACATAAAAGTCAAGTACATAAATCTATTACGCCTGAATTTTTTTTTTCCCAATCTCTTTGTTTCAACCTTGATTAAGCCTCTCTATTTCATGTGATCAAACCTATGATTCCACCAGAGAAAGAAAATGAAAAGAATTTGAAATGCTAGAAAAAATGCCATAATCCACACAATGTTAATAGAAAAATTACTCTGCAAACTTCTAGCAACACTGTTCCCCATCAACAGAAATTCACAGCATAAGAAACTGCTAATGATTTTCACATAAACCATGCCCGGAAGAGCCAAGAAATTTTCAGCATCTGCTCAAATTAAATACATGGTAACTGATTTTCCACATATACAAACAAAGAGATAAATTCACCAGAAAAATTTGCAATCAAAGGCAATTATAAGAAGGAAGAATTGTTGCCAAGTTCGACAAACAACAAAAGAGAATAAAAATTGAAGTAGGTAGAGTTTAATACAAGAAAGGGTATCAGAATTCTTGTTGGGTAACTAAATTTTCTTTAATTCCAAAGACTATTAACAACAGGAGACTCTGCAGAGAGTCGTATCAATCGGAAAACATTATTATTATTATTAAATAAAAAAGAAAGGTTAAGAGAGATTGAAACAAGTAGTAAGTAGTACCTCGTAATCTTCTTTCATGCTTGGATTTGCCTTGCATCTCGGCCGCCGCACTGGTATTTTAATTTTTTCTCGTCTTTACATTTTAAAAATTTTTTGAAAATATTTTTTTTTTTCACAACCTGCCTATTAGCCCAGTTGGTTAGAGCTTCGTGCTAATAACGCGAAGGTAGCAGGTTCGAGACCTGCATGGGCCAAAAATTTTTTTTCCATTATTGATTTTTAAACCGATTTCTAGCCTTTTTCATCATTGGATTTTTGGGCCGATTTCTAGCCTTTTCACGGCCACGGACAACAGAACCTCACAGGCCCAGACAAAGATGGGTTTGGATAGAAAAATTTTCTAGCCCGTTGTAAAATACAGCAAATCCATAATCTCATCTATTTTGTTTTATCTCAATTAAATGATCTTAAACTCCACAAGTAAACAGAATGATAATAATGCTTAATCTTTGCAAAATGCCAACAATGGTAAAAAAATCCGACATGTGTATAACGAAGCTCCAATTGGTCCAAATGTGAGGGTGAATACATCAATGATCGACTACTAAGAAACCCCAGACAACCCTCCACCCCCCCTAAAAAGAAAAAAAAAAGCAGAAAAGTAGATGGAAGTCAACAGTTGATGCTTCATGTCTCCTTTGGCGGGGCCTTCTTTGCAGCCTCAGCTGCTTCCTTCTCTGCTTCAATCTCAGCTGCAATGGCATCAATTTCAGCTTCATCAAGCTGCCGCAGACCATGCTCCTTTGTCATCACAGCAACTTCGATGTTCTTTCCTCCACTCTCAACAACCTGAATACAAGAGACTCGCATAAAGACAAGTAATCTTTATTCAGCATAAAACATAAACTTTTACCATGTTGGTAAGCCATACAATCAACTGCATAATCTGATGTTGAAAGGAGTAGCAGCAAAATGTAGACTTCAACCTACAGAGACAACTAACCCACTGAAGCGGTTATTTTATAATCTGGCAACAAGTGTATAGTTTCACCATATAAACCATTATTGCTGTCATGCTTCCAAGTAGCAATGCATTGGAAGAAATAATTACCACATTCTATGGCACAAACAATACTTAAAATCCTTTTTCCTAGCTGCTTGTGTTCCTTTGAAATAAAGCACTAATAAAATCATTACTTTCAACAGACACATAATAGCATTAATGTCCAAGTTGCAAGTCTGTTGCTCCATTTCATAACTTTGATTCAGGCATTTTCCATTTTCTAGGGGCAAACATAAGCCATATCATTTCTATGGCACAAACAATACCTAAAATCTTTTTTCCTAGGTGCTTGTGTTCCTTCGAAATAAAGCACTAATGAAATCATTACTTTCAACGGAAACATAATAGCATTAATGTCCAAGTTGCAAGTCTGTTGCTCCATTTCATAACTTTGATTCAGGCATTTTCCATATTCTAGGGGCAAACATAAGCCATATCATTTCTATAAGGCTTACAGTCCATGCATGACCTTAAAAGGCATGACTCGTATCATATGGCATTTGGGGGTATACTTCAAATTAAAGAAAGATTTATTCATATTTCCATGGATTCAACCACTGATAACTGACAAGCAGCACAATTTGTATCATACATTAAATGAAGAGAGATCATGGAACGGAAAACACGTGAAAACAAAGTAAAAGTTAACAACGAAGAACTAACCAAAGAAACTTACCTCAAGCAATGCACGAATTGCAAGCTTAATGGTTTCTCGTCCAGAGGTTTCCTTATAATTCTTCTCCAGGAACTCTCGTATTGAGTTAGAGTTTCTCCCAGTTGCATTAGCTTTCCAAGCAGAAAATGTCCCTGATGGATCTGTCTGATATAGTGATGGTACGCCACTATATGGATCAAATCCCACAATCAGAGTTGAGAGACCAAACGGCCTAACACCTCCACTTTGAGTGTACTTCTGCTGAAGACCTGCAATATAACGAGTAATATACTCGACAGTAACTGGATCTTCAACAGTCAGCCTGTGGCTTTGACATTCAATCCGAGCCCTATTTATGAGGACACGAGCATCTGCTTTGAGTCCAGCACATGCCAAAGCAATGTGATCGTCCAAGTTCACTATCTTCTTAACCGATCTACACAACAGAAGTAGTAAAAGGGTAAAAAATAGCCCACTTTGGAGAAATTCAAAACCTCAAATGATATTTTTAATACATGTTTTTCTCATAAAATTCCTAAATTTTCTGTCTTCTATATCATCAAGATAAATTATTAGAGTTAAAACAAATAAAATCTTTATCCAAAAACCAGTTTTCCTAAACAAAGTGGCATCGAGTTTGTTCCAAATCCAATTCATAAAACCCTTGCACTAAATTTATTTGAGCAAAAATTAAATACGAAAGAATCGATTTTTAAGATAGACAAAACGGAAATATGAAAGTGGAAGGATAGTACAGAAAGAAAAAAGAAAACCTGGAGTCCTGGAGCTTGGCGGTGGATTTTTTCTCCACACCAAGGACGACGATATCTGTGCCGCGGACACCGACGGCTGCGTTTCCTTTACGGACGGCTTCAAGGGCATATTCCACTTGGAACAAATGGCCATCCGGCGAGAACACCGTGATTGCTCTGTCGTATCTCGCCATTTTCTTCTATTCCTTGGATTTCCTTTTGCCAGTGAATATTGATTGGAACTTGGTAGAGTTGCGGAAACTTTTCCTTTCAGCTAGTGGCAACTTAAGCGACAAGTTAAAAAAAATAGATGTTGACCAAATTTGAAAAAGAAAAAAGAAAAAGGGACAATTATGTATTTTCCGCTTTTATTCATTGGTAGAAAAAAAAATGATAGAAGGGTACCATAACAATTTTTTTTGAGTAATACATTTTAATTAGAAGTTATAATCACAATTAACATATTACATGAATAGATAACGAAAATTACATTACTCAAACTAAGTAAACTAGTAAATAATTATAACAAACTAAACAAACTAATAAATAACTAGACTAACTCAAGCTCACACTTGATTAGACTCGAACCTGAGAATTCAAAGTCTCAAGACCTCTTCCTTACCACTAAGCCAACAATAACAATTTTTTTAAGCATAAAAGTTACTTGATATTTCATATTAGTATCAATATTTCATTAATAGGTATATTTATATCGTATTTATTTCACATTTAATAAATGTAAAATATAAAAATTACCATAAAATAATATGTATCAACACATTAAATTCGAATCAAATGTTTTAACCTTTCTCTTAATTTTTAATTTTGAAAGCATTAAATTTTAGTTATTTACTCATTTTAAAACTTTTATTTTACTATTTATTATTCATTCTCCTAACAAATGTCTAGAAAGTAGAAAGTAAGTGTAACAATAAAGAATTAATGTCCATAATTGAAGTATTTTGCTATTTTTTTAGTTTTTTTTTATTGTTAGATAAGTTTTCAAATCTTCAAATAACATTTAATATGAACAATTAAGGTTCTTTAGAAGGGATTAGGTCCAAAGTTCAATTCTCCGCTTTTCTTTTGTACCTCCTATGAATTAAAAAAAAGAAATAACATTTAACATGAATATTTAGATTAATACTTAACTTTGTTGTTGATATGACAAAGTCTACCCGTTTTGGGCCAAGCCCAATAGCGTCGGAGGTCACCACGTGGTAAAAACTCACTGGTCAACGTGGCCCACGGCGACAGAGGCAAAGTTCATCATCACACCTGTCGCTGGGCGACAGACCTACTGATCCACGTGGCCTTCGGTGACAGAGGTAAAGTGCGTCATCGCACTTGTCGCTAGGCGACAGACTCACAATCTATCGCCTGCAACCATAACGCGACACATGGTGCGCATTACACCTATCGCTTGGCGACAGACTCGCAGTCCGTCGCCTATAGACAAATGGCAACACGTGGTGCACGACTTCGGCTCCCGCTGGCAATAGATTCGTGACGCCACAACGTGCCACGTGGTATGAATCTCTGGCAGGCGACAGGCTCCAAATGCTCCTGGTTTTCGAGGAACTTGTGTTATATTAGGACGCAAACTCTCAGCAAGATGAGGGACTTATCTTCAAGCAATTAACCTAGAATATTGGCCTATAAATAGGCCCCAAGTACAATTTTATTCTTTAATTTTTGACTATTGGCTTTTACGCTTCTCAATACTGAAGAATTTTCTGCTGACTTAAACATCGGAGTGCCTACGCAGGGAACCACCCCTGCGTCTCTCTGACTTTTCTTGTTTTACAGAAGATTCTTGGAGACACGTGGAGACTAAGTACGAACATCAACGTCAGCATATCCTTATTGTTGTTTTGTGCAACAACAATTGGCGCCGTATATGGGAAACGTATAAAACGCCAAATCGAGATTTTCTAAGATGGTGAGAACAAGATCGACAAACGTAAGGACAGGAAGTGAGGAAAACTCTGTGAGCTCCCTTGAACAGCAGATTCGCCAGACAAACCAGGTGAACAGGGAGGAAGAAAGAATTATTGTGTCGGCAGCAGAATTCGAGGCTCTGAGGCGACAGAGTGAAGAAACTACCCAGGCACTGCGAGCCATGGTGGATTTGTTCCAAGAAGTTCTCCCGACATTGGATCTGCCGCCTGCCGTGCAGAGCTTGGTAGGAGGAACAAGTAGAGGTGTCCCGCCGCAAGCGATTGGGCGACAGGTGGACACAATAGCGACAGACTCCTACCATCGGCGAGAGGTTCCCCATGTGGAAGAGCACGACATTCATCGGGATGCTGCAGGACAGGGGAGCAGGAGGACTGTCACAGGTAACCAGCGAGAGACTGAGGAAGCGGCAGGCCTAGACCCTGCGACAGGGGTCACGCGACAGGTGTCTGGTGTCGGGCGACAGATACCTGAGAGACAGGGTGTCGATCGAGCGGCAGGATCCTCCGCCCACCACCATGACTTGTCAAAATTCATTGGTACAGACGCAGAACAAGGTATCGGAGGTGCTGGAAAGAACGGAATCGACGGCCAAAGCACTTGGGGAGCCGGGTCAGAGTTTGACCCCACTTGGTGTACACAAATGGCACGAACAGATGCACCTCAAGGAAGGGGTAAGGAAATAGTTGTTGAATACCTGCCCAATTCGTCTCATGCCAGGAATCAACTCGCTCCCCCTGTGGACATGAAGAAGATGATAGAACAGGTACTAGAAGAGAAAAAATTAGTGTTTACAGAAGAGAGCCAGAGAAGAAGAGTACCGTTCTACACGACCATCATGCAAAAACCTCTGCCCTCAAAGTTCAAAATGCAGCATATGGCCACATACACCGGAAATATGGACCCCTACGATCATATACAAAACTATGAGGCCCTAATGTTGCTACATGGATGGGAAGACGAGATAATGTGTAGAGCCTTTTCCTTAACTTTATCCAGACATGCGATGAAATGGTTCAATAACCTGCCTGAAGGGTCCATTGTCTCTTTTGACCAGCTACGAAATGAGTTTTTTAAGGCGTTTGCGGTGAATAGTCAGAGGAGGAACGAACCGACCTATTTGCTCACTATTAAGCAGGGAGATAAGGAGTCATTGAAGATTTATGTGGATCGGTTCAGAGATGCTACTTTAGAGGTGCGAGATCTGCAAGTCAGTATAGCCGTGGCAGCCATGTTACATGGGACAAGGTCTGAGAAATTGCAAGAATCCCTGTTGCTAGAACAGCCAACTACCATCTCAGACCTACTTTCCCGCGCACATAAGTACGTAACGCAGGAGGAAGTCATGAAAATGGTGATGACAGGAGAATCCAAGGATGGAAGAAAACGAGGAAGAGAGGTCACTGAAGCATCTTCTAGGCAACCGAGAAATTTTGAGAAAGCTCCCGCACTAAAATACAATTCTTATACCCCACTCACTGAATCTCGGGCTTCAGTGTTAGCAGCTATTGAAGGATCAGGGCTATACAGACTCCAAAGAAGGCGTCGGGGAATTTGGGCCGTGATTTAAGGTCGTACTGTGATTACCACTCAGCGCATGGGCACACGACCGAGAAGTGTAAGGAATTGATGAATCAGCTAGAAAAGCCAGCGCGAGAGAGAAAAATAAACCGTTTCGTGTGGAGAGGTGACAAAAACAGCTATCCTACGCGAAACAGAGGAAATTAATTTAGAGACAGAAGAGGTGAAAACAGGGGACCTGTGAGACGAGATGAAGGTAACAGAAGAACGGAAGGAAGGAATCGAGAGGAAGATAATGAACCCACTGGGTCAGCTATTAACGTAATATCCGGAGGTGAATCATTAGCTGGTACTTCTTCCTCATCTCGAAAGTCTTACGCTCGACAGCCCACCAAATCAACTCAGTAATGGAGGAAAAGCAGGATGAGGAAACCATTACTTTTACACCAGCCGATAGAGGAGATGTAGTGGTTCCTCATAATGACCTGATGGTAATTACAGCCGTGGTAGCAAAGCACCCAGTGAGTCGAATCTTGGTCGACAATGGGAGTTCGATGAACTTAATCTACTGGACCTGCTTCGAAAGGATGAATATCATGGAGGACAGGTTGAATCCAGTACCCACACCCTTATACGATTTTTCTAGAGAGAAGGTAAAGGTAGCAGGCGCCATTCAGCTACCTGTTACATTGGGGGAGAGCCCAAATGATGTCATCCGACAAGCATTGTTCATGGTGGTGAAAACAATGTCTGTGGCTTACAATATGATATTCGGGCGGCCATTGTTAAACGACATGAGAGCGGTAGTGCGTCCCTGCTATTTGTTAATGAAGTTTCCTACTCCTCACGGTGTTGGACAAGTGAGGGGAGATCAAAGAAAAGCCAGGACGTGTAATGTCGCATCCACCACATGTAAGGGGATTCAAAGGAAGGAAACCCTTACAATTGAAGAAAAGCCTAAGCCAAAACCTGATGAGGAGATGGAGGCAATTCGGTTGGACGAAAAAGATGGAGAAAGAATAGTATATGTGGGGGGCCAGCTTCCTGAAGAAGTGAAAAGAGAAATAATCCGATGCTTAAAAGAGAATAAAGATGTGTTCGCATGGACACCAGCCGATATGCCCGGAATTAATCCTGAAGTTGTTTGTCATCGGTTGAACGTAGTCTCGGGGGCAAGGCCGATAAAGCAAAAGAAGAGGAATTTTGCTCCATAGAGGCAACAGGCAATAAATGAAGAAATTTCGAAGTTGCTATAGGCGAAATTCATTAGAGAAGTTAATTATCCAGAATGGTTGGCTAACGTTGTGATGGTGAAGAAAGCCAACGGGAAATAGAGAATGTGTGTGGACTTCACGGATCTGAACAAAGCTTGCCCTAAGGATTCGTATCCACTACCACGAATAGACAAGTTAGTAGATGAAACTTGTGAGTATGAATTGCTTAGTTTCTTAGATGCCTTTTCGGGGTACCACCAAATCATGATGCATCCAGATGATAAGGAAAAGACTTTGTTCATTACTGATAGTGGGACATATTGCTATCGAGTAATGCCATTCGGTTTAAAAAACGCGGGGGCTACCTACCAGCGCATGGTAAATAAAGTGTTCCAAGACTTGTTGGGCAACACAATAGAAGTTTATGTTGATGATATGATCATCAAAAGCCGACAAGGAGAATCACATGCTGAGAAAATGACTAAGGTATTTAATATGCTGCAACAGTACGAGATGAAGTTGAATCCCAATAAATGCTTATTTGGGGTGAGATCCGGAAAGTTCTTGGGATTCATGATTACTAATCGAGGGATAGAGGCTAATTCCGAGAAAGTTCAAGCTATTTTGGACATGAGGCCACCCAATACTGTAAGAGAAGTTCAAAGGCTGACAGGGAGGATAGCAGCCTTGAGTCGTTTCTTGTCCAAATCAGCTGAAAGAAGTCTACCATTTTTCAAGGCGATAAATGCAGGAAAGAACTTCAAATGGACGGAAGAGTGCAACGACGCCTTTGAATGCTTGAAAGACTACTTGAAAGAGTTGCCTCTATTATCCCGGCCACAGCCCGGAGACTAACTCCTCATGTACCTCGGTGTAGGAGAGAAAGCTGTAAGTGCAGTCCTACTAAGGAAAGAAGGAGACAGGGATTGACCGATCTATTATGTAAGCAAAGTCCTACTAGATGCCGAGGCAAGATACCCCTTAGTTGAAAGAATAGCTTTATCCCTAGTGATGGCACTCGGAAGTTGCGGTCTTACTTCTAAGCTCACTCGGTGACTATCTTAATAGATCAGCCTTTGAGGCAAATACTGCAAAAACAGGAACACTCCGGGCGTCTAATTAAATGGGCTATCGAATTGAGTGAATATGACATTCACTTCCAGCCTCACCAAGCAATAAAAGGACAGGCATTGGCAGATTTCATTGTAGAATGCACTGGTCGAGAGGTCCAAGAGGAAACAGAGTTAGTTTGGTGGAAATTATTTGTTGATGGAGCTCGTAACGTGGATGGCAGTAGAGCCAAAATTGTGCAAATATCGCCTGACGGGGAAACCTATGAGTATTCCCTACGTTTCGATTTCCCAAGTTCGAACAATACAGCCGAATACAAAGCCTTGATAGCTGGGATGAAACTTGCTGAAAAACTAGGAGTCAGCAACTTAGTGGCCCATAGCGATTCACAATTGGTAGTAAACCAGTTCTCGGGTGAGTATGAAGCACGAGAACCCGCCTTAGTCCCTTATCTGCAGAAAGTACAATTGTTGGCATAGTCGTTTCAGCACTTCCAGCTGACTCAGATAAATTGGACAGAGAACAACCATGCAGATGCTCTTTCAAAATTGGCGTCTTCTAGAGGGGTCAAAGGAGGTATCGTCAAAGTGGAATCCCTTGCTAAGCCAAGTATCGAAGAAGAAGGTGTTTGCGATATCGAGATCGGAGATGATTGGAGAGTCCCGATCAAAGACTATATATTGAGAAACACACTCCCAGCTAACAGTGACGAGGCTCGAAGGTTGAAATTGAAAAGTGCCAAGTTTGCCGTAGTGAATGGGGAACTCTATAAGCGAAGCTTCACAATGCCCTTGCTGAAATGCCTAGGGCCCCAACAGGCTGAGTACACCTTAGCTGAAGTTCATCAGGGAATATGCGGTGAACACTTAGGGGCTCGTGCCTTGGCCTCGAAAATACTACGCGTAGGGTTTTATTAGCATACACTGAGAAAGGATGCCACAGACAAAGTAAGAAGATGTGAAAAGTGTCAGAAATTCGCTCCAATAACAACCGCGCCCGTTTCGGCCCTTCAGAACACTCTCCAGCCAACTCCATTCGCACAGTGGGAACTAGATATCCTGAGACCTTTTCCACTAGGCTCAGGACAACGGAAATACTTACTTGTGGCTACAGATTATTTCACGAAGTGGATAGAGGCCGAACCTTTGGCTACAATTTCTGAGAAGAAGGTGGAAGCAATGGTGTGGAAGGACATAATTTGCCGATTTGGAATCCCTCGAGTGATAAATGCAGACCATGGGAAGCAATTCGACTGTTATGCTTTTCGAGATTTCTGCAAAAGCCTGAACATTGTCCTAAGAATATCTTCTGTGTCTTACCCGTAGGCTAATGGGCAGGCAGAGGTGAGTAATCGAACTACACTACATGGGTTGAAGATCAGACTGGATAAAGCAAAGGGAGCATGGGTAGACGAGCTCCCGAGTGTTCTATGGGCCTACAGAACGACAAGCAAGGTCTCGACAGGGGAAACACCGTTCAGTTTGGTTTATGGGACTGAAGCCCTCATCCCAGTAGAAGTTGGAGCCAAAGCAAAAATGAGACTTGCTGCTTACCAACAGAGGGTAGCTACTTATTACAATGCACGAGTTAAAAACAGAGAGTTGCAAGAAGGAGACTTGGTATTGAGAAAGTTGGCAATCACAAACGCCCATAAGGAAGATGGAAAGTTCCGGGCTAATTGGGAAAGACCATACAGAATCAGAAGGATGATCGGACCTAGCACATGTACCTTAGAAACCTTGCAAATAAAGAAGATATCAAAGACTTGGAATACCAACCATCTTAAACTGTACTGGCAGTAAACGTTGTACTTCTTTTTTGATTATGGTTATTCTTGTCTTCACTTTTCCATCTATAGCTCCGTTATTTTACAGATTATGGTTATTCTTATCTTCACTTTTCCATCTATGGTTATTATTGTTTTATCTGATTCAGTAATAAAGGCCAGCCTATCATTTCCTATAATTCTCTAATATAATGTGTGAGACAGATTATGTGTTACAGGAATTGAAAGGAGCAACAGCTGGTAAACAAAAGCGCCTAAGCGAAAAATGCGCGAGACGGGCAAACAAAAGTCCTTAAGCGAAAAATGAACGAGACAGGCAAAAACAAAAGTCCCTAAGCGAAAAATGCGCGAGACGGGCAAAAACAAAAGTCCCTAAGCGAAAAATGCGCGAGATGGGCACATCTAAAAAAGTCCCTAAGCGAAAAATGCGCGAGACGGGCAAACAAAAGTCCTTAAGCAAAAAATGAGCGAAACGGGCAAACAAAAGTCCCTAAGCGAAAATGCGCGAGACGGGCAAAAACAAAAGTCCCTAAGCGAAAAATGAGCGAGACGGGCACATCTAAAAGTCCCTAAGCGAAAAATGCACGAGACGGGCAAAAACAAAAGTCCCTAAGCGAAACATGCGCGAGACGGGCAAATCTAAAAGTCCCTAAGCACGGAAAAGTGCGAGACGTGCAAAAGACCAGTCCTTAAAACACGAAAAGTGCATGAGAAAGGCAAAACCGAGAAACCATCCAGCAACAAATAAACCCGATATCCAGGTAACACCAAAGGCAAAAAATATATAGCATGTCACGAGGTACGTTGAAATTTTCAGACTAATAAATTGAAATACGTTAGCAAATTATGGTTAACACCTTGACATTTTAGTCGTTATTCAATAAAGACCTTAAGCGAAAAAGCGCAAGATAGGCACAATGCTCGAGAAAAGTTCATCTTTGCACAGGAATAAAAATGCTGTCTCAAAGTAGAACTTGGGGAGCAACATGGCATACAAGTAAATATAGAATTATTTGAGATCGCTTCAGAACTTTGTGATGTAACAGGTATACAAAGTATTATACTAAATTCACATAAACGAAAGAAAAAGCTACAGAATGAAACGGTACTTTTCATTAAGAATGAATCTGTACATTGGAGTTAACAAACAAAACAAAAAATACTAAATTCTAATCTACGGCAATGACCGGGTCAGCCGGCTGAGAAAGCGCTACATCAGCACTAGCGTCTTGAGAAGCTTGAGGTTCAGGAACTGTAAGAGTCGAAGAATCAGGATCCTGGGGAGCCGAAGAAGCCATCCCGGAAGCAGGAACGTCACCTGAAGGCCCAACCACAGCCGCAGAGTCTGGCACAGGATCAACAGCTGCAGAATCAAAAATCTGGAAGTCATCGCCGTCTAACCCCAGCAGTGCCTCGATAGACTCAGGCTGCTCGCCCGCCTCGATAGATTCAGAAGCGTTACGCGCTGCTAGAGGTTCATATTGATCAAGTGCCTCAGAAGACTCAGGCTGACGTTGTGGCTGTCGAGGAGGCCACGGACCCTCAAGATTGTCTAGCTCATCCACAGCTCCCTCCGCTAAATAGGCCTCCGAACCTTGCGGGTCGGGCTCATACTTGGTCCAAGAAAGAGCTTCATAATACTTGGCCTCCTCAGTAAAGAGCAATTCAGAGAAAGCCTCACTAGGTCGATGCTGCTCCAGCCAAGAACGAGCCAAGTAGAAGCCGTATTTAATGAATCCGGTCGCGAACTCTGTTTTCTTGTCAAAGCAGTGCTGGGACAAGCGGTATTCACGAACGGCCTCGATTCGAGCTTCTCTTTGACGATCCAGCACATTGTGCAGCTCCTCAATGGCCTCATCCCGCTGCCTTTCCATAGCTCCCCGATCATCGACGGCCTTATTGTAAGCTTCTTGGTATCCTTGAAGGGAAGCCACCTTCACCTGCTCTTCCCGGAGCCTTTGCTCGAGATCAGCATTCTTTTTACTCAACTCCTCCATCCTTTTTGGATAAGGGCGAAGTTGGACAACCTCATTCATAAGCTCCATTCTTTGTTCTCGAAGCTCACGAATCTCTTTATCGGCTTGCTCCCTAAGAGCCCTATGTCGAGCATTGACCGCCGTAATTTGTTGAGCCGTCTGACAAAACAAAAAACAGGCGTAACTCAAAAATTTGACGAGAGAGCTTAAAAAGGGAAAATTTAATTACCAAACAAGCACAAAGCTCTCACCTTCATAGCGAAATAATCAGAATTATCCTCCGCTTCTGGAAGGTTTGTGAAAAGGCCCGCCTCGTTGCGAGGAAGGATGGTGCTCTAGGCCAGACGAGACGCTATCCTGGCATCATCGATGCTGTCGTTGTCATTCACTCAGGGATAGGTCTGGAAGTCTTCTCCACCTACAACGACCCCGCTATCAACTGGATAACGCCTCAAAGTCGGATCAGCTACCTTAGGCAAAATTGGTTTGTAGTCATAGTGGCTTCAATAATCAGCCTCTTCCTGTATTTGCGCCTAAGCTGGCGAGGGGTAGACCTATCCTCAGCGACTCAAGAGCCACCTTCTTGACGGGCTGAATCACTCCTTTGAGACTCAGAGCTTTCGCGATCGTCCGGACCACTATCAGGAACAAGAGGCCTCTTTCGTTTATTCCTCTCGGCCTCTTGTGTAGGACGACTGGATTCACCAGCAGAAGGTGGAGGAGGAGTAGGAGCACGAGCCGGTCCAGGTGGGGCTCTAACTTGCGACTGAGAAAGAGGAGTCGCTCGAGCAGCAACACTGGCATCCTTCCTACGCATCAAATCTCGGAAGTTCATGCCTGCACAAATATAAACAAAAAGGATCAGCCGACCAAGTAAAACGCAATGCACATGCGTACAAAAAATATAAGGATTGAAAACCTAGAAAACCACCAAAGTCCTCTAGACTATCCAAACTTGAATCCAACGAAAAATCGACGAAAGGACTCCCAAAGGCGTCAGCCTGAGCCCACTCAGGGTTCTCCTCTATTTGACCACTAGTACCCGCAACCTCAGGGGTCTCGTCCTCCGAATCTGAAGAGGATTCATCTACAAGGCGACCTACGGGGGTGGATGCTTCGGCTACAGGTACCGGAGATGGCTGACTAGGACCAGCATCAGATACACGAGGAGTTGTAAGCAAGTTAGATGGGGCAGTAGAAGCTTCGAGAACGGTCCGTTTACCCCCCAGCCGACAGCGGCAATGTTTTCCGTGGTTAGAAGGGAAAATAAATTACACTCCCCAGTAGAACAGATTCGCCTAATAGGCTCACCAAATTGGTCTCTTAAAATCTCTGTTCTGAATCTTCCCAAGCGCTGTGAATGGTCGGAAGTATCACGATTCCATCTAGAGCGAATCCGCAGGTCGCTTGGAATCTCAACAACGACCCACTCGCTCTCAAAGCAACGCAGTTTATTGGGGAGATCCGAGAAGATTTTATTATTAGGAAACTCGTCTATCGTTAACCGTTGAAGAGAGAACGTTATTAACCCTTTCAGCCTGCGAACTCTGAAAAAGGCGCTTAAAAGAGGAACTGTTGGAATAATACTCAGGTTATGACACACTATGGAAAACGCTACTAGCTGAGCCCACGCATGGGGGTGGAGTTGACACGGGACGATGTCCTTATATCTAAGAAATGCTTCGCCAAACTCTGAAAGAGGGAAGCGAAAACCGAAAGACAAAAAAGCCTTATTAACGGCCACACCGTTTCTAACCAAATCGGGCGTAACCTCCCCTTGCACTGGAAGTCTATAGCTATAACCTGAGGGAAGAGGGAAACGAGTCCTAATATCCTCTAAGTCAGCATTTGTCAGAGAACACATGAGACCACCTGTTTTAAATGTTTTACCCGGGCGTAGCAAATCATGGCGAAAAAAAGCAAAAACTACCCGGCGACAGACTCTACAAACGACAGACCTTTAGGCGACAGACCTCCTAAGGCGACAGACCTTTTGGGCGATAGACCAGTTGGGCGACAGATGTACTGAGCAAGACACCTGCGGGAGACCAAACCCTACGCGAAAGACCAAGCCACCTGCGGGAGACCAAACCCTACGCGGAAGACCAAGCCACCTGCGGGAGACCTAAACCTAGTGCGAAAGGTGAATAAACATGGCGACAGATGTATACTTATTGTTGATGAGATAAGCGAGAGACTCCTGGTGTGAGAACGAAAGACTCTTTTAGCCAGAGAGCTGAAAAACGGGCAACAAACGACTGCCCAGAGGTTTCTCGTGCGTTCTCTCGTTGGGTCCCAGCAGTTTATATAGCCGCGACAGAGAATACCAAACGTAGTGCCTGATCACGCCTGTCGCAGAATAGAATTTTTTCACCTGCAAAAAATACCAGAAGAAATCACAAAAAACAAAAAAGACTATTCACAGTGGACTAAGGCCCAAAAACACATATTTATACTCTATTGGTTGTAGAAATCCAACAAGAGAGTGGGGAGCAATTGATATGACAAAGTCTACCCGTTTTGGGCCAAGCCCAATAGCGTCGGAGGTCACCACGTGGCAAAGACTCACTGGTCAACGTGGCCCACGGCGACAGAGGCAAAGTTCGTCATCACACCTGTCGCTGGGCGACAGACCTACTGATCCACGTGGCCTTTGGCGACAGAGGTAAAGTGCGTCATCGCACCTGTCGCTAGGCGACAGACTCACAATCTATTGCCTGCAACCATAACGCAACACATGGTGCGCATTACACCTATCGCTTGGCGACAGACTCGTAGTCCGTCGCCTATAGTCAAATGCCGACACGTGGCGCACGACTTCGGCTCCCACTGGCGACAGATCCCTGACGCCATAACGTGCCACGTGGTATGAATCTTTGGCTGGCGACATTCTCCAAATGCTCCCAGTTTTCGAGGAATTTGTGTTATATTAGGACGCAAACTCTCAGCAAGATGAGGGACTTATCTTTAAGCAATTAACCTAGAATATTGGCCTATAAATTGGCTCCAGGTACAATTTTATTCTCTAATTTTTGACTACTGGCTTTTACGCTTCCCAATACTGAAGAACTTTCTGCTGACTTAAGCATCGGAGTGTCTACGCAGGGAACCACCCCTGCGTCTCTCTGACTTTTCTTGTTTTACAGAAGATTCTTGGAGACACGTGGAGACTAAGTACGAACATCAACGTCAGCATATCCTTATTGTTGTTTTGTGCAACAACAGTTGTATTTACATATCGTCTTACTAGTTAACTAAAAAAAGTATCAAACAACTAATAACTTCTTGACTGAATGATTATCGAAGAAGAGTTGTGATATGTTAAGGTTTGAAATAGAGTCCAAACAATTTCATCCCGTAGATAAAACCACTCTCTAAGATGGGAAAATTGGTCATACTCAATCTTGTTCCTTCTCCAAGAAACTAGCACCATCTTTACATTTGAAGTCCACTAAGACATTTGTCCTTGGTTAGCAATGTTGCTCGGCAGGAAACCTTAGGCTGATCTTTTAGTGAGTGAAAGAATGGTGGACACCATCAACTTGTAGTCAATTGGCTTAGTTAGATAAGCATCCATGCCCACCTCCAAGCATTTTGCTTCGTCTGATGACATTGCATGGGCTGTCAAGGCAACAATGGGAACGTGCCAACCCATCCCCGCTTCTGATTTCCTGATTGCTTTTGTTGCTTCATATCCATCCATCTTTGGCATCTGTTTGAACATGGAGACAGAAAAGTTGAGCACTACAACATGATAAGGTTGTGCAAATATGATTTAATGCATTATCTTCTAAGTGATTTCTTACTTGACAATCCATTAAAATCAAATCATATGGTGGAGAATCACAAATTTCTGTCTGCAATCTGTTCCTTCTTTCTTGCAATGTGGACTCCATTCTGTACTCTTCTACACCAAGCACGCAGTTCAGGGCGTCGACTGCCTGCAGTCCATCCCCAACTGCAATTACTGTAGCTCCCATTTTCTCCAGCATGATGGTTGCTACTCTTTGGAGAACAGGTGTATCTTCTGCAAGCAGTATCCGTAGGCCTTCCAGAGATTTCTGTCCATTTGCTGCATTGCTTGTATATGAATTATCTCTGTCTTGAGGGCTGCTGCTGACAGAAGGTTTCTCTGGGGAGCTGGAATTTTCACTTTTGGCATCTTCATTGTCATGTAACTTAGGCCTGGCATTACATTGATCTTCCTCTGCCCTTGGATTGTTCACTTCTGAACCTAAACGCGGGAATTCAACTTGGCAGTTCTTAAGATCTTGGCAATTTGATGGACTGGATTTTATGGTTCCTTCTGTTGGTTGCTCTCCAGTATGCACAGAACAAGTAGAATTAGCTCCACCCATATCAGAAATATCAGAATCATCAGAGCTGCAAGTCTCAAAATGAATTGAATCGATTTCGAGACATTCATGAGAATCTCCTTCTTTTGCTGTGCCTTTTGTTCCATTTGGATTTCTCTTTTGAAGTTCAACATATCTCTCCTTTATGACAGCTTCCAAAATATGAAGCATTTTTGCTTTGTACAATGGTTTATTAACCATCAGAATATGTCCTTTCCGGCGGAGCTCCATCTTTATTGCATAGGAAGTATCATGATTCAGCATCCATGCAAATTTCACTTTGCCGGAGAATTTGTCGAGAAAATTAAGCTGTTCTTTCCATATATCAGTGCTCAAGTCAAGCAGCCCCAGATCAACAACTATGATGTAAACTGGGTTCCTCATGTCTTTTAGGCTATGTAATTTAGATCTCAGAGGTTCACCTAGTGAATAATGAGTGTCAAAACCAGAATTACGAGTTCTGGCATGAAACAGTTCATGAAGGATTTGAGTCAGTTCATTCCACTCAGACGCTTCCAAAGTGGGTACTCCATTTCTAGACAGCCACTGGGACATAATCAATCTACCCATGCTGCCGTGTAGGGCAAGGATCACCTGCATTCATGTTTTAATTGTTAGCTGTTACTGTTGCTTTGGCCTTAGGCTCTCTTTTCGAGCACGTGACTATAAATTCTATGTTCTAACCATAACAGAATTGGCAACCTCCCCTGGCTGAGCTTCAGGCAAGCCGAAAGTAGAATTGCTATCTTATACAACGACATTTAGACAGAAAAGAAATAAAAAAATAAAAAAATAAAGAAGAGAAAAAGAATGTATGCAGCTCCGAAGAGCAAAACTTTACTCACTGCTACACTGTGCTTTGCAAAATCTATTTGACCACGTTGTTCTGTGCCATCTGCAGGAGTGCTGAGGAGCAAGAATAGTCTCATTAGAGTTCCTGGACCATTCTTTTTTACAACCTTGATTTCGCCACCCATCTTGTTAACCTGCCATTGACAGTATGAGCAAACAAGAGATGCAATTCATTATTTTGTGCAGTTGATTATAAAAGATAAATAATTGTAATTATTCTTAAGAATTTCTTCTTGTTTGACCACAAGGTTTTAGTATGATGTAATTTCATATGTAGAATGGTATTGTAGTGGCCTGTGAATTTCTGTATCAAGACAGTCCTTACCAAGGTTCTCACAATGCATAATCCAAGACCCGTGCCACCATGCCTGAAAAACAAAAAAAATTCTTAGAACAAAATCTATGAACATTACATTTCTTAATCTGTCCATGCATTTCTTCAGCATTACATTACTTTCCATTCCTTTTTCAAGTGACCAGTTTATAAAAATCTGATCTTGCTTAAAGTACTTACGTCCGAGTTGTTGAAGGATCAGCTTGCTCAAAGCTCTCAAAAACAGATTCCCATTTGCTTGGATCAATCCCTGAAGATCATGGAAGATAATTAGTACAACCCCTCGAAATGGACCAGTCCATTTACAATGCACATATACTTCATACTGTTTCAAAAACCAAAGAATCATACCACAGCCTGTGTCATCAACTTCAAACCAAAGAATCATTTTGTTGTCTCTCTTGCCAGCCTTCTTTAAATGGTTTCCATGTTGCTTCAACTTTGTCTTTAATGCAGACAGTGGTTTCTTCTGATCGAGAGAAAACTTCCCAGAATCAGTAGACACATTGGGATTCTCACACCATCCACGCAGGATGACATGACCCGCTGAAAGCCATTTGAAACAGTTAATCATGCAAGTTGTCTCTAAAGGTAAGTTCTGTAGGAGTGTAACAGCTAATCATCACTGTATATGCTTGAATAAATACTGTTGAGTTAGTTATCTACCATAATTGTTCTTTCTGTGTTTGCAAAATACATTGACTATTGCTCAGCCGAATGTTAGAATGCATGTAACAAACTAAAAAAGGCTTGTCTAAATCAAATCAAGGTTCTTACTTTCCATGTAATCATTTGACTTGGTCAAAGGATTCAATTCTTGGAATGAATATACTTGTCTAAACATTTCAATATAATTGTCCATGAATGTGAATTATTAACCAGTAGTTCAAGCAGCGAGTTGAAAGAGTTCTAAATCCAAAAAGATATTGGAAGACAGTTTTACGTAGCTCTTGCTCATGACTCATGAGTACTTAGTTAAATGGAGAAACGTAACAGGGTTGAGATCTCTTAAGTGCAAAATAATGACTTAACCAAAATTAAATCTCAATCATATGGTCCTATGTTGCATCCCTCTTTTAAAAGAAATCCACCTGAAAAGAAGAGACTTTTCATTATCTTCCACTTCAATCTTGTCCAAAACCATAGAGAACCAGTCAATCCTTGACTTATTTAGGTGACTATCTAAATATCTGTTTCCGATTTCAATGAAAAAATATGGCTCGTTATTGTTTTGGTTGCTCTATAACTTCTATGCACTATAGATGCATTGACATTCCCTCCTACACATCCTTCCTGAATCCTAAAATGGGGTTCTTTTATTTTTCTTGATTTCTGTTTACTCTCACCATAGAAAATAGTTATACAGTTATTTTTTTGCTTCCAATCCAACGGTGAAGTGTGTAGTAGCTTACAATATAAAACTAGAGTTATGGAAATGAGTTCATCTTACATGTTGTGAACTTGATGGAATTGCTTATTAGATTTGCGAAAACTTGAACAACTCTGGCAGAGTCTCCTCTAACTAATTTTGGAATATCATCTGAAAATATTTTACAAAGAAAGGAAAGGGTTAGAATTAGTCTGCATTCAGATACATATGAATTTAGGCCATAAGTTCCGATTAGAAAAAATAGTTCTCTCTCACCCAGAAGTTTGAATCATACCAGAGAGATCCAGAACAGTCTCCACATTGTGGTTAATGCACTGTACAGAGAACATATCAACAAGTCCTTCAAGTTCCCGCCCCAAGTCAAACTCAGCTTCTTCTAACACCAGTTTTCCAGATTCAACCTATGAAATATTTGGAAAACAACGATTTTGGTGTGATTTTCAGGGTCAGAAAGTGTCCTAGCAGAGATAAGTTCTATAGTCTATGATTTCTGAACCAGTAACAGCTCCCAGTCTCTCATCTTGCCTCAACAAGTGAACAAGTAAGAAAAACATCAAAGTTACAACTTAACACTTATGGATGAAACTCTTCTCTGAGTATACTCTTGTTTTTATATTTATAACATGATTTATGATCTTAAGAACTACTGAGATGTATTTACTTGATATTTCCAATTCCATAATTGGTTTGTCCTGTATCTGACCTTGCTAAGATCTAATATGTTGTTGAGAAGCCGAAGTAGAGCTGTTGAGCATTTACGGATCTGAGTAACCATTGCATACTGTTCGTTTGTAAGACAGTCATCGCAGATAAGAATGTCCAACAATCCAATTACAGCGGCCATAGGCGTCCTTAGTTCATGACTGCAACAGAATAGATCCATAAGGCGCATGCAAGCATGATGTATAACAAGGCAAATTCAATTGATAGATGGAATATAGTGGCTCAGCTAATGAGTTTTTAAGCGCAGCTCCTAGTGGCAAAAGGAAAAGTCTAGCTTGTAGGTATTGAAATTGGTTACCTCATATTTGCAAGGAATTGGCTTTTATAGTTGTTTGATGCTTCAGCTCTTCTTCTTGCATCAAGATGACTTATCAACTCTGCTCTGAGTTTCATTTCCTTTGATACTCCATTTGTCAGTATCAAAATACAAATACATCCAATGACTAGGATGCATACAGATGCAGATATCAATATGACCAATGTTTTCAAGGCTCTTTCATCAACCCTCCCCATTATATACTTTCTAGGAATGATGATTACTCCAACCTGCACCATATCTAACCAATTTCAGTGTCCTTCAAACAGTGATAAACAACAGTAATATCCATTGCCTAATTCTAATGTTGGGAAAAGGATGAAATGTTTGCTGAACTTACCATAGGTAATCTTTTTAGGTTTAGAAAAAATGAATCAATGTAATAATGCTGGCCGCCAAGATTGGCCTTCTCAACATGAACCACATGACCAGGAGGAAACTTGTTGCCATAGGCTTTCTGTAGCCACTGAGCTCCCATTTGTATCACATGATCCTGTGAATCGACAGCCATCATAAGCTTGGGCCCCTTTGTTGTATTTTTCAACAGAGGAGCATTTGTGGATGTAGCCAGTAAGTAACCCTCTTGTGAGGTCAAATATATGTACCCACTATGCACCTCGACTAGCTCTTTCATCAGCTGGCCTACACTATAAAGTGCAGTGGTGACACCTACAACCGCTACGATGCTTGTGTTCGAAGCATCCCATACTGGCAGTGCTGCGGAAAGCAGCGGTGAATCTGTAAACTGGCTGACTGCCACATGCCATGAAGCTACCCCTGCAGACAATTGAGAAGGGCCTGCTATGTTGATAAGCTCATCTGGTGGGATTGGCAGTGCCTTTCCTGTCTTCTCCCCAGTGACAGGATCAAGCGGTTGACGATACCATGTTGCAGAAACATTACCTCGAATGAATTGGTCATTCCACCCTTCTCGCGATGACGGCATCTTGTTGTCATAAGACTCGGTGGCACTGATTGAATAGTTTGCAAGATCAGAGAAGATATAAAATGTATTGTTACTCCTGTGATCTCTATGGAATGCCTGGACAAATCCATTTTTGTAGTTTATGGTTATGGCATTGAGAGCTTTACGACTGGCAAATAGTGCCCATGTTACGTCTTTCATCATTTGATACAGCTGCTAAGAGTGCAAAAATCAACCAAAAAAAAAAAGAAAAATAGAAAGGTTACTGAATAGGGATTTCCCATAAAAGTTTCAAAACTAAATTATCACTTGATAACAGTACGTTCAGACAGAAGAAAATAACTTAAGTATCGACCTCAACTTCTTCTGCCTGACTGGTTGGCTTGCTGTACCGCTTGATTACATATTCAGACAATTTGACCTGGGCAGTTGTTATTTCTGAGGTAGAATTTAAGATGTTCCACATCCGTAAGATAGGCCGCTGAAGAAGTTCATAACGAAGACCAAAAGCTAAGGTGTTCAGTGACTTTGTTGTATAGATCTTTGTAAAATGCCATGTTAGAATTGTTAGCAGTCCAATCAAAATTGCTAGCATGACCTGAAAGAGACGTTAGGAAAAAGCACTGATTAATCAATCAAGAAACAAAAACTATCAGCATGGCATGGTGAGTTCTCAGGTAGATATTAAAAAATGAATTGCATGACTCGACTCTTTGGCCAAGGGATAGGAGACCAAACAGTAAAATTGGATCAGTCGAGTGTCAATAAGCATCTGATCGATGCTTCTGCTATGATAGGCATGGCTGAGTTTCATTACATTGGTACATTAATTGTTACATAAACCATATGTTGATCAAATTCACACACAAATGATTGAAATTCTAACTAAAATAACTGTGAAATGTAAATTTCTACTAACCATGATGGCAAGGCGAGCTACAAAAACACTGTAGTATGATGAGAGACAATGAGCACTTGCGTACTGGAACTCTTCTTGTTCCACATCCCTATGGAAAATCCTACGACCTCGGGGCACTGTTTTCCTGCCCCAAGACGAAGCAAAGCCTGAAATTCTATTGAATACCTTCCTCAAAGGAGTACCCATTGGAGAGGCTAGAATTGGTGAACTTTTAGAACTTCCAGGAGAAGTGATTGCAAATGGTTTTTCTGCCATTCTTGAAACCGCGTGCATATGTCTGTATGTCTGCAGCAGACAAGTGTTTAAGAAATAGAAAGAGAGAGAGAGAGAGAAAAGAGAATGTGAGTTTATTCTCAAGTGAGGTGTTTTTAATGCACTGCTGCTTGGGTCATTTCCCACTTTTTGAAGGCAATGCACTAGGACTTGCAATTTTCAGAAGTGGGCGTTTGTGCTGTTTTATTCCTCGTCCACAACTTCTTTGCCACGTCTTTCTCTCTCCTTTTCAACTCTTCTTTGCTTTAGATTGTTCTATTATTAATTTCTGTCAGGATTTTTACGCAGAAAGTTGATGAAAACTTTTCCCTGTGCTGTCAAAAATAGTGAAACTTTCAGGTCTGCTTCAAGATTTTAATACTGACTACTGACTGGTGCAAAAGTAAAAGGATTTGGTGTTCTCAAGCCCACAAGCCATAGGCCACAGCTCTTAGGCAAACAGGTTTGGAATGAAAACCAACTTTATCTTGGGCCATCAGAGAAGTTTTAAAATCCTCTTATCTTTACGTAAGCGTACGTTGAACTACGATGAATGTAATCAAATTGGGATTATTTTACTATAAGCCTCTCAAATTTTGGATTTTACAAAATAATCCTTTCAAGTCTCCATAGCGACATGGTTGAAACTTGAATAGGTGACATCAACATTCGAACTGTTCCTCAGACTCAACTAAGTAGCCCATGGTTGGAAAATTGGGGACCATGAATTTAGGGTTAACGAGTGCAGAGTGTGATCGGTATTTCAAACTTGATTTTTATGATTTTGACCTACTTAATCGGTAAGTAAGAGCAACTTGAAAAACCAATTAACAAAAATGTGATTTGTCGAGATTTTTAATGTCGATTCATCTCGATAACTTTAATTGCCATAAACAAGTGGGAGTAGCTGATACTAACTTTACACATCTGCCATCAAAATTTGCTAGATATATATGTATAAAGGCTAATTTCGAAGGGTCGGCTTAAAATTAGTAATAAAAGGGAGAAAAGATATGGGCGTGCACGAGCGAGACGTCTGCTTGATTCGGAAGCGTTTCATCCTCTAGAACTTAGCTTTTGTGACTCCACCTCACTAATCCATCATCCTTCCATGGACTTAAACAGACTAGGGTAGCTTACCTTCAAAGCAGGCAGCATGAATTGGTGTTTGCCAATAAATCTCCCACACTGTTCCATTCTTATCGCCTCACCTGATAGGATTACACCATTAACAATTCCTTTGTCTTCACTAAGCAATAACCAGCTGGCAGCACAAAACCTCTCTCTCTTATCTTGCTTCGAAATCCCATCTTTCCTCGATTTTTCTTTTTTAAGGGAGATTTTCTTTATGCTTAATTTGATTTTTAAATTTATAAAATTTTCACATTTTAAAAATAAAAATATAACTATCTAAATTGATATCCAAGATTTTTTCTTTCATCCGATATAACGTAAATGTTTATCTTTTAATTACATTGGAGGGTAGTAGGCATCTTATTTTTTATTTCTACCATATTGCTTGGAGGTTGGTTTCAAAATCTCTATCGTGGTTTCCTGTATGCTTTCTCTATTTTTATTATGTCACCTAACATAAAATAAGAAGATGAAATCTTAGTTAGGTAACCTTTTCATGCTATAAGGAAAAGGAAGGAAAAAAAGATAGACTTTGTTATGATAATAACCAAGATAATCATTTTCTTATGTACATTTGGACTACTAAAGTAAGATTTTAATTTTTTTTAATCATTTAAAGCTTCCTTTTCTTTCTTTTTCTTTGTGGAAGAGAGGATTTGGCCATAAATTGACAAGTAATCCACCACAGGACAAACTCATTGTGCCCTATCAACAATGTTGGTGGAGAGAGGAAAGATCTTTGGTATGATTTTTATGCTAATGGGTGTTATCCTCATCTTGGGTGGGTTATCAATAAAAAACGTCCTTTTTATTTTGGTCTATAGTACAAATTCACTGGCCAATGAAGTAGATACAAATGTCGAAGAGTTGTTTTCAGAATCAGACAAAGAATCTGCTGGAGATGTCGCAGCAAAAGGGTCGTAGGGGTTTATAGCCATTGGCGATTGGCTGGTTTCTACAACGGAAGAGTATTTGATTCGGTGCTTGGACTTGGAAAAAGTTGATGGCCATTGAGAGCTAGTGGTATAGATTTAAAGCAAAGCTATTAAACAAACGCATCATCAACAAGTTCACAATCCAGCACCTTATGATAGCTAATCACGAAAGCTATACGTGTATATTTACAGTCGTGCTACGCGCTAAATGGCATAGAACCGGACGTACGTGTTTCCCAAATGGCCGAACGTGGTGTGAGCTTGGGTTGCTTTGAAGGGCTTTCGGGGGTCCACCATTCGCATTTGGATAGTTGGCTGGGGCCTCTGATGAGTTGGGGGTCCAGAGTGGAGAAGAGTTGGTGCGTCTCAGAAACAGAAATGGTTGAAACCATGGGAGATGAGAAACGAGATGGAGATGATAAACCCTACTAAGATCTCACTTCGAGATATCATGACATTCTACTGTATATATAGAGAGATATTTGAGTTTATATTTGGAACGCGCTTTTTATAAGATAAAATTGTGAAACTTTTATTTAAGTTAAATTTGAATCTTTATATTATGAATATTAATATGTTTACGAAGCATGTGGCATAGGGTGGCTAACTATATATATTTCAAAAATTAATTAATGTCTTAGGTTGAGAATTATTAACCTAATTGCAAAGATTTAACAAATATTAACATGTTTTCTATCATTTGATGAGATTAGAAGTTAATTTTTTTTAAATCAATAAGAACCTGTGGACAGATTTTAATGACATGGATCTCTGATAAAGATATATCAATCGGTTTTCGGTATTGTTTAATATATATATATATATATAGGTTTCGATAATAATAATAGTTTTGAAAAGCTGATATTGATAACCCTGGAATTATATATATAATTAACAAATAATATATTCTACTATGTTCAGTCCTGGTCTCCTTTAATGTTTTGCATTATCATAAATCGTTGTTTATTTGCATGGCGTAATATAAATTATAAATAACTAACAGCCCCATATGGCCATCTCCACGTCATCTTAGTTGTCACTTCTCTCTTGACTTTCATTAGAAGAAATTCCTAATTCTTCGGTTAGCAACTCCATGAAATATATAGCAGCTCCTAATACATTATCTTTATTTGTACTAATAATAATCCAATTTCATAAAAACACAGCTTCAAAATTTACGATCTTAATTAATTATTCTCTTAAATAATATGGAAACAGCCAAATATTTTTCACTTAGATAATCAAAGAATCCCTTTGATTACTCACAATGCAAAATATGATTTTTCCTATAATGCAATGCGATCAAGCTTGACTTTGAGTATTAAATCATTTTAAAGTACGAAAATTTTACAAATAAGCAATTTGAATCTCAAAATCGAAACTTTTTGTTTTGGTACATAAAATGGAAACATTATATCAAAAGTTTTTTCTCATAATAGAGGGATTGCCAGTTGTCAAATTTAATGTAATATTCAAACTAAAATGAGGCAAAGTGAATTGAAAAGCATATATAGCAGCCAATTAATTAGACCATTCTCAATTCAAGAACTTCCCTTTCTTTTCTCTCGCTGTGCATCTTCGTTGGTGATTCTTACAAGATAAATGGAAGAAATACATCCTCCGCTAATGCTAGAGAAATGTGACTGACAATTCAGAGACGAGTTCGATCAGTTTTAACTGTTGGGGTTTACTAGAAATGAACATAATAAACTTCCCAGCTATAAGAACTTAAATCATAATTTCCTTCGCATACCGATACAAGGATGGATGATACAAAGGACTGGTTTGCCAACAACTTTGTCATATCTGTTGGAAAATTAATACAGATAAATACACTCAGGATTTCATGTTCAATCATCAAGAAAAGATTAATACGGAAGCGTACCTGAATCCATTAGAATTGATATCTTGAGGTTAGAGTCTTCCACGTCTAAACTTTAGAGAGAATCTGTATCTCACTCAACGATGGGATTTGTTGTGAAAATTATGTTATGTTTAGACTGGGGACCATAACCTATTTATACTTGAAGTATATTTTATTTTATTTTGGCCCATCATGAAAATAAAATAAAATAAAATATTGGGTCTCTACACATTGCAAAGCCCATACTAATTGAGATGTCCTAAACTCCAATAACTTAAACTTTATTTGATCACTTTTAAGTGGACTAAATAGATAGCCTACAATGTACAATTAATTGATATATGTAGGCCCACTAAATAATTTCCCAACAATCTCCCACTTGGGCCACATATGTCACCTGATAATTGTACATTTTAAAATAACTTTAAGAGCTCTAAACTTGCTATCATCACATGGCAACGTCTTTAAACAATCTGGTCCATCAATTATACTAACATAGGATCAAAGCAATCTTCGTTACATATATTCCGTAACTAGACCCATCAATGATCACGTATATTAATATAATCAACGACATAGATCAAGTATGGATGTATAGCATGGAAATTACATGCAACGTGATCCCTTAAATATGCCTATTTCCAACTGGTCCTACTTTTAAAAACTTTATGCTCAACTGCAATTTGAAAGAATAATACTTTATTTCAGAGTTTCAGTAATAACAATAATACTTTATTCTGATCAGAAAATGTCTCAATAATAAATGAATATAAATGAAACAAACTCCCACTATACAAGCATATCATCAAAGTGAACCACACCCATACGAGCTACATGCTCATGAAAGACCTTAGGTGGTACACCCTTAGTAAGCGGATCTGCAATCATAGAGTTCGTATTGATATATTCAATAGATATCTGAAGACTCTGAACTCTCTCCTTAACAACAAGAAACTTGATGTCAATATGCTTTGACTTTGACGAGCTTCTGTTGTTCTTAAAGTATAATTCTGCGGCTTTATTATCACAATAAATCTTCAATGGCCTCTCAATGCCATCGACAATGCATAGCCCAGTGATAAAATTTCGCAACCATATTGCCTGGTTCGATGCCTCATAGCAAGCTATAAACTCTGCTTCCATTGGAAGAAGCTATGAGTGACTGCTTTACACTTTTCCAAGACACAGCTCCTTCAGCTAACATGAAAACATAACCAGAAGTGGATCTTCTGCTATCAAGGCAACCAGCAAAATCGGAGTCTGAATACCCAACGATCTCTAAATGGCCTGACCTCCGATATGTGAGCATGTAATCTTTAGTTTTCTGTAAATACCTCATAACCCTCTTTACTGCTTTCCAATGATCCATTCCAGGGTTACTTAAATATCTGCCAAGCATACCAACTATGTACGCAAAGTCCGGACGCGTACAAACTTGAGCATACATGAGACTCCCTACTGTCGAAGCATAGGGAATCTTCTGCATCTCTTCTTTTTCAATATTATTTCTTGGGCATTGAAGCAAACTGAATTTATCACCCTTAGCAATGGGCGTGTCTCCTGATGCACAGTTTTTCATGTCAAATCTGCTAAGCACCTTATCGATATAAGCCTTTTGTGATAAGCCAAGTATTCCTCGAGAACGATCTCAATGGATCTGTATGCCTAACACAAAAGATGCATTCCCAAGATCGTTCATCTCAAATTTATTTGAAAGAAATCTCTTGGTTTCATGCAATAAACCTATATCACTACTTGCTAGCAGAATATCATCGACATATAACACCAGAAGAATAAACTTGCTTCCATTGATCTTGTGATAAATACATTGATCAACAGTGTTCTCTTTAAAACCAAAAGAGGTGATCACTTGATCAAATTTACGATACCATTGACGGGATGCTTGTTTTAAACCATAGATGGATTTCTTTAATTTGCACACCAAATGTTTCGATTCATCTGACACGAAATTTTCTGGTTGCTCCATAAATATTGTTTCTTCAATGTTACCATTGAGAAACGCTGTCTTTACATCCATCTGATGTAGCTCCAAATCATAATGAGCTACAAGTGCCATAATGATTCTAAAAGAATCTTTCGATGAAACCGGAGAGAAAGTCTCTTTATAATCAATGCCTTCCTTTTGAGTGAAACCTTTGGCAACTAGACGTGCTTTATATCTTTCGATATTGCCTTTCGAATCCCTCTTGGTTTTGAAAATCCATTTACAACCAATCGGTTTTGCTCCTTTAGGCAATTCGACAAGATCCCAAACGTCATTATCCTCCATTGATTTCATCTCATCTTTCATGGCCTCAATCCATTTATGAGAGTAAACACTTTGTTTGGCTTCATTAAAAGATTTTGGATCATCTTCTAGTCCTATATCAAACTCGTGTTCTTGGAGATAAACGATATAATCATCTGGAATCGCCGATCTCCTCTCTCTCGAGGATCTCCTTAATGGCACTTCCAATTGAGTTTGTTGTTGCTCTTCAATATGATTAGGTGGTAACCCAGGAGTGTCTTGATAGTTTGGATTTGCATCTTGAATAATGTCAGACATAATTGTCTGATCATTCTCAATTGCAACTGTAAGAACTGTAACATGTTCTTCCTCAAAGACAAAATTCCTGAGTTTGGCACCCTCATCATATTCAACATCCTCAATAAACTTAGCATTCCCTGTTTCGAAAAAGGATGTATTTGAGGGATCATAAAACTTGAAACCCCTCGATCTTTCTGAGTATCCAACAAAGTAGCAGCTTATTGTTCTTGAGTCCAATTTCCTTTCGTTAGGCTTGTATGGCCTAACCTCAGCTGGACAACCCCAAATATGTAAGTGCCTAATACTAGGCTTCTTTCCTGTCCATAATTCATATGTGGTTTTAGCTACTGCTTTGCTTAGAATTCGATTAAGAATGTACACTGCAGTCTTTAAGGCTTCTCCCCAAAGTGAGTCTGGCAAAGAAGAATGACTAATCATACTTCTAACCATGTCCTTTAGGGTTCGATTTTATCTCTCAGCTACACCATTTTGACTTGGAGTCCCTGGCATGGTGTATTGATGAACGATGCCATATTCTGCTAAATACTTTGCAAAAGGGCCTGGACGTTGTTCACCTAATCCGTCGTATCTACCGTAATATTCACCTCCACGGTCAGATTTAATGGCTTTAATTTTCCTACCAAGTTGATTTTCAACTTCAGCTTTATAGGTTTTGAAAACGTTCAATGCTTGAGACTTCTCATGAATCAAGTATAGGTACCTATAACGAGAATAATCGTCTATGAAAGTAATAAAATACTGTTGACCATTCCAAGAAGCTGTAGGGAATGGACCACAAATATCAGTATGAATTAAATCCAAGATGTTTAAACTCCTGTTAGCACCAGTTTTCTTGATATTTGTTTGTTTTCCCTTAATACATTCAACACAGATTTTGAAATCTGAAAAATCAAAGGAATCAAGAATTCCTTTTGACACAAGCCTCTTTATTCTTTGTTTAGAAATATGTGCTAAACGCTTGTGCCATAACATGGAAGAATTCTCGTTAATTAATTTGCGCTTTGTACCACAATTATTTATATGCAAGGATTCATTAATGTGTGAGGCATGAATATCCAATTTATATAGATTATCAACTAAAGAACCTGTGCCAATAAGATTTGAATACTGAAAAAGATTGAATTTTTCATTTCCAAATGAACAAGAATATCCTGATTTGTCCAAATAAGAAATAGAAATCAAATTCCGTCTAAATGACGATACATAAAAAGTCTCTTGCAAATCTAAATAGCAACCAGATTCTAACTTTAATCTAAATAAACAAACAGCCTCAACAGGAGCTCTTTCGCCATTTCCTACATAGATGAATCTTTCAACATCAATTGGCTTTCTGCTCCGTAGACAACATGCATAGTCACACTTATGTGAGTAGTTGCATCTGTATCTATCCACCAAGTGTGATTGGGTACTAAAGCTAAATTAACTTCAGAACAAACAAAGTTAAGAAGTTTACCCTTTTTGGCAAGTCATTTAGCATACTTGGAACAATCCTTCTTCACATGACCACTTTTACGGCAAAAGAAACAAGTGATCACCTTATCTTGTTTCTGTTGCCCCTTAGGCTGTGAATTTCTGTATTTGCAGTGCCTTTTCCTGTGTTCCTTTTTCTCTTTTTGTTGGCAGCAATGTCATTGGAAGAAGATGCTAAGTGAGTACTTTCTATCTTCTCTTGTTTCAACCTCTCTTCCTCTTGCACACACTGAGCAATGAGCTCATTAAGAGTCCATTTCTCCTTTTGAGTGTTATAACTTATTTTAAAAGGACTAAATTGTGCAGGAAGAGATATTAAGACTAAGTGCACGAGAATATCCTCAGACAACTCTAACTTTGGTGCCTTTAGTCTTGTAACAAGATTAGACATTTCCATAATATATTCCCTTATGTTTCCTTTACCGCTATACCGCATTGAAACAAGCTTAGATAGGATGGTGCTTGTTTCGACTTTTTCATTTGCTGTGAACCTGTCTGCAATTCGTTGTAGGAAACTCTTAGCATTTTCCTCCTCAGGCATTGCACCTCTGATGGTATCTGGAATTGAGTGCTTCATGATCATCATACTCATGCGGTTTGAACGCTCCCATTTTTCATAAAGTGCCATTTCCGTAGCTGTACAATCATCAGCAGGGGCGGGAGGTTTGTCAGACCTGATTGCATAGTCTAAATCCATACATCCGAGCACAATAGTAACATGCTCCTTCCATCTCTTGAAGTTAGTGCCGTTAAGCACCAGGATATTATTCAGATTGGCAGATATAGAAGAAACATTTACTGTAAACAGAAAAACAACAATAATAAGCTCACAATTAACAAAAAATAATTTTGGGCCATATAAGATACCAAGCACAACATTAAAATTTAGTCTTTGGACAGAAATTTTAGTTTGTAAGCGGTACTCTTAAACTTTATTAGTAAATATTGATAATCAAATCCTTGCCAACAACATACCTTCCTTTGGGCCGACATGTTGCATGCATGGTAAAAATAATTTTATCACATATTTACTACCTTATTGTGTTTGTAATCCGGCCAAAAAATAACCTTCCTTTGGGCCGATTATTTTCCGCAGGGATTAGAAACACAGTCGTTTAAATTATCAAATGACAACCTTAATTTTCAAAATAAATAAATTAACATAAAAGAGGTCACTTTGGTGGCATTTTATATTAATTTAATTTGTTTTGAACTTTATTTATTTTTAACATATTATGCATATATACAAAATATTGAGAGTACACAAATTAATTCATATCAATAGGGAGAGTGAGTACTGTCAATCAACTCAAAATATCATGAAATATTTTATCATGAAATAAAATTTCAGAAAATACATGCATAATATATCAAAACACCGAAATTACAATGAATATTAAATAATAAATATTTAATAATTTCAAAAAATTTCAGAAAAATCACCAAAAATTTTAAAATAATAAAATACTTTGGACTGGAGAAATTGGTGGCCAAAAGGCCACAGAAAGGCGACGCTTGTATGTCACGTGCCACCCTTTGCGTGTGTGGGAGAGATCCCAGTTGACATTCTCCTCCTTCCTCTCGACCCGGGTGGATCTGAAACAGACCCGTTCGGGTCTGTTTCACTCTTCTTCGAATTTTGACACCTTTTTTTTATGTGGTTTTGCAAAATTAAATACAAAATCATGAAATTAAACCTTTATTCTACAAAACCCAGGCCAAAAAACAGATCAAAACAACAAATAATGATGTTTTATTAGATAAAAAAGATTCAAGAAAACTCCATGAAAACTCCCAATCTTTTTCTTGATTTCTTTCAACCAAAACAAAAAATATACCGAAATTGTGACTTTGTTTCAACCATATAAGTCACAAGAAACAATTATCATCAATCAATTTGAATTAAAACACATAAAATATTATTGTTTTGGTTAAATTTTAATTTCGGAATTTAAAGAATTTTAAAAATAAAATTCATCAAACATAAGACAAAATTCCAGAACTTGTTCACATGATTTTAATCCTTATTCCATAAGGAATAAAAGCCCTAAGGTTTTACACAATAATTTTTAATTCTCAATGATCAAACATGATAGGCTCTTGATACCACTTGTTGGAAAATTAATACAGATAAATACACCCAGGATTTCATGTTCAATCATCAAGAAAAGATTAATACGAAAGCGTACCTGAATCCATTGGAATTGATATCTTAAGGTTAGAGTCTTCCACGTCTAAACTTTAGAGAGAATCTGTATCTCACTCAACGATGAGATTTGTTTTGAGAATTATGTTATGTTTAGACTGGGGACCATAACCTATTTATACTTGAAGTATATTTTTTTTATTTTGGCCCATCATGAAAATAAAATAAAATATTGGGTCTCTATACATTGCAAAGCCCATACTAATTGAGATGTCCTAAAGTCCAATAACTTAAACTTTATTTGATCACTTTTAAGTGGACTAAATAGATAGCCTGTAATATACAATTAATTGATATATGTAAGCCCGCTAAATAATTTTTTAACAATATCTGCGTGACTGGATGACTCTTTTGTACTGTCTTGCACAGATAATCGAACAGCTGCAAGAATTGGAAATATCGGAAATTAAATCAGCATACACAGAGAAAGAAAAATAATCTGGACACATCCAGGGACCAAGGTCCATACTTAAATCACCAAGTTTTTGAGACAAAAAGAAAACTAACTTTAAGGATGCTTTAACTTTGGATAGCAAGCTACAAATAGTATGAACTTTTTAATTGTCGGAATCATTCAAAAAACTTAAATGACCCAAGGACACTCTTTGGTCATCATTGACTATCAACCGCAAGCAGCTAAATAAATAAATAATGGAAACTTTCCCAACACCTATATAACTAGTTTTAGTTTTCCCAAAGCAAGGGATTAATTGTTACAGATGTGAAACTTCTCAAGCTGGCATTAATAAAAAAAGGCTCAGATGTACTTCCCTTAGGCCAGCTCTGGATCATCAGCAGCTGCATCTGACATCTCCTTATCCTGTAAATTACGGCTAGAGGCAGGCTCATCCATCGACATTTCAAGAGCTTGCTGTAGTAAAGCATTGTTGTCATCCTGTAACCAACTCAAGGTCAGTTATGCCATAACATAAAAGAATATTTCCAAATAAAAGAATGCATGCAACTATGTTTAGTGAATAAAGCTTTTTTTCGTACAATATTTTATTTTCTCAATTATTATAACATTATTGAATAAATTTAAAGATTAAGCACGAAATCCTAATGGAGTTTATAAATTTATTAAATTAAAATTAGAGGTATTATAATTAAATCGGTAAAAATTTATTTTAGACAAAAAGTTAATATATTCATTTTTAAAGTAACAGCTAATGTATTATGATACGAGAAAAAAATCATATAAATAATTATTTTACATGATCAACACATAATATGTTCCTTCATTTGAAATCATATATGTGATTACATTATTGAAAAAAATCATTTATTACAAATTATATGTGATTATTAAGGATAGATTATTTATTTCAATAATTTATTAATGATTTTAATAATGGATGATTGATTTTGTTTTAGCAATATATATGTGACATGATTTAAAATATATTTACATAAAATTATTATTATATGCAATCCTTTTTCCATACTCCATGATTCCTCAATCTTACGAAACTTACCCCAATCTCATGCGAATTAGAAACAGGTCAAACAAAAATCCAGGCTACTGCTAGCCAAAAAGGAAGATTTTCAACGAACAAAGCGAAAATGTATCCGGTCGTAGAAGTGGTACAGATACAATGAGGCCTCTGGCCCCATTGCCGTAAGCAGTGACCTCAACAGATTAAACCGACGGCGTAAGTATTTAGACCTGCATAAGGCAAAGTCCAGCCCGTTCTTGTCCCTGGGCTTTGAGGAAAGCCCTTTGCTCCACATTTCAAATTCCGGCGCGTTCGAAAAACCGTTGACCATGACAACCGCCACTGACGGAGAAATCACCGCTCCTCTCAGTAAGAACTCCAACAACTCTCTTTATGTTTTATCACTAGTATTTTCCTTCAGCTTGTCGCACTTTCTTTCTGATTTTCCTCCACTCCAAACAACTCATGCGCAGTTCAAAAGTATCGTTCCAGCCAAAGTCAACCCGATGCCTCCTGTTCAGTTCCACCATCACCGGACGATCTCGAGAGCTCGCCAATCGAGCAGGTGGCTGTCACGGTTCCTACCACAGACGATTCATCCCTCCCAGCTTTCACGTTTCGCACGTGGATATTAGGAGCTCTAGCTTGCGTCCTCCTTTCCTTTCTCAACCAATTCTTCTGGTACCGTCGAGAACCTCTCTCCATCTCTTCCATCTCTGCCCAGATCGCTGTGGTTCCTCTTGGCCACCTCATGGCTGCGACGATCACCGATAGAGTCTTCTTCAAAGATCGAAAATTTGAGTTTACTCTTAATCCCGGGCCGTTTAACGTGAAGGAGCACGTGCTTATTACCATCTTCGCCAATTCCGGAGCATCGAATGTCTACGCGATTCATATAGTAAGCGTCGTGAAGATCTTTTACAAGCAGAGGATGTCGTTTCTAGTGGCGTTTCTCGTCGTTTTCACCACGCAGGTGCTGGGTTTTGGCTGGGCTGGCATGTTCCGACGCTACTTGGTGGAGCCGGCCGCCATGTGGTGGCCCCAAAATCTGGTCCAAGTTTCCCTCTTCAGGTAAGCTTATGTGTCTCTGACTGTATAAGATTCTTGCAATGGACGTTTTGCCACGTGTTCCTCTTACTGTGGCTTATAGCTGTCAAGATTCCCAAAAGTCTCTTTATCAATTTTGACATTTTGTCGTTGTATTTAGTAATTAACGATTAGAATCTGAATCACGAGATTCTCTGAATCCAACTATTGCATTGCAAGCTTGCCCTTTTCATTACATACATTTTACTACTACAAGAATTATTGCTTGTAATCTACCGATTATCGTTGTTTGGTAATGAATTTGTAAAATGTACTAGTGTACAACTGACAAACGCCATGAAATCACAGGGCATTACACGAGAAAGAGGAGAGAGCCAAGGGAAGATTGACAAGAAACCAGTTTTTCCTCATAGCTTTCATTTGCAGCTTTGCCTACTATGTTCTTCCAGGCTACCTTTTCCCAGCTTTAACTTCCCTGTCCTGGCTTTGTTGGGTATTCCCAACTTCCATCCTAGCTCATCAGTTAGGGTCAGGATTCCGTGGCCTGGGTATTGGCGCCATTGGATTTGATTGGTCCAGCATATCTGCCTACCTAGGAAGTCCGCTTGCTAGCCCTTGGTTTGCAACTGTTAACATTGCTGCGGGGTTTTTTATTATCACGTATATCATCACCCCCATTGCCTATTGGCTCAATCTCTTCAAGGCCAAGAACTTCCCGATATTCTCAGATGGCTTGTTCACTTCGACTGGGCAGAGTTACAATATTTCAGCCATTACAGACTCAAACTTCCACATTGACTTGGTGGCTTATGAGCGTGAGGGTCCTCTGTATCTCAGCACCTTCTTTGCCATAATTTATGGCTTTTGCTTTGCTTGCTTGACAGCTACTGTAGTTCATGTTATCCTTTTTCACGGGAGGTAAGCCTCACTAACCTGTTTGCTTTATCTATTAGACAAAATTCAGTTCCCTCTCATTAGTTCTTTATGATGAACCTTAGATTCCAATCACTTGACCTAGGGTTTGAATCACATTTAGAATGCATACTGAATTCTGCTTTGCTCTATTTAATGCGCTTAATATTTGTATTATACGATAAGATTATGCAATCTGGCACAGACTGCATAAACTGATACCTGCCAACTGAGATGAACCATTAGTCCATGTTGTTGTTACGATCAGCAAGTTAAAGTGACCTTTCTTAATGGTGCAGAGAAATTTTGCACCTAAGTAAGTCTGCCTTCCATGAGAAGAAGATGGATGTGCATACAAAGCTCATGAGAAAGTACAAACAAGTACCTGAATGGTGGTTCCTGTGCATCCTTGTAGTAAACATTGCAGCAACCATATTTACATGCGAGTATTACAATGAGCAACTCCAGTTGCCTTGGTGGGGTGTTTTCTTAGCATGTGGTCTAGCCATATTTTTCACTCTCCCCGTTGGAGTTATTACTGCCACAACAAATCAGGTATAGCCTTACCATTTTACAAATTACAGTGTTCATCATCATCATCAAAGCTTTTATCCCAAGAGATTGAGATAGGCTATATGAATCAATATCTGAATTGTTCTGATATTGGTTTATTTCATGAGATTGGACTAATTTTATGGCTGGTTGTCTAAACCTACCGCCATCCTTCTCCTTTATTCGGGCTTGGAACCGGTGTTAACTCACATAGGCAGAGTTACAAATTACAGTGTTCTGTATGAAAAAAAATTATTTGTACTTAATGGTTTGAATTGAATGAATATTTGGATGCTTCTGTGCCTCTTTTTCTACACCTGCTATCACGCATATCACCAAGTTGATCTAAATTGGGCAGATTATCCACACATCTAATCAAATACATTTCTTCCGGTCAAATAATGATTTGGTGGTTTATTTCACCAGGTATTCTGTTTGTTTTATTCAGTGTTCTGACATGGGCAAATTTTCTTTTGCAGACTCCAGGTTTGAATGTGATCACAGAATATATAATCGGGTACATATACCCAGGTTACCCTGTTGCTAATATGTGCTTTAAAGTGTACGGATTCATAAGTATGAAACAAGGGATAACCTTTTTGCAAGACTTCAAACTTGGCCACTACATGAAGATTCCTCCTAGAGCCATGTTCATAGCCCAGGTTTGCCTCCTCACGATTCTTTTCCTTGCTAAGAACCAAAAAAGAAAATTGCTGTTTTTAAGATGTTTCTTCCTGTAGTAGCACTTTATGCACAGCTTTTTCCCTTCATCTTCTCATGGAGTGACATTCTTTTCAGGTGGGTGGTACAATAATAGCAGCATTTGCGCATTTAGGAACAGCGTGGTGGCTTATGGATACAGTTCCAGACATATGCAACAGAGAATTGCTTCCTACTGGCAGCCCATGGACTTGTCCTAGTGATCATGTGTTTTACGATGCCTCTGTAATTTGGGGTCTAATTGGACCTCGCAGAATCTTTGGTGATCTTGGCTACTACTCTGCCATAAACTGGTTCTTCTTAGCTGGGGCCATAGCTCCTGTCCTTGTTTGGCTTGCAAGTAAGGCCTTCCCAAACAAGCCATGGATTAAACTTATTACCATGCCTGTGCTGTTTGGTGCGACAATCAACATGCCACCAGCTACTGCTGTCAACTACACCAGTTGGCTTCTTATTGCATTTGCCTCTGGTTTTGTTGCTTATAGATACTATCATGGCTGGTGGAGTCGCCATAACTATGTGCTCTCTGGAGCACTTGATGCTGGATTGGCCTTCATGGCCGTATTGCTATACATGTGCTTAGGATTGGAGCATGTTAGTCTTACCTGGTGGGGAAGTGATTCGGATAGATGTCCTTTAGCTTCTTGCCCAACCACCCAAGGGATCATCGTTAGAGACTGCCCTGTTTTCTGATTGAAGCAAGTGTCAACTCAAGCTCTTTGAGTCAAATTGTATCATTTCTATGATTCTTTGTCCATATTGTACGTTCTAAACTTCTTTTGGACTTCTGAATTCGGAATAAGAAAGAAGCCAAGGGTAAATCATTTGCAGCCAATAAGAGAGTAAAGCAAGGTTTTCTTAAATAATTTAACACTGGCTTACAGCTTACAAACCAAACAGGATTTAATTCCTTACAGATGGAAGGGGAAATAGTAATAAATTTGCTTTTCCCTTGTTGAAATTACAAGTGGGATTACTAGTTATCAGAATTGCAGCTACATAAACAACATGACAAAACAATCACAGCTCTTCTTTTGGCTTCTCTTCTACTTTTGCAGGCTCCTCCATTTTTGTAAGAAAACCATTCTCCACCCAAGCAAGATAACCTCCTCCCATGTTTCTCAAATTCTTAAAGCCCTGCAACATCATTGATCAGTACAGTTAATTAATCAGTACTGTTCTAACACCTCTGATCTAGATTGGGTTAGTTCTGGACTTGGAAAGTTGAAATTGAATAAACTCACAACTGTAAGAAGATCAGTAGTTGCATAATGGGATCTCACCCCACTCTGGCAGCCCTGTAAGAAAAAAATGTACTTAGCCGACTTCCATTAACAGCAACATCATTTATAGAGAAAAAGCATATAATGAATTCGAAATTACCACCACAAGACCATCGTCCTCCTTGCAAAGAGATGAAACCTCCTTCAGGAATTCAGGGTTCTTCACCCTACCTGCAGTAGGAAATTAGCGTTACTACAGTTCAGTCATTGCATGCAGTTGTAAGAATTAAGAAACACCTTCTGGTGTGTTGAACATGTATGGGATGTTAAAGATCTTCTCTGCATCCACATGTCCCTTCTTGTACTCTTCCACTGTCCTGTTATTAGAAATGTATCTCTCTTAAACTTGGAAAAACCGACGACAACCCTGTTGATAAATAAAGCCTCAAAACAATCTGTTACCTGACGTCAATGTAGCCATAGCCTGACTGAATCAGGTTTTTTGCTTCAATAATATCAATGGTAATAACTTCTGATCCTGAGCTGCAAAAGATAAGAAGAAATAGAAACAAACCACAAGGGAAGACAACCAAAGAAACACCCATATCAAACTTCGAAACCGGATGCTGTCCTGAACAGGAAAAGGAAAAACAGTCACCTTTTATCCAGAGACCCCATGGAGAATACTACGGTCTTTATATGTTTAGGCTTTGCCGACTTTCTGCCGTTGTTTCTCAAATCCTGTGGCTGTTTCCTTGGTTTCTTTGCCTTGGGAAAAACCCGGTCAAGATGGAAAATGTGGGCTGAGAAGAGTTTGCTTAATGTTAGTGGCAGAAACACCGTGTTTGATTGTTGCCGCACTTGCATCCAATTCTGTGGGATGAGTCAGGATGACGACCAGCATTAACTCTCATTACACAGGTGCCAATACCATGTTGCCATGTCATCCGGTAAAGTGAAGTGCTACCAAAAATCGATCTTTTCCGTTTGGATTCTGACACGACTTCAAACCATATGTTTGTTTCTTGTGCTTTACCAATCCTACCCTTTAAAACTTGGCTATAATGAACCATTCCGCTTATTATTTCTTTGTTGTTAGTCAATTGCAAGAAAATGATCATTCTTCCAAGGAAAAAGGATCATATTGAGCATTTTGGAGCTGTATGATTGCGTCTTTTTTCATTTTTTAGCCATCCAATCCAAGGCTGTATTTATGCAATAATGAAACAAATCATGCAGCTAAATACAGTGAACTTTAAGAAGATGAGCCATCTTGGAAGAAGAAACTTATTATTATACACAAACAAGGATGGCAGACGGCTTTTAAAATTTCAGCCATTTGGACTAAACCTAAGAACCATTTACAAGGATTTCGTACAGGGAAGACAGTCAGGTTTGGACCAGTTGGTTGAAAATTAGATGGCATGGTGCCTGTGGATTAGTTTGATGCACGGAAGAAGCTTTGATGGAAATCACACTGCAACTATTTTACTGGCTGCACAATTAAATGGCTACATCAGCATCATCCTCAACATTTTGTCCACAGTTTGAAGAGACAGAGGTGCGGAAACAAACATCTGACAGGGATGGGCCTCACAAGCAGAAGGCACTCTGAAACATAACATTAGGAAGAAAACAAAACGAAAATCAGAGGTATCTGAGGAAAAGGAGTTTACACACTTCATATAATACATTTGAGAGATGTTTACTTCATACCCAATATCAAAACCAAGCCAAATGATCGCTGTCCAATTATTAATTCTAAACCCTGCTGCTCGTCTTGATCTGTTGAAGACGAACGATCAGAATTCAGCGACAATAAGACATGTTGGATAAAGATTCTTATCTTTGCAATCTAGGAGAGAATGTAGACAAATTATGTCATCATGGCATGCAACAAAGCTAAACAGATTGGCCATTCGAGTGATATTTTCCACCGCCAAATGCCATCCTATCACAATTACACCAAGTTCTGGGCTGGTAAATATTAACAGGGACATTTCATCTTACTGCTTTTTATGTCTCTCAACTGCTAGACTAAGAAAAGACTGCCGTAGCCAAGATGAGGAAGAAAAGCTGAACTTTCTACAATCTCATATTGCTCAGAATGAATCACCTCAACAAAATCCCAAAAACAAGCACAAAAGCTACTGTAAGTTGGCGTAGGCCTTAGTTTATGCAAGGTTGAGATTCAATACACTTTTTCGAAAAAAGACATAAGCCTCATGATGCTTTTAGCAGAATGTAGGAATCCCATTCATACTTTTATCATTTACATGTACTTTTATCGTATTGGAATTGGCATTGCAATGCTCAACAAGCTAACAAGATTTGTGCAAATATGATTACCAGTAATGCTTAGAACTATTTCCCTAACCTTTATAAGCAACTTCTATGCATGTACTTAGTGAACTGAATGCTCATGGGGCGTAGTATGGCAATGAACTCAGAGAGATAAAGCGACATTCAGTATAAAAGTTACGAATCACAAGATCTTGATCTCATGACAAACATTGTGGTATGTGCAAAATGTTAGTTCCTTTTCATCTGCAAAGAACCACTATAGTAGTCCCTTTAACTTCTTCCGGTGAATTCATAATTACATATGATTTCACATTTACAATAGCTTAAAGTTCAGACTTTAAAATCAATTTAGCTTATAAAAAAAAATAGAAGCATGCCTGTCAGTGTATGTAACTCTAGAATTTTAATAATCAGTGAGCAGAATAGAAGCTGCATCATTAAACACAGATAGATAACTACGGCCTTTGTTCACTAACCTCAGAATATGCAATTTTGGTTGTCATATCTAGTTTGCATACAGGGCAGAATATCCCCCACTTGGTCAACCAGGACTCCACACAGCCTGAATGAAAATCTGCAAGCAACTCTTGTGTTGATTAACTGATATCTAGAGTACAATGCTAGAGTAAGGAAACAAGAACTCAAATAAAAATGATTGATGAAACAAGCTTTGAATGAGGCGTCATCTGTCTGCAAACAACAATACTATCTCTCTCTTTTCCCACAAATGCTACCAACAATAATACATAAGGACCAGATTCATTATATTGCAGGGTCAAAGTAATTTCCAACTACAATGGTTGAATATGTGCATGAATGCAGAGACAGCAGTGCTTGAAACAACCAATGGTTTATAGCTCTGTGGATTAAAAAGTTTCCTCTAGTTCTTTCTCATATTGAATTAGTGCAAATCTGCAAGCTTCAAAATGAATTCAGAATAAACTAAAAATAATATATCTTCCACTTTCTACATTTTAAAGAGTTGAACTCTCGAACTTGTGAAGTCAAACTAATTTGTAACAGCAAAGAGATTCTTGCACTGTGGGAGGTACAGGATGATAAAGTTATACAAAACAAAACCAGCACCGCAAATCTAATATCAAAAGGCTAGAGATCAGGCATATGAGCAAATCCTACCATGTTGACAAGGGAGAACTTTAAGAATTTCCCCATCCTTATAATCCTCAAGGCAAATTGCACAAGTTTCTCCAGTAGAGCACTGACTCAAACGAGCAGAACCAAACACAACACGAGGAAGAGCTTCAACCATCTTAGTATCCACAGTTTTTACTATATTTCTTCTTCGCCAATTCGTCAAGCTTCTGGGAACAATAAAGGCTATCACCAAGAAAGCTGCCATAACAACAAGTGATAGAAAACATATGGTAAAAACTGTCCACGCCTTCCCATTCAGCGGCGGATAAATGCAGCATTCTCCTCTTTCCCCTTTAGCATGATCTTTTAAAAATTCACCAGTAGATTTAGAAACAAAAACCGCGAGCACTTCGATTTCTTTAGGGTTCACAATCACTTCAAACAACAAATACATCATTTAATCTACTATTAAACAGTTTTCTAAAATTCTCTAAAATTTTATCCAATTCAATCATTTTGAAGAGAAGTCAAATAGCTAATTAACTTACTGTAGACTAAATTGCCTCTATCTTTATCATCGTAAATAATTGCAGCAGAAAAACCCTCACTTTGAGCGTTTCGGATTTTTTCCTCGAAAGAACAATCGCCTCTAATTATCAAAGCAAACTTTATCCGGTCCGTTTTGTTGGATCCAAAATCGTTTCGGAGACGAAGCGGAGTGCAAGCATCCAAGGGGTCCGCCACTTCAAGAGCACCGCAAAACCCCGTGTTATTCATACCACGAGCTATTCAACACCAATAAAGGAAAGAAAAACAGTTAATTTGTTTTTGTTTTCGTTTTTCAAGTTTGAGTTTTCTTGGAGAAGCTTTAGGTTAAAGTAGAGCATAAAAACAGTTTAAGCTTAAAGGAGTTTTGTTTTGTTAAGTTTCCTACATTTTCCTAGTAAACAAACAGGAGAAAGAAGAAGAAAAGTTACCGTATTTGGCGGGAAGGTCGGGGAACGAAATGGAGTAAGGATCCAAGACAACCGTAGCAGAGGCTAATTCCATGAAATAAGCAATAGATACTAAGGAAAATCCAAGTAAAGCTCCTCTCATTGCTATCTTTTTTTCTTCGTTTTTTTTCCAAGATTAGCTTCAGAATTCTGATGAACAGTCGAGTAAAATAAGTCTCGGAGAAGATGCTATGTTTGCTCAAAACGTCGTCGTTGTAAAATCGATAAGACGGTGCGTGTTGACAAGTTGGTGAAAGGGCATTTACGGTTTCTTTGGAGTTCCCAAACTCTGTTACCGCTGCTTCTTTTAGCGGCCTTTTGTTTGATGGAGGAGGAAAAATTGAAATTGCCTTTGCCAGAAGCGTTCCTTGGTTTTCTTGAAGCAAATGGAATCGACCCTTCTGTCTATACGGCCTCTGATTCAACCCCTCGTTACCTGAGGTAATGTAAAAGTTCATTTTATCAGTAAAGCTGAAGCACTGGCCTTTGTTTTGTCTGGTTTAATTCTGGTTTCACCTTGCTGTCTTGTTGGGTTGTTTTGTAAGTCATTTGTTTGCTTTTTTTTTTTTCAACTTTTTGGGAAAGGTTCAAACCTGGGACTGAAGCTGAATTTGAAGAAATTGAATCTGAGATTAAGTGTAAGCTTGAGAAAGTGAATTGGTTACCTGGTTTTTATTCTCTTCCACCTGATGTTCAGATTGCTAATTCAAAGGCATACCAGGTTGGGAAGGTGAGGAATATAGCAATTATATCAATACTTGTGGTGCTGGTGATATTTTAGCTTAGTTTTTTTCTTTGATAAAGCCTTGATATTTAGCTATTGTTAAAACAATGTTGATAAGGTCTAGAAGTTTGTCTATTAAGTAATATGTAAGGTGATTCTGACCGCGTTATTCCCCCTTATCCTATAGGACTGTTTAAATGATGGTTGTAGCTTGTAGTTTGAAGTTTCACTCTTTAATGTGTGTTTCTTTGTCATTTTTTAGTCATTTTTTAGTTGGACTGTCAAGCATTTGCTCTTCCATACCTTTCAATATTTGTTTTGGTCTTTCAGATCTATGGAATTGATGCTGCTTCTGGAGCTGCTGTCTCAGTTTTGAAAATATCACCGGGGGATCATGTTCTTGATCTATGTGCTGCTCCTGGTAATTGATCTTTTCTTCCTGTGATTTTATATAGTTAACTGTTCTGTTATATTGCTCATACTCTTTTCATGGTAAAAGGAATGGGAGACTTCATAAAGTCCCAACCTACTCTATAATGTAATACCTGTTTGTCATCTTGAAGGGCTCATTCCGATATAAAGTCTTGCACAAAGAATTTGATGGTGTTTATATCTGTGATTCTGTTTATAATTCTTGGTTTGAAAATTACTGAAAACTTTGTATTATTTATCTTCTTATGACTGACAAATATTATGAAGCTGGATAGTTTATTTCTGGATAGATTTGGTTTAGAAGGATAATTTCTGGGATCAAGTTCTCAAGTGGTTTTGCGGATTCATCTTGGCATAGGATGTTTTGCCTAATTTACTTATCACATATGTCCTGCAGGTGCTAAACTTTGTATGATCTTGGATCTTCTTGGTGATTCGGGTTCTGTAACTGGCGTTGATGTTGCAAGACATCGTTTAGCAGCTTGTAGAACAATGTTGCAGAAATATTCTTTGGGTGATCGATGTCGATTATTTGTTGCTGATGGGGCAACATTTTCCCTTGCTCCTGTCAGGGTTGATTCAGTTTCAAAATCATGTAATAAATCTAATTTTATACACACACACACATATATATACACACACTTTAAACTCAAAATGTGATCCTGCTGTATTTATCAAGAACTCTTTACGTACATGTCTATCTGCTTTGATATTTTCTTCTGTCTAGTATTAAACAGGCGATTCTGCAGCTGGGGAAAAAGATTACAAATTTAAAGAGTGGACTTCAAGGAGACCATGGAAAGAAAGGAAAAAAGCAGCTAAAGCAAGGGAAGCCAAGTCTTCACAGTTGGTTGCAGTGAGTGAAAATCCTGAACTTATTTTCTATGGACGGCATTCTGGAATAGTTGGGCTCAGTAAAGTTGAACTATATCAAACTGTGTCTGATCTTGAAGTTTCAAACTATGGTTATGACAAGGTGAAGTTGCATTTAGTTTTGAATCAGCTGGCAGTTAAAATCTCTCTCTTTTTTTTCTTTTTTATCATGTTTCTGTCTCAAATCTAAGCTAATAAATTATCGCAATTTAATTCAGGTCCTTGTAGATGCAGAGTGCACTCATGATGGATCACTTAGACACATACAAAAATTTGAACATTGGGGCTGGAGAACTCTTCAACGTCGTGTGTTGGATGCAGAGAGAACAGATAGCTTAAATGTACTCCAGGTAATGTCTTTTGTCCATCATGATTGTTTTAAGTTGTTAAAATAGGCTTCTGAGTTATATTTTTATTGAGAGAATTGCTCTCCATGGTCCATTGCGTCCTATTCACTATTCTAGTTCCGTTCCATTATTAGGCTATTAAGCATTCTCCCTTTTGTTTTCAGTTTTTTTCTCTTTTTTTAACCTAACTTAAAGTATATGTGTTTTCTTGCAGGTAAAACTTTTAAGAAATGGTTTTAGAATGCTGAAAGCTGGGGGGTTGCTTGTTTACAGCACTTGCAGGTGCATTTCATTGGCATTTCTTGCGGCTTGTAAAATATAGCTCACACACTCACGTAAAAACCACATTGATGTTTTGATTGCCTGTTTAACCTTTTCCATCAATTAGTTTGACAGCAGCACAGAATGAAGACATAATAGAGAAATTCCTGAAGGAAAATGCTTCTGCAGGTAGTACCACTGATACCTTAAACTCTCCTATGGGAAAAGAAGGTGTCTTGGAATTTCATTATTGATGTTTGAACGCAGTGCCTTCTTGTCATTTTTCTTTCAATTTCATGGGATAATAAGAGATATTGCCTTTTTGTTCCTGCAGAACTGCAGGAAATCGATGAAGCCAGTGGGTGGCCTTGTAGGAGTGGGAGGATACCAAAGACCCTGCGCTTTGATCCCTTGACGTCACAAACTAGTGGACTTTTTGTAGCTAAGTTCACAAAACGACCACTTAATTAAGGTTCCTTTTTTCTAGTTCCCTAGAAGGCAAGGCTGCTGCATTTTTACCGGGTAACTGTAGCTTCTATACATTACTTACTGATATACTTGGGAATAATGTCATTGCTTGTGAGTTTAAATATCTTTCTTGCTTCCTTTCCTCCCTTTTTCTCTCACTCAGAACTGAATGCATTTTATAATGCAGAGAACTGTCTCTTCGTAGCTGTGCATTTCATCCTCTTAGATCTCAGCTGCTGCCTTTTCTGCTGCTATTGGTACCAGACCCTCTACACTAGACAGATTGATCTGTAATATACTGCGGAAAGGGAGTTCATGGCGATGCTTAGCGTTTCAAACACAGCTTTTTATTTTCCAGATGAAGAGACACCATCCATTTACAAATTAGATTGGTCATTTTGGGTTTTGTTTTATGAACAAGCCTTAAGCAGTAGCAGCAAGTTAAAGAATTTATTGCCACCTTACCATATTTAAGAAAGTGAGCAAGTGAAGCTATTCATGAATTATTTGAGTTCACTGAATGTAGTATTAGAAATGGTACATGGATATCCAATTTTAACATTTATACTGCAAACAAGTTAACTACTAGGGAATTATTTGAGTTTGAGTTATTTATTTTTGAGCTGAATTCAAGCTGGCTTCTTGTTGGATTTGCGTCTGGCTTTATTTCTTATAGATACTACCGAGGCTGATGGAGTCTCCATAACTATGTGCTCTCTGGGGCACTTGATGCTGGATTGGCCTTCGTGGGGATGTTGCTATACTTGTGCTTAGGGGTGGAGTAAGTTATCTTAGCTGGTGGGGAAGTTATTCCCAACGACCCAAGTGATCACCTTTATAGGTTGCCCTGTTTTCTGAGTGAAGCAAGAGTTAGCTTAAGCTCTCAGTTAAATTGTATAAAACATATTGCCTTTGTAATGATTTGAGGGTTTTCTTTTTGGCAGCAATGCTGCCTTGCTCCACGGCTCGTGATGGAAACCTGAACTGGAGCGCCTTTATCCAGCGGCTCGCTTCAGTCTGTATTTCTAGTCAGTCTATTAGATAACTGCCAGCAGGCCAGTATGCTTCCGTTCTTATCCGCTCCAGCTGATTTTGACATGCCAAATTATATATTCTTCTTCCTCAGCAACTTGGGCCTCCAGCTACTAAATAATTATTAATTGTATATATTAAATACTAGTTAGTATGGTAATCAACTTCAATTAGCAACCTACCTGGGAACTCCTATGTCTCATCCTGTGAGCTGCGCATTGTAAAACTACGGAATATGAGTTGTTTAGTCATTGTTTTGCCACAATAACCTCAGGATCGGCACTTAGGTGAGCAACAATGTTTCTCCTGTTTAAACAGAGCCCTCTTCACCATCTAAAGCTTAATACTAACAATTTACTCGTTTTACTTGTAGAACCATGGCCGATCGGCAACATGGGTTAAATTTTCTTTTAACCACCTCATCATCCAATCCGAGAGTCAAGACAGCTTAGCTAAACTTAATAAATCATCATATAAACATATTGACTGTGAAACCTTGCAAGTTGCGATATTTTAATGGGGTCCCTCCTAAGCTTGACGGCTTCATATTTTGCTATTTCATTTCGCTACTTCTTTGACCCTGAGAAACTCCTGATTCTGGTCGTGGGATTGTAAAACCATGGTCTAAGAATTTCCAGTTTTATAATTTGCATACAATAATGAAGGTAAAACAAAAACTATAAATAGCAATGGCTAATAGTATTTTCCATAAACTCTTACAAAGCAAGATTTCCTAATCTCTTTCGTTCTCCGTCATTCTTTTGCAATATGGGTCCTTTGTTTTCAACATCCGCTGGAAAATGGCTAGGATTGGTCGCAGCTATTTGGGTTCAGGCAATCTGTGGCAACAATTACACATTTGCCAATTACTCTGATGCATTAAAATCACTAATGGCTCTTTCTCAGCTGGAGCTCAATAATCTTTCAGTCGCTAAAGATGTTGGCAAGGCTTTTGGACTTCTTTCTGGCTTTGCTTCCGATTGTTTGCCAACGTCCGTTTTGCTCATCATTGGATCACTCGAAGGTTTTATCGGATATGGAGTTCAATGGCTTGTTGTGAGCCAGCGAATTCGTCCTCTTCCATACTGGCAGGTAAGTTCCCACATATATATCATTTGATCATCAGAACTGTGCTAATGATCCAGCCAAATTAATTTATAGTCTATCATACATGATATTTCACTGATTCTTGAAAATTGAATTAAATCTGTCTGCAAAGCTTCATTGTCTCGTAGGAATACATGATATTACCTGACTTTGGATTATATTCTGTTGCAGATGTGTATATTCCTGTGTCTGGGAGGCAACAGCACAACATGGATGAACACAGCAGTTCTAGTGACTTGCTTTCGAAATTTTCCTAAAAATCGTGGCCCGGTCTCAGGTATCCTTAAGGGTTACGTTGGACTCAGCACTGCAATCTTCACAGATATCTGCACAGCTCTCTTCTCTGCTGACCCTTCTACATTTCTCTTCATTCTTGCCGTTGTGCCGGCCATTGTTTGCCTCCCTGCTGTCTTCTTCCTCCATGAAACCCCTCCAGCCTCAAGGCCAAGTGAATTACAAAAAGAAACACAGTATTTTCACATCTTCAATGGCATTGCTATCATATTAGCTGTCTATCTCTTGGCCTTTGATATCACTGGAAGTCATGGCCAGTTATTGTCATTAATATTTGCAGGAGGACTTCTTATCCTTCTGGCTACTCCATTGGGAGTCCCATTATACTCTCTCCATCTATTCAAATCAAGGGCTAATTCTGATATTGAGCAACCAATCAAAGAGCCATTGCTTGTGACGCAACCAAAGAAGCCAGATTCAACAATTGCTGGTGTTAAGCTGCACGATCTTGAAAGAAAACGACCATTAATTGGGGAGGACCACACGCTCATCGAGATAATACAAACATTTGACTTCTGGATATTGTTTGTGTCATTTCTTTGCGGTGTTGGAACAGGAATGTGTGTGATGAACAACATGGGACAAATGGGGCAAGCTCTCGGCTACTCTGATGTATCCATTTTCGTATCTCTCACTAGCATTTGGGGTTTCTTTGGACGCATTGCTTCAGGTTTATTATCAGAATACTACATCTGGTAAATATGCTTTGCTTCTCCTTTGAATTATAATCATCCAACAACATGACATCGCATTTCTCAAAAATTATTCGATTTTTGCAGGAAATTTGGGACTCCAAGGCCTATCTGGAATGCAGCTTCTCAAGTTCTAATGGCTATTGGATTTATCATCATGGCCTTTGCCCTGCCAGGATCACTATACGTTGGCTCAATTCTGGTTGGAATATGCTATGGTGTTCGGTTGACTATAACAGTCCCAGTTGCCTCAGAATTATTTGGGCTCAAATACTATGGTCTTTTATACAACATCCTCATTCTCAACCTTCCTTTGGGCTCCTTCCTGTTCTCTGGCCTGCTTGCTGGCTATCTTTATGATGCCCAAGCCACTGCCAGTGCTGATGGAGGCAACAGCTGCGTTGGGGCTCATTGTTACTGCCTTGTCTTTGTGATCATGGCTATAACATGTGTCCTTGGGTTGGGCCTGGACATGTTGTTGGCTGTCAGAGCAAGAAATGTCTATGCCAAGATTCATGACAGCAAAAACTCTGTTGCTGCAACTGCAGATTCTTCACCAACAAAATGCTGAGATCAAATGCTTTGTCTTTTTTTTTTTTGTACAGAATTGTTCTCTGACGATTTAATTTTCTTTCAAAAATCTTGATGAAAGTTATTCTGTTGGGAACGGAAATTGTACTGATATTCTCTTTTGATTTATCCTGTTCATAGTCGCTTCCTTTTTTAAATGTAACATGGATGAGTGCACTGAAACTTCCCTTAGAATATTCCTTATCTCCATTTGAGCAGCAAAGTTACACTTTCGAAGCTTTTATGCTTGTCAATGACTTTAAAATGACCTTTCAACTCTCCAACTTAAGGAGATAAGTTAAACTACTTGGTGTTCCAGTAACTGACTTGGCAAGAAGTGGAAAATTTTCAGCACCTTTAGATTTCACGGACGATTCGTGCATCTGTATCGTGTCTGTTTCATATCAAACATGTGTAAAATATAAGATTTTTCAATTTTTATCAAATTCACACATAGTCCTTTATTTTTCGTATTCTTTAATGTCGAATCACTGTCAATATTACTTTTATGTTCCACCCTAAACATCCCTTGTCCATACTGTGTAAAGAAAAATGTATGCAACTTGAACCTTGGTTGTTACGGAAGCTCTGCTTTTTCTTTAATCTTCAGCTCTTCTTTTGACTAAAATGAGATCAGAAATCAGAAATTTCTTCAATAATTTTTGTCTGCTATGTTTGATTTGATTTGCAAACACCTCCAAGCAGTCAATGAAATTAGTTTTGAATACAAACAGTAAGTCCAGAATTGGTTCCAACTTCGAACCCTGGAAGAAAGTAATTAAGTGAACCTTTTCATAAAATTAGTAATTGGTAAGCCAAATCACAAATCTGATGATTTAGCATAAGATATCCCGTAAAGAGTAGCTGCATGAACCATTTGAGTTAAACTCCAATAATTCGAAATTGTTGCTTTCATGTCATTTCCCTCTTTTAATCTTTCTTTAAACACCACTGGCAGTGGATTTGGTTGTGCTGACAGCCTGACACGATATCCTGATTCACGTTTTCTTACAACTTGCACATAATTTCCATACAAAGCTTCCAAAAGAGATATGTAATGTTCGGAAAAAGAACGAAAGACAAAGGCAACAGAGATCAGGAAATGGGCTTCCATCTCCACAGGAAAATAAAAGTAGTTTTGTTTCCATTCTTTTGCATGGATGGTGGTGTTCCTTTCTAAAACAAGTTGGCTGATAGAAACAATTTTCCACAGGAATATGATAGTCCTTTGGGCGGCAATTCGGATGGTTACCTTGTGTTTGGCTTCTTTAGCTTTTATTTTCCTCCTTATTTCTAAACAACAGCGATTGTCCGAAACTTTTCTTGCCTGAACTTCCCCACCATTCATCAAAAAAGGAAATTTCTCCTTTTAGGAGGGAGCATGAAAGTAATATCTGTGAATGATGGTTAAAGTTGTATAGAAAAGTAATTGACTGAAAAATAATGAAGGAAAGTCGGTCCTTATAGTTTGTTATGGAAAGGTTAATTGATAAATAGGATTTATCAATTACACAAAGAATATCAACTGAAATATGAAAAAAAATTTCATATCGTTTTTATGCTGTGTATTTAAAAATCCGCCTAAGTCATAGTATCGTAAGAATGGAAGAATTTGATATAGTGGAATCTCATATCATAAAGAAATATTTTTAGTTCCAACTTTCAGTTAACCACAAACTGTCATTAAACCTATTAATTCCGCCAAGCTGTAAGTAAAGTTAGTATAGGCCCAACTTTATCCTTGAAAAAGAAAATAAAATCTGCCTTTCTTTCTTTCACACTGGAGTAACTCATCCACTTATCTACTTTACCCATCAACTGAATTTTCTTCAGTACTTTCTTTCATGGAAGTAAGCATGTTGATATCCGTACACCTTATTTATATAGTTTACTAGTCATATTGGAGGATAGTTAGGATTTTGTATTTAGTAGGAGACTTCTGTAATAATGGTCTCAATCCTCGACTAATGATATTCTCTTAATAAGCTGATTTATAGTTGGGTTATCATGCCATAATTGGACTGTTGAACTTTTAGTGGGTTATTAAGCTTTGATAAGCGTTAGGCCGATATGAGACTATAAAATCTTAAGTAAAATATTGTAGAACAAAGTAGAGATCAGAATACAAAAGAAAATGAAGGGTGATTCCCTCAAGTTGGCCTTTCACAGCCACCAATATCACTACTCAGATTCAAGTTAAAAGCAAACTCTTTTTCCATTTTACGTTAATCCCGTTTCGAGAAAGGGCAATCAATCATGCACCCTTAAGTCACAATGTTTTTTTGTTTTTTAAAATCGGAGGTGAGAGTCGAAATTATTCGGACTCGAATTTAATTTTATAGTGTGTCAAATTTTTTTAATCACTAGACAAAAAGATTGTCAACATATTGTTCGCAAACTATGAACCACAAAAATCCAATCCAAAAGCAGAAGAAAAAGAGTAATTTAGAAAAAAAAAAAAAGAGCATATTCTATTACTGAAACAAAGTGATTTACATATTAATACGTGTATTTAACACTAAAATATGCATGATTTGGAATTGGGCGGTTTGTCTTACTTTCTTTCTCTTTGTTCTCTTGAAGTTGAAAAGTTTTTTATTTTTTCGATCGAAATCATATGATATCCTCACACCATTTTAGTATAAGATTAATCTAGATTCGAGCCGGATAGAATTCAAAGGAAGGCAAAGCTCTCCCTTGAGAGTTTTAACACAGCTGCATACCCAAGTCTCGAACTCGAGACCTCTGATTAAACTAAAACAATACTCTAACAGCTGATTTACGTGCTCTTAGATAAATTGAAAAGTTTAAAGACTAGAGGAACAGAGAGAGGAGCAGAAGAATTGTTATAGCAAAACCAAACTGGGTTGTGGAAAATGGTAGGATTCTGGTTGAGTCTCCGGCGGCCAAATTTGCTATCCATTGACTGGCCAGTGCAGCTGCCTGCATCGGATCCGGAACCGACTCTGATTCATCAGCTGTTCCTGTTGTCTTTGCTGCAGGATCCTTCGAAGACTTCAAACTGCATCAAATTTAATGCAACATTCAATCCATCTTTCAAGTATCAAATTTATATTACATCAAGAGACCACGAATTTAATGAACCAAACAAACTAAAGAATGAAAGCAGCTGATACAAGGCAGTTTACCTGGGAACATGGGAACAGAAAGTGATGGTATAATCAGCCCCACTGCAAGTGAATGTGCTACTGGCATCATCGAAAGCATAGCTGTAGGATTTGGGGCAAGCTGACTTGAACACTTCTGAATACATGGATGGTTTACAAGCAGCTGGACTGTTGTAGGCGCCGCTGCAACAGTACTCCGGGTTCCCAAAGGCGTCGCAGGCGCTCTTACAGGCGCCGCCGCCGTCAATTTTCAATTCGGAGGGGCACTTTTTGTTCAAATCCGTCACGCAGCCAGTAGTGGCACAGTCTCCTGACCCTCCATTTCCTTCCACAATCATAGGTAAATTATAACCATCAACCAGGCTCACGTCATAGAAGTCCTGCGACCCTGAACCGAGTGTAAATTCGGCTAAGGTGGCTGGCGGGATGGCCCCAGCTCCGTTGCATTCGATTTCGCCAGAACCGCAGTCACCTGTAGCGCATGTCCCGTGGCCAGAGTCGTCGAAATTGCAGCCTGTTCTGCCCCAGAAGCGACCTGCCCAGCCAGTGGGGGCTTGGAAGGAACGAGAGCTGCCTTCTGTGAGTTCAAAGCCTGTGCTTTCCAGTTTCGGACTTCCTGGATTAGCTAGAATTCCAGGCCACACTGTGTAATCGCATTTGTTGATGAACGTGAAGGTGGCAGCCGCAACACCTGAAAAAGAAACAGAGGAAAACAGAGAAACAGAGAGTCAGATTGGTTTACTTATCAAAAAGAATAGAACTTTAAGAAAATGTGATCAACGCCAAGCATATATTCTCATTACCTTCAAAAAACACGACAAGAATGAAGCTCAAGACCGTGATAAAAGAATGGTGAAAACAGAAGAACCGAGCCATGGGGAGTGTCTCTGTTTTTGTTGTTAAATGAATGTCTCAATTCTCAAGTTTTTGTTTTTAATTACTTTCTGAAATGGAACGTTGTAATGAAACATTTAATAGAAAGGAACTCAGACAAAGCAAAACTAATGTTGAAAACAGTAGCCAAGAGAAGGCTTCTTGCTAGCCTGCCATAGCAAATGACAAAGATAGAGGAAGAACGAAGAAAATGTTTGGGACTAGCATCCATGAAAACTCCATCGTTTTTCTCTATCTGTTTGAGCCTTCACTGCCCCTTTCCTCTTGTCAAAAAAGAAAAGAGTGGATGGAAGAAGGCAGAGTTGAGTGGTGGTGGCGGTGGTGGGGGAATTTAATCATCTGCTCTTCATATCCTATTTATAAAGGCAGCATCCTTGAATAAACAATCAAAAACAGTAAACATTCTCAAATTACCACCTTGCTTTTTTCTGTTTGATTCTTTGGCCCCTCTTGTCTACCAAATTAGGCTTTCCTCATTTTTTTTTCCATAATTAAAATTGTTAAGAATGACACTATAATTCCAGTTGTTAATACCAACAATTTTTTCATAAAGTTAGAAATCAATTTTAGGAAAATATTACTTTTTCTTTTATTTGGAAAACAGTTACTACTTTCACTATACACTTTGTGAGGCCTCAAGGTCCACATTTAGTCATTCAGCAGCCACTCATCTCTTATTCCTATTAAAGACTTTAAGCTTTCAGTAAGCATCCAAGGAGCATCATTTTATGGCATCATTGAAGAAAAATAGAAAATCACATAGAATCTCAAAGCTAATATGTCAAAAACATGTTGAAACTTGAAAATGATCCCTTGGATTCGTAGTACAATAAAAAAAAGAATCTAATCTACTATAGTTAGGAAAAGAAGATTTAAATGTAAATGTAAATATAACTTGATCTTAAAATTGGTTCAAAAGATCATGTTTTATTTTTAAAGCAAGAAAATATTGTAAATTTAATGTTCTAGTCCATTATACTAAAACACTGAAAAAAAACCCCTTTAAGGCAATTCTTTTGTTTATTTATTACCAGAAAATAAAAATATCGCCTTTCAATCTTGTGATCTAATGATAGCCTAAAACCCTTTTTCCCCTGTTGTTGTGGCGGTGAACTACCGGACTTCAATTTTTTGACAGAACATATCACCAACGGACAAACCTGATAATTATAGACTGTGGATGCTAAGAACATCGGCTTGTTTCCATGTTGCCTGTCATAAGTTTGTTCCAGAACCCATCAAAAGACGTGTTCCACCGTCTTGGAATTGGTTGAGTCAGGTTCTCACTGATTTTAGTCATTTCAGATTGTTGATTTTTTTCAGAGTCTAGTCAAGGAAATTTGATGATTTTTTTTTTATCACAATTCACTATTTAAATACATAAAAATTGATTTTCTTTTACATAAATCAACTATTAAGCTCCAACATTTTCATTTTGTAAAATTTTATGGATAGCTTCATTCCCAAGCATATGACATCCCAAAATTTGTCCTCTTCACTTGATTTTGGAATGCAAATCCTCGAAAGGTACTGAAAGTCTGAAACATTAGTTAAGGTTGCATTGTCAGAGTTCAACAATTCCACGTGGACCAGACTGGCAATAACGACCTACAACTACAACTGTCCAAAGATCATTGCAAGGTTGTCGTGACGAAGCACATGGACATGGTGGTTTACATTTCTTGCTGCAATTAATTCCATCCATGTTCCGACCCTTAACTTCTCAGCTGGATTGCTTTGTCGAGCTTTTCAGGGGACATAACCACTGCTACAGGTAAGGGTCCCTTTCGTCAATATGCGAGTCTGATCGTGCAGAATTCTTTCGTCAAAACCCTTTTCCGCCATCCCCACGCTTTATTTTCTTGCTTAGGTAGCTAGTGGACCCTGTTTGAAATAACTTTAACAGAAATTTTCCCTTAAAGCTCAAACCCAGAATTAAACTTCTGATTTAAAACACACTCCAAAATCTTGTCAACAACTTGCTGTTAAAGTCTATCACAACTGGTCAAGTGAAAGTAGCTGATGAGCACTAAATGCCAAAACTTATGACGTAAAAACGGAAGAAAGACGGGAGTATTCTTACAATGATTTTGTCTTTTACCAACAATTAAGCGACCAAGCAATCAGAGTGAAGCACTTGCCAAGTGGGATGTCTAATCTAATCTCATTCATCTCCCTGTTCAGTTTTGCTTAATTGCTTCTTATTGTCAAGTTTTCTAATGTAATCATGGCAAAGAGGCCTGATTTCTCTTCTGAAAACTGCATTTTGGATTGGAAATCCTGTTTTATGATCAAATTAAGAAGCAATGTTCATCAGTGAATTCTTAATATACAATGATAACCTGATAAAGCTTATCATCAAATTATTAAAAATTGTCAAGTGCGTAGCAAATATATAATAAGGAGACTTGGAATATTTTTACATACTTCCATCAACATCTAGGACCTCCATGGATGTGCGGTGTGCCGTTTAGATAAGATTGTTAAACCTTTATTTTTCCTCTCTTTCTGCAATGCAACTACCGTTCTTTAATAAAGATTTGGTATCATATATACTTTGCCACTATGATGATCTTGAGAGTAAAAAACATTCTTTTCTGAAAAGGGTCGCTCGAATGTTTGTTTCTTAAGCTTTCTCCTCCTTTAAATTTCTTGTTTTTTCTTTCTTTTCTTTATACCAAAAGATTGTATCATATGAGTAATGATGGAAAGCAGAAAAGTGGTTTGAACACGAATGCCAGCATAATTAAACACTAAAGAGAAGTTATGTCACGTCTCGAACCTGAAACATAATATTTATAAGATATAATCTTATAGACGTGTAAGATATTTATTATACTAAAATTCAATATTTTCAAATATTTAAATTGAAAACATCTAAAAGAAATTTGAAATGTTCTTAAATTTCAATCTAATCTTAAACTTAAAAGTCTTGAGATGTGCCCTAAACTCCAAAACGTTACTCCCCAATATAACTGTAAAATGTTAAAGAAAGGAGATGAGTACAACTACTCAGTAAGCAATCGATATCCTATCAGTTGGATTACGTATATCATAAAAACAATTAAGCCAAATATCAATATAAAGATTCAAAATTAACATTGAGTAATCTCATATTCATACAAATAATTTCTTAAATTCATATACTCATATTTCAAAACTAAACAGAGTTTCACAGATATTGAAACTAAACAAAAGTTTCATAATTCAAAATTTTTAGGTTTCTCGTAACATGCCATGGTCAAGCTTAACCCTTGTAGCACAGGTCAAAATCAGAATAAAAACCACAATTTACCCAGGTGGCTTGGGTCATAATATCAGAAGCAATTAATAGTTGCACAGAACAGAACAAAGATGCACTATTCTTAACCGATGGTTCGATTAGAAACTATTTTTTTTTTACAAAATACATGTTGACATGGCCAATATTTAACCCCCATTGGCAGGGTCAAAGTACAGTCATACTAAGAGACAAAACAAAACATTTTCATATTACCCCAAATATACAAAAACAATATTATTATTTCTTGTAACATATTTCATACAAAGCAAATTTCGTCTATCATTCCAATGCAGATTTCATATTTTCAAAATAAAAATATATGTAAGTACATTATAACGAACTTCAAAGATCAAAGTGACTAAATTATGTATCATCCAATATGTATTGTATGCAAAGCATATTTAGCATTTCTTTTCAAAATATCTTGTACGAAAAATTATATTCACAAATACAATTATATACATATACTTGAATAAAATCATATTCGAAAAGTCAATATAAAACCACTTTTGCAATTCATAACAAAAAACTCACATATACATACGTTTGCATGCTTAACCCATTTTTAAAAAAATCAAGGGGACAAAACATTGTATTTGTACGTAAATATAACTCATATTGAAGTTAATTTAAGGGTCTCAAAACATCAAAGGATATCTAGTCACTTACCTGAACTCGCTAAATTGGGATCAAAACAAAGCCTTAAAATTCCTTTGAGCCTATTATTCAAAATATTTAATATTAGAAAAATACACTATCAATTGGCATAGGCTACGCTACCTAGCAGAAATTGACAACTTATATTGTATTGACTAAACAACTATAACTCGATAAGCTATAGATTTAGCATAAGGCTAAAGGCTCAATTAAGGATTAAACCTTTGCGAGATTTCTCAATTAAGGATACAATCTTTAATTTTGATCAATTAAGGACTAAACGTTTTCGAATTTGTTCAATTTACGACTTTTTAACGAAATTGAAGTAAACGCGTCGTTAAAAATAATAACGGCGTTAATAAAGACACGTTGCAGCAATTTATTGGGACATGTGGCAGTGTATTTATATTTTTTCCTTTTAATAGGTAAAAATACGTGGGACACATGGCAACATTTAAGTGAGACACGTGGCAGCAATTTATTTGGGACAAGTGGCAGTGTATTTATATTTTTTTCCTTTTAATAGGTAAAAAATACGCGGGACACGTGGCAACATTTAAGTGGGACACGTGGCATCAAAGGACACGTTGCAGCAATTTATTGGGATAAGTGGCAGTGTATTTATATTTTTTCTTTTTAATATTTAAAAATATGTGGAACACGTGATAGCATTTTAGTGGGACACATGGTAGCAATTGACACGTCATCATCATCCACTCTCTTTAACGGCGCGTGTAACTCAAACACGTTAAAGAATCCTAAATTGAATAAATTCGAAAACGTTTGGTCCTTAATTGTTCAAAATTGTATCATTAATTGAGAAATTCCGCAAAGATTTAATCTTAAATTAAGCATTTAGCCTTTAGCCTTTAGTGTGAGTTACGCTATTTGACAAAAGCTAACAATATCCTTTTTTTTCTTTAAAATATAGATTTTCTCTAGATTTTCACTGTCCTATTATTTTTTTCCCTCAAAACTCAATTCCTAACTACACAAAGTAGCCATAAAAATTAAAAAAAAATTATACTCACTTTGATCTTCTTGCATTTACACCAAAAGCAACTCCAAATCTCTCTTTCTAATCATTTTCTTTTACTCAACGGCTTCTAATATTTTCTTGCTAAACCCAAATGATGGAAGCTCATTGAACAAAGAAATGGCGTTTACCATTATCATCTCTTGTCGCCATGATCATTGTATCATCCGCCACTCTACTTTAATTTTTTTTTATTTCTCTTCTCTCTTTCTTTCTCTGTTTATCTACTCCTCCTATCTAGAATTTAAGGTTGTCCCTAGGCGGCTGAAGAAAGCACTTAACGCCGACTTTCAATGCTTCCTTTTCTATTTTTCTTTTAAACCTAGGTAACTACTGCCGGCTCTATCATGTTATAGCAATTGGGCTTTTTTATTTTTTGGGCTTGGGTATTACAAGTTATATACAGAAGGGAGATGAAAAATGATGAACTTAATTACAAAATAGAAGAGCAAAATAACTGGAAAGTCAAACAAAGAATAATATGGGAGATGGGCAAAGTAGTTGAAAATGCCCTTTAGCTTTGCCTTATCAAGATATGGTTTGGATGACGTTTGAGTTAAGTGTCTTTTGATCTTCTGCTTTTATAAAAATTCTTAATTGAACATGGGTTGGTTTGTTTTAGTGTGTTTATCGTCTCAAAATTCTGTTCTTCCATTGTTAGCAACATAGATTCTTTTGAGGATGAGATCAGGAACTCAGTAGAAAAATAGAAGTCTCAATGAACAATATAAAGTTTAATGCATTCAGGGTTTTCTGAGAGCTAGTTAACAGCGACAAAGCAATCTTTAGGTAGCCAAAACCTCCTTGCTGGATCAATTCTGATGACAATTGAGGGTAATTTCAAGTTTTCAACTGTGTTCTGGAAATAGCAGAATACGGGATTGTCATGGTTGTTCATTAGTTTCATTCTTTCAATTGAGTTAGCAGTCCATTTTCAAGTGAAAACAGCATAGTCGAATGAATCTTGAAGAAGATTACATTACATAAGAATGAAACATATAACAGATTTCAGTAAACAGTTTGACAGAAAAAACAGCTGAGTGATCACACAGAATAGTTGGAGCTTGGAACCTGTCAGGATCACAGTAAAACAACTTTGTTGTGGCCTGTAACTTCAACAAGTCAATTCGGCTTTTCCATCATTGTTAAACATCCAAGCTGAAGTGGAAATCAGCTTAAAAAGCCCACGTACACAAATGCTTTCTGAATCACTATTTAATGATATTATCCTTTTTCCGCCATAACAGTACTAATTGAAACTTCTTTCCTTGGCTAAATGGCTTGAAAGTATTGACGAAACTCAGCTAGACCAATGGAGTATCAAAGTGGAAGTAAAAAAAATGGCTTTGTACACCTTGAATTCAACAAATACAACACGTAAATACGTGGTTATGAGGTTGACAGATTGAATTACTTTTCCGAAGGTGTAAAGCGCACTGCAGTTTTGCTACTTATGGCTGCTCCACGAAAATACATGACTTTGTAGCATCACCATGAATCATGGATGTCAAGTTTCATACTATTTTTACCCCAAACAATTTAGAGCCATAGAGCTATCCTACTCTGCAGAACTTTTAGATTACTTGTATGATACTCATTTAAAGATTCCGAAAATTTTTGGACTACTCTCTGATATTCTCTGATAATTCTTGACAAGGATGCTTGACTTCAATCCTCTTCTTTTTCTCACCCCAACTAAGAAAAAAACTCCCATACTAGTCTATTCAGATCAGCATAATTTATTTTGGACGTTTATTTAAATCCGAATAGAATAAAATCTCTAAAGTCTAACACATGAATGTGATTTACATATTTTTCTTTTAATTCTATAAATACTTTTCAGGAGATACATGTTCACAAGTTAATCAATTTTTTTTTCATCTGTGACGGGAAAGATTACAAAAGAAAAAAAAAATGCATGTTGGTGATTGGATTACTTGTTGGATCAGAAATGTGTGATACCTGAAATTAAGCGGCCTAAGCTGCTTGATGGATGGTCCAGGCTTTCTTTCTGGATCGTCTAGGCTTGTCCACAAGCCTGATGTGAACTTTGTTCCACACGGCACAATTTGAGGCAGCTCAAATTCTTGGCTAAAATTGTTAGAAAGAAAAAATCATCAGAACTGATCATGATGCGCATTGTAATGTTTGCCACTTCTCTTCCCAATATGATCCATGAAAGATGACTCTCCACTACAACTCATATAATTAACACAACGTTTTTCTCATGCTTCCATTGACTTCAGGCATGTCACGAACGGCAGTTCAAGTCGAACTATCGATTTTCCACTCTTCTCACACTTGGATAAGAACTCTTGTTGACTTGGTCTTGTGTGGCAGGATCTAAACCGGTTGATGTTCTACAAATTAATAAATATATCATTTTTTTAAAATTCATTAAATCTTTTGATCAAGTGACTTGATAAAAAAAAAGGTTTTTGATCATTGGGAGAACATGCATTTGTTTCTACTGTTTAAACTTAGCATGAAATAAATAAAACCAAACTCAGATCAAACAATAAGAAATTGAAAACTATGTTTATCACATAAGATGCAATCAAATATTATTTTAGAAATCATCATTGGTAAAATAATTAAGTTGTGACGGCATAACCCACACCATATCTTAAACTAAACAAATCATTAAATAATAATTGTCATCGTCAGGCATATGTAACAGAGATGAAGGACAAAAGAAAATGCAATTCCAGATAAACAAAATAGAAACAAATGACAAATCTTTGTTGGCATTAGTAGGCGACAGTAGCAAAAAATTTACATAGCCAACTAATCATTGTCTGTTCATGCAATTTATGTCTAATAAATTTATAACAAGCTTCCATCTTGCCAGCTCTCGATCATGCTCTTTCCTTCGGCATTCAAGGAAAAAAGTTGCTGTTGATATATGTTTCTATCTTCTGTATAGAGAATAGTTTTTTTTGTAAGTTGGAGAGAGTTAGATGAGGAAAATGCAGGCCGATGATAATTTGATATCATTGGATGCTTCGATTGTGGCCAACTCTCACTCTTCAGTCAATTCCATTCAGGTTACAAATTGCTGGTGAAGTTTGCTGGGACCCAGCTTGCGGAGGCCAAAACTGCCACAAGGAAGGAACACAAGGGAAATGGCTGCTAATATTGTTGGTTAGCAGCTTGGCATTGTCAAAAGAGATGCCACAACTGCCGTATTGCCGCCAAAGTAGTGATGGCACAGCCAATGAGAGCTGATGAAGCAGGCCGGGAACCGGCCGAGATGTCAACAGCCATGGGATTGGAGGACTTGACACTGCAAACACAAATAATCAACATCAGCACCCGAAATCCAACCAGTAAATTTTGAAAGAAGCTTCAATGTGATGATGATTGCTTGAATATAAATGGTCTAGTGCATTGCAACATGGGACGGTGCTGATTTTTTAGACTTCAAGCTTATATGAAGATAAACCAATCATATTATAGTAAATTGACTGAAAACATAGAAAAGGTAAATGATCATGTAAAGATATAATATTATAGTGCATTTATAATGATGGAGTTTTAGAGTCTAAAAAAGCTAACCCATATGATACCTATGCAGAGTTATTTTGGCAGTTTTACTAGCGTTTAGCAAACAAGGTTATGTGGCAGAGCTCCTTTCAAGGGGATCGGAGGTAGAACCTCCAAAAGATCTACGCCAAAAAAGCCTAGTTTCTTTAAGTTACCCTAGCTTCACTATAGTATAATATGCAATTTTTCTTCTTGCAAAGATGTTCCAGAAAATTAGTAAGAAAAATCTAAAGCAAATTGCCAAACCACATAAATTTTTTATTGTGTGTAATTGTTTCTTCTCTCTTGTTTATTCCCCATTCGTTCTTAACATATTATCTGGTGGAAGATATTACCTGGTGGAAGGGGTAGGACAGAAAGTAATAATATAATCAGCGGCAGCACAAGTGAAGGTGCTGGTTCCATCATCATAGGCATAGCTATAAGCTGTAGGACACGCAGTCTTGAAGAATTGCGAGTAAGAACTGGGCTTGCACGTATTTGGAGTAGCATAAGCTCCACTGCAGCAATATTTGGGGTCTCCAAAAGCATCGCATGCACTCTTACATGCCACCCCTTCACTCCCATCGACAACCTTAAGCTCCAGAGGACAGTCACCGTTCAAATCCGCAGCACAGCCAGCTGAGTTACAGTTACCTCCAGTTCCGCCATGTGGGGAAACCATCATTGGTAGATTGTATCCATCAACGAGGCTAACATCGTAGAAATCCAATCCCCCAGCACCATTTAGTGTAAACTCAGCAAGGGTGACAGGAGGGATGGCACCAGTACCAGAACATTCTATTGCAGATGAGCCGCAGTCTCCAGTGAGGCAAGAGAACTTGCCAGAAGAGTCCTCCGTACAAAGTGTTCGACCCCATAAGCGACCTGACCAGGATGTTGGAACAGAGATTGATTTCGATTCGCCTGGTTGAAGAATGAAACCTGTGGGAGATATTTGTGGGGTTCCAGCACCTGACAGCATCCCTGGCCAAACTGTATAGCTGCATTCATTTACAACTGTGAACATTGATGAATGAGCACCTGTGAAACAGAAAAATGAATTCAAACCAATCCCAACAACAGAAAAAGGAAAACAAAAAACAAAAACAATAATGAAAAATCAGTTGGTAAAAAAATGGTGACCTGAGAGCAGTTGAAGGAAGAACATAACCAACACAATGGAAAGCTGAAGAGCAGCCATTGCATAAGGAGGGAAGAAAGAAGAGAACGTAAAAGAAGACTTTGTACAACTAGATTTGCTAGCACTAGGTGTTTATGTAGAAAGTGGAGGATGTGTATTACAATAATATAATAAGCATTAAACCTAAAAAATAGAATAGATGCGGGAACCATGTGATGTGTTATAGAAGAGGAATGGGGTTCTGGGGTCAAGGCAAAGACGCATGCATGCTGAGGCATATGATCAACTGCAAACAGTCAAGTTGGCCACTAGTGTCCAATGTTTTTTAGGCTTTGCTTTCTTAGGAAAAGAAAAAATAAATTGTCGCTGTAAGCCGACGTTAAAAACAGGAAAATAGAGAAATACAAATAGTAGAAAGCATCAATGATTGAATAGAGGTGCATTTGGGATTCTATGTCTACTGTGTATTTCTTCACCTTGAGGTTGCTGACAGGATGGCTCCAAACTTACATACAAATGGATTGAGAAAACAAAAGACAAAGTCCATGAGCTTGCAAATCGAGACTATGATTTTATACATTATTTCGAATCATTTGAACAGATTAAACTTCAAAACAAGAGTCAAGGATCAGGTGATTTTAATCAATTCAGTCAACGTATATCCGCTATGCAATTTGTCAGAAGTAGTAGTCACCAAGTTATCCAGGGTGGGCAGGAGATGATAATTGTGCAACTTGTTATTCTAAAATCATTGGATAACCGGAGAATGTTGGGTACAAATTTGAGTTGGATGAAGCTTGTACAATATCAGCCCAAATCTATCTCCAATATGTTCTGATTTACTAAAGTATCTAGCTGATACGAATTGGTATGGGCCTTCTTTGTCTACTTATGGAGAATTATTGAAGCAAAGAAAGAGAAGGAAATATATATAAAGAATAGGCTGCTTAGTGGTGAGTGGTCACCGTTGTTCAGCTCACTTGACCTTGAACTAGGATTTGCTTGATGATACATATAAAGTGAGCATCAGCAAATGCTGCCCATAATAGAGTGGGAAAGGTTTCCATCAACTATAAAACCTTTAATAACACACAAACAAGCAACTTGACGGCAAAGGTAAACATGATGTGCTAATTAATATTATCCTATACATGATCAATAGAATCCAAATCAGGCATCTGTAAATGAAGCATCCCTGACATTGCAGATGAGCACTCGTGATTATGATGCCTGAAGAAGATTAAGTGCTTGCATGATGAATAGCACTTAATGGAATGAAAGCATGCAGATCCTTCCATAGAAAGTTGAACACAATGTTGTATCAAACTAACAATGATCAATGCTTAAAACAGCTTTAAAAAATTATGTGATAAGATGAAGAGATTTGGTTTACAAACGATTAATCACATATATATATATATAACCGATTAATCACAAGTCATGATATGCTAACCATCTGTTATAGTCATCATAACATTCATAGATGGCCTTAACATCTATATTGAACAACACCAAACAAACTGACCACTCACCATACCTAAATCAAACACCTTTATCATCTTTTCCTCTCTCTTTGAACCTCAAAAGCACATTAACAACACATATGTATCATTACCTAGACAACATCAAAAACTCTAGCCGGAGCATCAGAAATTTAAAAAGATGAGTCAATAATCTGCATAACATACATACCAACTCTGTACAGAGGCCCTAGCTAAGAAAGTAGAAGGAACATTACTTACAATTTGGAACCAGCTTATCAAATAACTAATCAATCACAATAAGTTCATGGCATGGCATCCATAAGATAAGATGTGACAAAATACAGGCAGAAAGCATGGGGCAGGGCGTAAACATCACAACTACAACAAAACAAAGTGAAATCAAGTTCATGCATGGATCCCTTGCAGCAACAAGCTAGGGCAAAGCAACATCGACAACTCAAAACTTATTTATCAATAACTGCAAAAGGTGTCAAATTTAATGGTCATTACCAAACAAGAAGGTAGGATGCATTGGTATGCCATAATTCATAAAGCAAAAATCCTGACCAGCATCAATCAAATTGACAACTCTATGCCCGTGAAGAAAGGGTCCCTCTATTTCCAACTATAGAAGATACCATGGAGAGAGCTTTATACAACAAAAACTAGAGTGCTTTCAACCAAGTAGTATCAATAGGAGCCAAATAAGGAAGGATTAATTCACAAAAAGATACTCATATACCCTCAAATTAAGACTATAACTTCCTCCGAAACATAAATGATCAATGCAGCATCATCAAAGAGTTATAAGATGATATGCATAACACATAAGAATATAAAGAACACTAATTCACACTTGAAAAAGTAGCTGTTCAAATTGAGAGTTAATCCAAAGCCATTGACGACAATCCAGAAAAGACCAAAACAACAACAAAAATCTAAATTCGTATCCGAAACAGCTCATCTATGTATCAAAATGGAAAACTTCTCTCCAACTTGATAATCCAAAACATCCTAGTGTGTAACCTCCAAAAGTCATGGAACCCCAAAACATAGAAAAAGAGAAATATTTACTATTGCTCTTTTTTTCTTTCACATTGTCACTTAGGCAGAAGCCTTCAAGTTCGGACACTCCCTTGCATAATGCCCTGCGTCGCCGCATTTAAAGCATTCTGTTCCCCTGTTACTGTCACAATCCCTCGCTAAATGCCCAAAGCCTCCACACGCAAAACAGCCTCCGCTACCGCCATTACCGCCACTGTTTCTATTACAGTCCCTGGCAAAGTGCCCATATTTCCCACAGTTATAACACTTCCCGGGTCCACCAGCGCCGCCGCTATCTCTCCTACACTCCCTGGCAAAATGCCCCACCTCACCACAATTATAACAAGAACCGCCGCTGCTACTGCCGTTGGGGGCATTGTTGTGATCACTGGCGTTGTTAGTGCAATCCCTTGCCAGATGGTTCAAATCCCCACAATTATAACACCCACCGCTACCGTTCCTCCGATCGTTTCCTCCCCTCCAACCGCCACTAAAACCTCCACCACCACCGCTGCGACGATCCTTCTTAGTGATAGGAGAGCCTCCGACTGCCGCGACGTCAACAGCCTGGGTCTTGCCGCCGTTTCCTTGGGAGACGGTGAACTCAACGGATTCGCCCTCGGCAAGGCTACGGTAGCCATCGGATTTGATTGAAGATTGATGGACGAAGAGATCTTCACCGCCATCATCAGGTCGAATAAAGCCGAAGCCTTTGAGACCATTGAACCAGAGGACCTTGCCGGCAGACCTCGTTTGCTGCTGTTCTAGTTGCTCAGCCATTGATGGGAATTGAGATATATGGGATCTTATAAAGGAAAAGACTTTCCCACTCTAGGGTTTTGACAGCGAAGAGTAGGAAGAGGCGAAATATATAGAGAAAAAGAAGCCTAAGGCAAAGCCTATTGCCGGGGCAGCACCGACATTTTGATTCCTCAACCACTCCAGGTTATGGGTTTTCTAGGATTCTGTTGGACTCCTCTCTCACGTTTATTTTTGTATAGGTACTTTTTACTTTACTACTAAAAAAAGGGGTGCCTTGATTGTCTGAAAAAGACAGCATGGAACAGCTTTACATGTTTTCCACGGTAGCCAGCTTTACATGATTTCCCCAACCGTAAAGAGGAATCAGAGAGCTGTTACATTGAAGAAGAACCTTACTAATTTGCAACTATGTAATATCTGAATCAAGTTCAAGTGTATCATCATGAAATAACATCCAAATGAAATTTTGGCATCGGCTCAAATTTTCCTGACTTTAGAATTTTATAAAATGATAATTAAATTCATTAATACAATCTCATCACCCGCATTCTCTCGTTCCACAATCATAAGGGTTAACAAAACAACAGTGACTTAGAATAAGCAAGTGAAGTTGAAGTTTGATTTATCACTTCTCAAGATTAAAACTTCATGAGTTTGGCTATCTATAAGATACCCTTTGTTTCATTAATATAGAATACAAAAAATACTAGGTAAAAGAAAAAGACAGTCCCTATCTACACAATGCAGTGGAAATCCTTACAGGATGGCCGCAAAAGAAGGGCAAAAAAACAAGAGAGGGAGATTTGTACAAGTAATTGTCCACAGTTAGTAGACTTCAACATTCCATTGCTCAGATTTCTTCAACTGCCTTTTATACTCAGTCCAGTCGATACCTGAAAGAAGTGCAAATACAGCATTAGAGGGATATTATCATACAGGAAATTCATTATCTGGTTTTGAAGTTGTTATTTTTCTTGTTTACCGTCTTCTGCAGCAAGTGACGCCATTATGTCATCAATTCCCTTCTCCATTCCCTTCAACCCACACATGTAGACGTAGGTGTTGTCTTTCTTGAGTAACTCCCATAGCTCTTTCGCATATTGAGCCATTCGGGTTTGAATGTACATCTTTTCACCTTTCTCGTTGTTTGCTCTCTGCTCACAGCAAAGTCCAGCCTGAAATTGTCAGGGTACTTCTCCTCCATTTTCTCGAATTCCTGTTACACAACATTGGACGTTTCAGTGACGAGAAAATCAGCATCAGAATCAGATCAGTCAAGAATCTTTTTCCAGCTAGCTTGCTAATTACCTCCTTGTACAACAATGAGCTGCTTGTAGGGACACCGAGGAAGAGCCATGCCAGACCATTGAACTGTATAGCACGTCAGAAGTTAAGTCACTCATTAGTACAATAACCAAATCTACCTGGTTCAGGAACTGTTCTTGTTTGCTTTGTGCTCGTGGAGATCGATACTATTTATGCTGTATATTAACCATTAACCTTGATGAGCTAATGCCACAGGTTGTAATAGGTTTCATTGCTTTGTATGTGTTAATATAACTGTCATGATTGTTTCCAATATTGTAAATCGGCTGCATTATTTGGAATGTGAGACGCTGATCCATTGAATGGCTAGCAATAAGACCTTGGGGAAAGAAGATAATGAGAACATTATTCCACCTTGTAGTCATCATGCTTCTCAAAGAACATTTTCCACAAAAATGATCGGAAGGGAGCGATTCCAGTTCCAGTTGCAAGCTGCAATGAAGTAGCTGAGTGTGATAATTTTGTTTGGGCACGCACTCATTGAATATAATGGAATCTCCAACAATGCCTGATAACCAAATTTAATAGTTTTAACTGTTAACAGCTTGGATACAAACCATGATGATTGTGGCTTGGGATCTTTTGGCATAAGCATTTCCTTTCCAACAGGTCCTGTGATCTTAACTTCTGCCCCAGGTTTCAAGTCACCTGAAGATAAGATTAAACGTTTAGCGTCAGTATGTCAATTAACTCAGGCATTCTCCAGAAAGCTATTTCTACCTTTTTCATAACTATTTGAGTTAGTAACATTTGTGGTTAAAATCTTGTGACATGAGTTGTTCAAAACAACAGTAATATAGTATGACGAAACATGAAAGTCCTGCATTCTTACACAAGAAATTTGAGCAGACTCCTTTAACAAGTTCTCCTTTCTCATTGGTGTAGACCAGCCGTTTCACACATAGGGATACCTGCAAAAATACGATGAGACCATGCCAAAAACAAACAAAAAATAGCAGAGAACATGCCAATGGCCTATAAACTTGAGAGTGCTCAAAGCCTATTCTAGATATCTAGCGCTTGATTAGTTTGCGTCTTAATAAGAAAAGAAAACTAAGAACTTGAATATGAATCATGATCCTATAGAGGATACACTCACTGTTTTGGAGTCTCCAAAATCACCAAGAGCACTGCTAGCAATAGAATATAATCTCAACTTGTGAGGTTTCCCATTCTTGTCAATGCCATCTGGAATCACCCCAATGGATTGCCCTTCTCTGTAGGGAAGCTCTCCTGAACCAATCCAACCAACCAGTCAGCTCAGAAGAAAAATTAATTTTCCGCCTCAGCGAAGTAATTTTCTCAAGTATAGCAAACTTCTATTAGTTGATCACCAAAAATTGAACATAAAAGATGGCAGAGGAGCACAATGTTAGAGTTGTAGACGATATCACAACATTGCAATGTTAACAGTAGACAACGGTAGCGAATTCTTGCCTGGTTATTTGTTTTCTAATTGAATTTGAACATTTTAACTCATGTATTTATACGCATACAATATTGATGTATAGAAAACTTTATATCAGCATGAAATAAAAATATCTTCCAATATAGGCAATCAGGCATGTGCCAATGTCTTGAAGAATTTAATTTAGCAGAACTATCTTTACAACTTTAGCTTATGAATACAGCAGATAGTTTGCATACCTTCAGTGCTGAAGACCATGTGCCAAGTCTCTCCGGGAGCATCATCACCGGTGATCTTAGTGTTTAAAAGGCATCTGCCGATGTGAGGGTTCTTTGGCTTGAACTTGTTAACGACAACACCTTCCTCATTTTTCTTGGACTCCTTTACAACTTTAGCAGGAGCCTCTGCCTCAGTAGTAACCTGGGCTCTGACAGAAACCATTCTCCCTCCATTGGAAACATCTCTGAAGTAAACAGGAACCTGAAAAGCAAAAAGCATTTGTTGAACTTCCAAACCATACACATTACTCTATCATTAATAAGCATGATAAGTTTACCTTCCTGAAGGTGATTCTTTCTGGAGAAATAATGATAGAGGTTCTAGCAGGAAGAGATGTTGACTTGGTAGAAGGAAAAGAGACTGCAGCAGTTACAGCAGCCATGGTTTTTGATAATGAAGAAAGAAGAGGAGGAAATGTTATTTGATGGGCTGTTGGTGAAGAGGTGAGGTGAGGGAATCAGAAAGGACGTGATTTTCTTCTCTACTTGATTGTGTTTGGATTATGAATTGGGTGGAGGAGATTTGAAGGCCAATGCAGTGGCCTCTGTGAGGATAAGTCCATGTGTAAATGTCACCACCATATACAATGAATTCTTCCGTTGATTCTTTATTCACCATTGTAATATTGAAAAAATGCTAAAGTTACAGTTTCTTAATGGTTGTGTGTCAAAATTTTGCGGTCAAATTTCACTACATTAAGGATTGCGCGAAGAAATTTGGATTATCTTCCCTCAGTCTAAAGGCAATTATTGGCAAGTCATCAGCCCACATTTAGTCATCAGGCCATTGGAGAAGTCCGGTTGTAGATTTAGAAAGAAACATTATAGCCCACTTTATTCATGGGCTAATGGTTAGCTTATCTCAGAACTCCAGCCATTTTTCAATGTCACCCACTTAACAAGTCCAATTTGTATGACTGAAGCCCACACTCTTGAACCCAACAAGGACGATGAGCTTTTTTTCAAAGAGAACCATTTACATTGAGGATAATTATTCTATTAAATTAAACTTCAAATTTTGAATTTTTTTTCTCATCCTTTCATTTCTAGCCATTTGGTTAATAATAATAATAATAATCTATTGCAAAAGATGGAAGCAAACAAGCAGTAAACAATAACTTTTTACTAATAACTTTAATCAGATGAAAATACTAAATGAATGCAAATAATACAAGTTAGGTGATAGATGTGGATGGCAAGGGGTCAGTTGACCTGTTTTACAGGGAAGCTGTACCGTGAATCATTTCACTACTACATTTGATTGAAATATGTATACCACCTGCATTCTAGAAAGTGTTTTACTTTTGACATCTGCCTATGACTTACTGCACTGCATGGGTTTGATTCTTTGCTTGCTGCACGATCAACCATTAAAGCAACGGTATGCCTATGGTTGATATCTTGACAGTTTATGATATCTAAAAGGAGCATCCATTGAGTGGAAAAAGAAGATATTCCATTGAATTGAATCCTACCCTTTTAAGTAGGGAAAGATAGTCATAACTTCTGACTTACTATATATTCCCTGCGAATCCTGCAACTGAAAGTGATGTGCGTCCATGGGAATATTTGGTGTTTGCACCTCACAAAGCAGACAAATATAGCAAGACAGATTGGATGGACAAAGAGTCGTGCAACGCACTTTCAGATGAAATGCCAACCACTCCAGGACTCATGTTTCAGCAAAAAGGGCTAACTTTGCATCTGCAAACAATGCATACAGGAAAAGCTAAGTAAAGCAAATATCATCAATTCAGATTTTGTTGACTACCGTTTTTCAATAGTGTCATGATCTGAAGCTTGGTGGATATCTGCTTGATTTTCTCTGTTAATGAATTTCAACTAATCTATTGTGGGGTTCCTAGTATTCTTACCAGCTTTTCTGGATGGCAAACTGAAATTGACTATATAGTAATTTGAGAAATAAATCCAGCCTTCTCTTGTGAGTCGATTTGATCAAGGGTTTATTAGGCTGCTTTGAAAAGTTTCTGAGAGGCTGCTTTCACCTATTAATGAGTGGTTTAACTCGCTATTTATCACTCAATCATTTCTTCCATTTTCCTTGTGTTTAACCAAGCAATCACAAGATAAAACTCAACTGTTTTCCCTTTTTTCTTGTTCTGTTTCTCCTTTTTCCTTTCCCTGCACGGTGTAAAAATTATTGCATGAATTTGATTCCGGAACTTGGAACATTGTCAAAATCACAACCGGTTGACTTAAAAAAAAATGTTTCTCATGTGAGCAAAGGTTGACTGTTCTTGTTTGCTGATAAACATACGCAGAAACGTAGTTAAATGCAGTCAGCTCTGCAGTTGAGGTTAGGAAAATTCATGGCGGAATCAGCTTCTTGGAGATAGCAAGGTAAACGACTTGAAGTTTGGTCATGGAATCAGATTACAGGACGGACAAATGTAGTAATTCAGACTAGATTGTTCTGAAAGAGCATCTGCAAGCCCCTAAGGTCCGAGGTTGAACAAGTCTTTTATGGTGGTTGGAACTTAGAAACAACAACGACAAAAATCTATGGTCAACTTAAGCTTGCCCAATTATCAGTTCACATTCGAATCAATACCCCCCATTATCTTTTGCAGATATACCAATCTTTCCAGACAACTTTTCCCTACCATGTCCCATTTTTACTGTTCCAACCAAGATGTCACCAGCCTATCAAGTATAATAATGCAAAATAAATCTTTGTCGAATTAATCCAGCGGGCAGTTGTGATTCCCATGGGGAAGAAATTCCGCAAGGAACAAAACATTATGGAATACACCTGAACAAATATGATGGAACTCGTTTCTGGCCTTACACCAGCCATGCCACTCAAGGCAATCGGGTGAGAACACAGAAAAGAAGCGGAAACTCTGCAAACGACTGAAATTATTATTGATCGACTATAGAAGACCTCTAACTGTATCCACACTCCACTGAAATGATGATTTCGGAACAAAATGATGAGATATTGTTTTAAACAAGGAATTACAATGGCAAAGCGGTTTGAATCAATGAAACCTCCTTGAACCTCTCGACTGATACAGCTCCAATCTACTTTTGGCCTCCTGTAAAAGTGTCTCTACAGTTTTATCCTGGGTCATGAAGGAGTTCTTGGATGCCCATTCAAGCACTGCAAGCACATCAGCTTGGGCAAGCTCTTCGCTATCGGGTATATGGAGGGCAATGTAGCATAGGAGAACTAATCCTGAGAGTTGAACCATTTGTTCCCCAAAATACACTAGCTGAATCAAATGCTTTGCACCTCCTGCATTAATGATTGCCTTGGAGTGATCAAGGTGTAGATAGTTGTCTGTGCAAGCAAACTTGGTAAGTGCAATGGCAGCCTCGTTCGAAACTTCAGCTTCCATCTCATCAAGAAGTTTAACCAATGGTGCAATCATCCTGGTTTCTGTTGCTCTAAACGTCCTAGCCAAATACCAATAGCCTTGATACAAGGAATCAGAAGCTCCGAATCAGCCTTCTCAATAATCTTCAACACTTGGTCGACAACGAGCTTACAAGCATGAGAATTCGGCTTAAATGCAGACCTTCTCAAATTAGTATCCAGCTCTGCCACAGCTGTAATCTCCATCAACGCCATAGCCGAATTAAACTGCACGTCTTCGGTTCCTTTTTCTAGCAAAACCGCAAAGCATAGCAATGCTCTGGACTCGGTAATACTCCGACAAATTGGCGAATTCCCCTTAGCCAGATGCCACAAAGCTCTAGCTGCCATAGCTTTCATGTAGGCTTTGGTTGCAGGATCTTCCAATTCCCTTCCTTTCATATTCGCCCCGGAAATCAAACCATTCTGCTGATATTGATAATAAGCTTGATGAATCTGCTTGAAACTGCCCTGACTACTACTCCTAACATGATTATTACTTGGCTGTTGTGTCAATTTCGGCGCAGCTTTCATTGCCAGAGCATTTTTAACCACATTATACATCTGACTCGGCTTGGTTCCCCATCGGATGCGGAATCTGAATCTGATGATCTTCATCAACAACATTTTTCACATTATTCACATTCGAATTATTACTGCTCGCCATGACCACCGCGTGGATCGAGGTCGCCTTGTTACTAGCAATTGCATATTTGCTATGTTCTTGAATCGTTTCAAACGCCAAATGACTAACGAGTAATCGGATTATATTATGCTGAGCAAACAAATCTTGACATTTTGGATAATTAGCTGCTAGCTCAGACACTGCCCACGCCGTCACGGCTTGAACTTTCATCGGACCTTCTTTTAGGATTTTCGTAAACACCGTGCAAACGCCAGCGTGGATCATGTGCTCGACGCTTTCGGGGTCCCGGCCCAGAAGCCCAATTGCTTTGGCGGCGTTTTCTTGACCTTCAATTTTTCCTTCTTTGACTAATTTCAATAACGGTCCAACCCCTCCTTCTTCTATAATCAGTTTCCCGTACCGATCATTGTCTCTGGCTAGCGAAACAAGCGAAGCAGCGGCGTCGGACCGGTCGTCGATTGAACCAGTGTAAAGAATCGCGATTTGTTCCCAAATTAGGCATAAAATCGGCTCGTTAGCAGCGATCGGAGGAAGGCCTAAGTACTCATCGACGCGATCGTCAGCAGGAGCTGAGACGCGGAGAAGCCAGGAAACATCGCCGATTGAGTTCTCCAGCTGGGAAGACATTTTACGGAACGCGGCAGCAGGAATGATAGTGAACACACGCTTCATAAGGCCGTTGGCGCGGCATTTGAGGACCAAAGAGAAGGCTTTATCGAGGACTTGTTCGGTATCATCGATTATGCGGCGCGTTGGACGTTCGTAAAGGTCGGAACTCGCACGCGCCGCTTGTCGAAGCAAGCCCGCGAGTTTCTCTGTCTTTGACTTGAGCTCCGCACACTCTTGCTTAAAAGAACTTGCTTCATCCGCCGCTTTCGCTACTTGGTCCGCTAACTGAATGGGCTTCGCCAAGATTTGCTTCACTAAATCCGCCATCACAACAACAACAACAAAAATAAAAAGGTAAACTTGATCAGATCAAAAACCAAACACTCCAAATTGAAAAGAAAAGAACTGATCTTTATTTGGTTTTTGGTGTTTGAGAGTTTCTTGCAAAGGCTTGATGAGTGGAGAAAATGGAGAGAGGGAGTGGCGTAGTTGAAGGTGTTTGACTAAGGGAAGTTTTGCGGGGTTAACTCCTTTTGCCGGTGTGTACGCGTTAGAAAGGTGAAGGAGATTGATGATAAAAGAGAAGAATCGTTCATGGCGGACGAGTTTTACAAGGTCAAACGCGTTGCCATCTTCTTCTTTATATCATTTCTGGGGAAATAGCTTTTATTTTCTGAGTAAAACTCCAAAGGAGTAGGCAGATCTGGCTCACATGCAAGACGAAAGATGCAGCTTGGAATTGGCGCCTTATCTAAATCGCCAGCAGAAATTGGACAAATGCAAACGCAAGGTAAATGAATTTCCAGCTAACTTTCAACCCTTTATGCTTCATTTTAATAGCTTCTTTTTCCTGAATTGTTTGAGTACTTGATTTAATTCTTTTAAGAAGAAAATTTCCCATCATATCCAAGTACGATGTATACAAATTAACAAATTATATTAGATTGATAAACAAATTATCAAATCAACGTACAATTGAATAAATTTAATAGCAAATTTAATAGCAAGTTGAATTTTTTTCGTCGAATGAAAACCGCTAGCTTAACTAAAAGAAAATTGCAGATATTGATATTCAAATATCACATCTGCACAATTTCCAAATCTTAAAGATACACAAAACCTGCGATCTTAGAATTTCGAAACTTATTATTAAGCCAAAGTTTCACTAGCTTGTTTGACCTAGTTTCATATTTGTTTAATATTAAAAGAAAAAAAAACCAGGTCCAAACGAGAATTTTAAGGTAACACTTTAACCTTATTTAAATAGAGCATACATATTACATGCATTTACTCGTACCATTGAATCAAGGAGAGAGAACTAATCAAAGGAATATAAAAAAGGGGCAAAATGAGATTGTTTTAAGGTCCGTCTTAGCTTTGCCTTTAATTTATAGTAAGGTTACGTAAGAGCAATTAATGTTTTTCTCTAAAATAATACCCCTAAAACCAAAACTTTTTTAGTAATTTTGATCTGTTTTTGAATAAATATATATATTGCGATTAGCCTAAACTCCCAACCTGGCAGCTAATAAAATATGAACTTTATATGGTTGAGAAATTTGAACTTGCATTAATTGAGATAATAGGTTATGTTTTCATATGAATAATGATTAAATTTTCTGAATTTTCAATCCATTAACAATATAATTTTTAATTAATAAACACTTTCATATATGTAAGTACGTACGTACATACGTAGTGTGATTAGGTGTTGGGGCATATATTATCAGAAAATGGAACTGGTCCAATAAATTAGGTGGCAACTTGCAACTTAAATTTTTGTGGGTTTTAGTTATCAGATAGACGCATTTGGGAGTTGAATTCATTTATGTGTACAAGGATCTGAAGGCAACAAATAAATATTCCATAAAAATTTAGATCATGAGAATTGAGTTTTGAGAATAAGATCATGAGGTTTAAGAATATGATCACGAGTTGACACCAATTATAAAATCCAAGTGGTCCATATGTTTAATTTCTGCTTTCTGCACGCATGCAGGTTCCATCTATTTCATGCTTACCGGTTCCTGACTATTTTTTAATTTAAAAAAAATATATATATATCATAGCATAAAATAATCATTTCATATATATTTTAAAAAAAATCGTAATCACAGCTCATACGTTCTTGTCAATGGGAAACCATGGCGCTTTCAAAGAGATTGAACTGTTCTCAAAATCTCTATTCATAAAGGAAAAAAAAAGCTCTAACGTTTCCTTAAAAAAAAAAGCTCTAATATTTCCTTTAACGATCATGTTAAAGCTTTAATATTTCTTCAAGGTTATAATGGTTTTATTCCATTTTTGTTTTGTCCACATGCAATCTCCTCTTTCTCTTTTACGTACCCATCGAAAGGAATTGATGTTCTGCTGATCTCAATTATATTATCCGACTGAGATGCTGCTCCAATGGCGGACACAATCAGCTGTCCCTTTGTAACTATCACAGCTCCCCACTTCAAGCTGGTACAGTAAAACGTACCTATTTCTACAGGATCTATTGTTATTGACAAACCGGGGTGTTTACATCAAGCCGGAGATCCACACAACCAACTCTGTGCAACTCCTGTGAGGACCACATTCTCCTAATTATCGTTGAAAGAGACTAAGGGAGAGCTTGTTCCTGATAGAAAACAACGTGCTTATCCTGAGTACAAACGATCAACGATGGTTCGTAGTGGTAGCCTGCAGTGAAAGGTCTGACTGATTTGTTTAAGCATACACTGTACAATACTTGATAATCATATACTATACGTAGAAGAAATTCTGATGGATGTATCCTGTAACATCCCAAATCCACAAAATACATAATATTCACTTTCTAATTACACTCACTTACCGGTTGGGCTGTTTGTGATGCTTATCAACTCCTATCTCTTTTATAAGACTTAGTTCTCTCAATTCCTTATACTAATATGAAAGTATGAATTATTAAATTATTTCCTTCCTATGTATATACATTCCTTTCTATTTAAAGTAATACTGTACCATTTTACTGAATATATAAAAGAATACAACATACCTTCGATATCAGATCTCTGGAAAGTAATTTGCTTAGCTCAAGTTCAATAATCTATGGAGTGGAAAATAGGGAGTGAGCGACAACATGCTCAGTAAAGAAGGTGTATGCTGCTTTATAAAAATAAAGACTATACTTCCAAAACAATCTTATTTATCCAATCACTCAATCCCCTTTAACATTAAACAGAATTCAATAGATCCTTTCAGTAAACAGAAATAAATAAGTTGAGACTAGGCAACAAATACATCATGCTCTCATTGTTCCCTCAGGAACACAAGTCATCTGCTTTTGGGGTGCGCCCGTAGGCCATCGCCCCTCACGGTTATTTCAACTAGATCTATGTCATAATCTATAGGTGGTCCTCGGGTCCACTTGCCAAGTGACCTCGAGACCGCTGATGACTTGGCGAGTCCATCAGCCTTGTGACGCCCTGAGGTGCGCTCGTAGGTCCATCGAATAGAGCCACCGCCCCAGGTGGGTCACGCAATTACACAAATAATAAAGCATGAACTCAGGGCCTAAAGTCTCAAAAATCACCTTTATAACTCATGAAAACCTTTAAAATAATTTGATTTCCAAAAGGTTTTATAAAATAGTATAACAGCCCGCAATCTCAACATTTTCCGTGTGAGAAAGGCACGGGTTACGCTGGCTCACCCATGGCTAGTTCGCCAATAGTCAGCTCGCCAATAGTCAACACGCCCAATGTTCAACTCGCCCCAAAAAGGTTTCATATTTCTATTTTCAAAATATTAAAATAATTCATTTTCGTTGAGAAAATACTCATAAATCAATTCGCCCATGGTCAGCTCGCCCAATCTGGCTCGCCCATGGTCAACTCTTTCAGTGCGGTGAACTTGTGTTCGCCCGCCAGCCATTGGTTTCAAAAACAAGTAAAACTGTTTATAGCATTGTCATGGTCAACTCGCCCAAATGAGGCACTCCATGGTCAACTCGCCCATTTCATGGAGGCAGGGGTCGCCCGCCCCAAAACAACATTTAAAAGGGTTTGCCTATATTGGCTCGCCCGGATTTCTATTTAAAAACATCGTTGCTCGCCCAAAGGAACATAAAAGAGTTCTTTGACCAAAATGATAAAAAGGTTTGTGCTCGTCCGCCTTAACAGTTCGCCAATCATAAAAAAACAAAGGTTCCCCCGCCATGTACCAGTTCGCCCAACAAACAGTATTGGGTCGGCCTTTAGTTCGCCCACAACAAAACAATTTATCAGAATAACATACATGTCATAAACCAAAACCATTTCTCAGTAATTTCATAAATTTAACTCCACAGGACATGCATTCTTTTCACACACATCTCCCTTACTTCGTCTGATGAAGCCTTGTTTCTCGCTCGTCTTTCTCAATTCCCGTCTGCAAAAATTTATTAAAACTATTAAAATTCCTTTTTCGAATATTATCCAAAACTATTTATATTTCCCTTCCTAATATCTGTGACACTTTGGCGAGATTAAGATCGCCATTCGCCCACAGAGCTCGCCATCCGTTAGCGGCTTATTCATGAGAGTTCGCCCAACATGGGAGCTCGCCCCTCTTTAACTCAACTCGCCATGTTCATCAATTCAATTCGCCATTCGTGGCTTTTCATTCATAGATGGGCTCGCCCATGAATTGGATAATGCTTGATGACCTCTTTATCTCTTACTCGCCTCATTGGCGATCATTAACTCAACATATTTTGGGCGATCATACTCCTCGCCATTCACCCTAACCTATTCGGGAATTGTCTGACTTTCCAAAGAGTTTGGCGAACACATATGTCACCAACTCATGCGACTCTTGAGCTCGCCCAACCTTTGGGCGAGTACACAACTGTTTGGCGAGCAGCTAATCGTCGTTCGCCCATAGTATTATCTTACTCATTCTTGATTATTTTCCATCTGATTTCTTATATATTCCAACAATATTCAACTAAAACAAGGCTATATCCATGTTTATCACGTTATAAAACATAGAAGTCTAGTATAGAACATCAAGAGAACCATGGAAAATATGAAACTCACCTTAACCTAGTTGCTCTTCCAAAAACAGAATATTTTCTTGCCTCACTTAGCTTTGCTTATTCCTCAGTTCTTCACACACTGGATAAATGTTTAGCTAACTAAGGATGAGTTTCATGGCTCACTTATGGGAGTAACGGAAGAATTAATGGTGAACTTGAAATGAAAACAGAATGGGTGAGAATGATTTTGAGGAAAATGAAGTTGCTTACATCGATTTTTCCTCATGAATTCTTCTTATATAGCTATTCAGTTTCACTTAGAATCTAACACCTGTTCTTATGCCGTTTTTCTTTCATCATTTCATGCATTAAAACCAAAGAAAATTGCAGCAAAAAGAACGGTAGTCAAGTCCCTACTGTAGCTCTATTCTTGACTAATTTCACTTGCCATTTATTGCTTAGCCCCATTGTCAAGAGAAGCAAAGTGGCGAGAAGTCCACTGCCACCCCTTTCCTTGACTTTTTCCCTTTTCTTTTCTTCTCTTCTCCACGCCAATCCACTTCCAGCAGCCACTATCATTGACTTTCATCTCATTCTTTTCTTTTGTCTTGTAGTATATTAATTCTTGAAGAATTTCTCAACACAAGAAATCGGCTAGCCCTTGTTTGTCCTATTGCCATTAATCCCTTTCACACTTTCAACCTTTTTATCAAGATTATATCTCATCTATCTCTTGTTGTAACTTTAATGTTTATTTTTCTTTCTTTTATACACCACACTATACATCATAATTAAAATGAAAAGTAAAATTCACATTCAATGACTCTTTAATTTGACTAAAAAAATTTATTTCCACTATCAATTGCGTACAATTATGTATATAGTATGAAAAATTCGGGTTTTACATACCCTTTACAGGGCAAAACAAGAAAGAGAAGAAACAATGGTTACAAACACGAGAGAGCACTGCAAACATGCACTGTTACTTCCAAGCCTCTCATAATTTGATTTTTCTCTTTTCAAAGTAATCACTTTGGAAATGTGTTTTTACTTTTTATCCAGCCTGCAGTTTCTCCTTGGGCGGAAAGTGTATCGCTTTATGGAGAAAAGGTGGCAGCGATCGAGGAAGGAAGAAAAAGCAAAGACAGTGGCTAGTGAAAGTTAAATTATTAGACATCACTTGAGCATCTTTTTTTTTTTTTGGTTACATCACTTGAGCATCTTTGCATGATAGTTTCAAAAGCTGACATCCATGGATGCAAAGAGAATACTGGAATGAATGGCTTGATTTTTGCCGACATTTTTGGAATTTTTACTTCTTTTTGTTGGATTATAGTAAGATAAATAATTAAAGATGCACCTTTGGTTTTGGTTATCTGCATGTTTAACAGTCACCAGAGTCCGGAGAGTAACCAATTATACAGACGTCAATGAAACAAGGGAGCAAGAGAAGCTAACGTTGGCTATATTGACAACTCTCTACTTTGTCTCAACAAATGATAATTTGTAGAAAGGAAGAAAAGCTAGTGAGAAAAGAAATGAAACTGAAAGATTTTAGGAACAAATCAAAATGCAACAGATTATTAACTCTCTGCAACACTTGTTCAATAATTTCTTTAAGGAGTACTGTTGGTGGAGGTGAGTGATGCCTGGCTGAGTTTACTGCATTTATTTGTGCGAACGTGACGCTGTTTTGGCAGTTTGTTAAGCGTACAACTTTCCTGGAAGCAACCGCAGATATGGAATTACAAATACTTGCTGGAAACGTCACAATCCAAGCGAGAACTTTTAAAAGAATTGTAGATAGTTTTGCAACCCAAATAATACGAGTGGTGAACGTGGACTTGTGAGCAGTGATCGGACACGTTTACTCAATTGACGATCAAACAACAGTGCTGCATGGATAAAAATACAAGAAAAAAGGTACTGCATGTTCCACGCTTTGTACTCTCAAATGCAGTAATATTACAAGAAATGGTGGAGGATCTAACTTTTAAATATACCTAGCCTTTTTTTTAATTGATGTAACAATCTCAACAATCTCCTCTTTTACACAGAGTCTTGGAAGAGTGTTTATCTACCCGAAACCGATCCTCTTTCACACATCAGATATTGAAAGAACGCTTTTCTACCCGAAATTGGAATACAAGAAAAATGTTGATAACTATCGAGGGCTATTGGATTTTTTTATCTCACAAGTTATCTCAAGAAATCAGATTTTCCTTCACACTTATCACACACACCTAATTTTTTTACAAGGGATGTGAGAATCCCAACATTGTACTTGACATTGGTCCCAATACTCCCAAAGATCGATCCTCTCATGAAACAGTGCATATCTTTTGCATGCATGAGAGGTTACAAAATACAGACAAATCATTTAAATTTAAGCTGTTCTTTTGTCTCCCACAATCCTAAGATGGTTCCATGAAGCTGCCTTGTCCGTGGATGCTAATTGGCAGGTGTCAATCCCATGGTCCAAAACATTAACGAAGAAGCAACCAAACAAGTTGTCAGGATATAAACAACAAGATAAAATCGGTTTCATTTATCATACAAATTGGGTATGCTAAATACTCGTAGTACTTTCTATGGCATAGTCCCCCGTTCCATTTTTCAGTTGGACTAAAAAAATGGTGCTAAATTAACTTCTATGTACTTTCCTAAATTAAACCAATCTCTTAAAGATTGGGAGGTTTCTTTTCTTATGCTGTCCGAAACTGTGGTTGGGAACTTTGGGGTGTGAGTGAAATGTCCAGCCATCTGCCATTTCCAACCATGAAAATTCCACATGGGCGGTTTTAATGATAATTAAAGCAGTTCTTTCGGCTGCTTCATTCTGGATGAATAAGATTATCAATGATATAAGAGAAGCCAGAAAAAAAAATGCAGAGAATTAAAAGGGTTCTACATTAGTATATTCATATGGATATATCAGACAACAACTAATAAAGAAGAATACACATTCACCCATGGTCATACGATCAAAGTGTTTGTCCTTAAAGTGCTTTATTTCTCTAGCAGTCACTGTTACTTTACTGATTATCTTTGTTCACACAACGGTCTCCACTCACTGCCTTGAAATGAAACAAATTGCATGTCAGTGTACTCCATATTCATATGTAATTGCTAAGGGAAAGAAGAGAGAGAGTAGTAAGAAAGTAACAACTAAGAGTACTTTTTTTCCCAGACAATTAATTTTGACATGTGCATGGAATCAAGGATAATATAGTCACATAGGGATAGATCACCCGATATAGGTTATCTTGCTTTCTGATAATGCGTTGCTTGGCCAGAGTTATACTGTTTGGTGGGGTGGTTGGCGGTTCATTCCATCCTCCAAGCTATTCTGCTACCTGCCAACGTCGCAAACTTCAATCAAAGCCTACACTTCAATCCGGTTTTTGGAGTTTTCCATGGCAATATTTACATGACAAATCTTGACAGTGACAAACGAAAGGGACGGGACATCCACTTAATTGATTCTGAAGCTCAGAACAAGTTTATGTACGTATTTTAGTTGCTGGATTCTTTACCCTGAGTTGGATCAGCTTCGAAGCTTTTAGAGTAAAACTACATGAAACAAATATGAACAAAATTACTGTAACAGATATTATATATGCATGTGTAAAATGTGGATTTGGAATCATGCCAGTGACTGAAAGATGTGTGCTGGGATTGTGATTCTTTGAGATAAAAGTGAGATCTTGATAAGGCACGGATTTTGATGTTGGGTTGGGTACCTAGAAGATGGAGCACTGCTTTAAATGAAATGAAAATTCAACCTTGTTTTCTTCCTAATTTGATCGATATTCGTGATCTCCCTCACTGTACGGGACATCTTGATTTTGAACAAAAAACTTGGCTTTTTGTCAGCTTGAAGAGATTTATCCTTCTCTTCTTTTTCATTACTTTGGGTTTGATTCTCTTTTTCTTTTTCATGTGTGTATAGATTGGCCTGTTTTCCATGACGTGGACATTGATAATATTCCATTTGCAGAATAAAAAAAAATCTCTATATTTGTGGAGTCTAATTTTTCTTCTTTTCTTTTTTTTTCATCATAAATAAAACTATATATTTATATATATGTGATATTATGCTTTATTAATTTTTCATATATATATATATATATATATGTATGTATATGTAATTAAATGTGTGTGTTCGTGCGTTGTTAGCTTAATTTGATGAAAAGTACATGGATTAGTATATATTGAGAAAAAAAGAAAATAATGAGCATAAAACATGAAAAACTTAAAATTGACATCTATTGACCTTGATATTTAATTTAGAGGATGATATCTTTATTTTTAAGATGTAAAAATTTTATAAATTTAAAATTTGAGATTTAGTATCTATATTCTCTCTTTTCTCAAATTAAAGACTTTCATTATATAAAAATAATTATTCCTACTATTTAATATTTAGGATACGATCTGATAGTCATAGCAAAAAAGGGATAAAGGCAAGACAAATTTATGATAAAGTTTTCATTTATATTGTATTAGCAATATGCATTTTCGATGCATGTCCTATGAACATTTGCTAAAAAGTCTCCCATTAGCTAGTGGAGCATGAAGCATTGTGACAAATCCCATATTTACAAAATTAACTATTTCAAAAATTAGCGTTTATTTTGTTCTCATACATATACACTTTTTATTATTTATTTCAAGGTATAATAAATGAAAAATTAACCATGCAAAAACCAGATAGAATCAAGGAAAATCAAAAGGAAAAAGAAGAAAAGGATGCTGAGAATGAGGGAAGTGGCCGCCATTCGATGGCTTGCATGTATGAACATGGTACGATTTCATGCATGCAGCCAGGTCTCAAACCAAAGCAATCACTGGGCTTTTCGAAGTGTCACCATTGTTGGCCAATGCATGTGTGTTGTGGGTCATGGTTGTTGAATTACTGAGGGCCGATTCTGCTTGATTACTTGGCCCAGCTTACACTTTTCCTAATTCTATCCAGTTAAACATTATGGAACTTGGTTCCAAAGCGATGGTCAACAATGGTGTTGTGTGTTTTTATTGTTGGTTTTTTGCCCGTATTTTCTTATCATTGTATATTACGAAACAGAGGAAACGGAGGAAAGAACTCTGAATTCAATGCATCTTTTGGAAGTATATTTGTGCAATGCTACTTTCTTTTAAATTGGTTATCTTTCTTTGGAAAATATGTAATAATTGTTTACCGGTGTGTATTGAGCTGTGGAAGCGAAAGATTGGAAAAACGAAGTTATGCCCACTTTGTGAGGTTGAAGAGGAGACAGTTGATCACTTATTCCTCACATGTCAGGTGGCTCAAGCAGTCTGGTTTGCCTCAGACTACTATTCGGACTGACAGGATGAGTCCTCAAAAAGTTACATAATGAATCAAGTAGCTAGTCAACATTAGAAACGTCTACTTAGAAGAAAAAGTTGAAGTGGGTAACCATTTCTTTAGCATTCTTTGGGCTCGTTGGATTCATTGAAATGATTGTCTTTTCAAAGGAGCTGAACCCGATCCCTTGAAGATTCTGGGACATCAAAAGAATGTGAGAAAGTCAATTACAAAGGCTTTCCAAAGAAATAATATTCAAAGCCTCAGCACCATACAGATTCTCTGATATTCCAAACAGTACACACTCAAAGATATTATGGACAATAAGGAATGGAAGGATGATCATTGGCTTGTGTTTGCGAGTGTTCAGAGAGCTAAGAGTAGTGGGTAATACATTAGTTTTTAACAAAAGAATTGGAACACTATCTGCAGATACTATGAAGATTCAACTAGTTAGAGTTGTGATTTTGCGGCTCGTTCAACACAAAGCTATTAGGGTGGCTTGGAAGGACAAGAAGAACAGATGGAAAAGACTCTTGATAGGAAGTCAAAAGTGCACTGGAAACTCCAACCAGCAATGGATGACATTCATAAATTGCAGGATATGGGAATGGAATTCTGTTTCTTCGATGAGTGGCACCCTCTAGAAAAGGAAATGCACCAAATGGCTAAAAGGGCAGCACAAAATATGATATCCTTTGACCGGCATTCTTAGTTAAACTTACTTACTTAGCAATATTATTGTTTGTTTTCTCTATGCTTGATTATGCTAGTCTCTATCATGTATTTTGAGTTCTCTAATAAAATTTCTTGATCCTTTACAAAAAAATAAAAAAACGTAACAGCATTTCAAGCTATAGAGATTGAACAAGGCTTGTCATGGCTTCATTTATGCTCACTTCTAAGCTAAAGAAACAAAGACCCCATAGCTGATCAATAGGATCTCCATTGACAAACCATAGATGCATTTAAAATGAGTTTATTGAAACAGAGTTTCTCTCTCTTTTTTTTTTAAACAATGATGTTTAATTATATAAAACGATTAGTCCATTTAAACATGTTATTTTCATTCAAATATCATATAATAATATTATTGAAAAAATAAATAATTTAATAGAATCATTAACGAATCGATTAAAATAAATATTTATCATTTACTTATTAGATTTGATGTGAATAAACAGTTGATTTTTTTCTAATAATGAGATTATAGGATGTGAATTGAATTAAAAAAATGTGTAAAACAACGGTGTCATTCGTTATTTCGTAAATTTATCAAGATTCCGATTGAGGGAGAAAAGACCCTGATGCCTTCCCGAAAACATTTTTTTTCCTTTTCATTATTTCGATTAAGCATTCGAAATTTACCAGGTTGCAATCAAAAAGTTTCTACTAGTGAATAAACTTCATGGAAGCCAGTCGGAAGAACAGTCAATCTATATGAGCTTAAAGTCTCTGGTACGACCACTATTTTCGCAATGCGCAATAAATTCTAGCCTCTCTACCCCAACAAAAAAACCGGGGGACCATTATATCACACATATAATAGTTCAATGGCCAATTAATTCTTTTGGACATGTTCTAGAATAAAGAATCTAGATGCTTGGGACCTGTCTTTTTCTTCCCCTGCCGCCGAGCTTGAAACTAATGTACAACAAACATTTGTTTTTTTATTCTTTTTAAAATAAAATTAGAGGTAGATAGATTACTCAATTTCATATATATTAAGACAAAATGCATATCTCGAGGATCGATTCAAATAATTATATTTTCATTTGTACAATGTAAAAGTTCTATAAATTTAAGAAAATCTTAATTATCTCTCTTTTCATATATTAAGTATTGAGGTGTTTCTGTGCCCAATACATAGAAAGACATTGGTAACCTGTTCTCTAATATCAATATTGGATGTTATTGAACCATATTAATCTAAAAATTAGTTCAAAGAGTGAGGTTTTTCTCGTCTCCTTCCACAATCCAAGAAAAATCCAACCATTATATTTTATGAAACTCCTATATTTGAAATTAGCTTAATAAAAAAAACTTCCAATCTAAAATTATTGAGATAAAATAACTTATGAATTGATCACTTTTAATTAAATTAATCGTGTGTCAACTTCGCTTTTAATTATCTAAGATGGTTTGTTTGATATATCTTCTAGAAGAAGTATATAGTATTTCTTAGTGAAGACAGAACAGAAAGCACTTTGCTGAGCCTTCCATAAGCTCTGAAAAGGAGATATATTTGTCTATGCAATGTGGGTGTCCAAAATTTAATTTGTTAAGTCGACTTCAGATTTTTTTTTATATATAAAGTTTATAGAAAAAGTGAATTAAGGAAACTAATGGAGGATAAAATACTAATTAAAATAAAAAATTGAATCATATATTCAACGAACTATCATCAAATAATTGATCAATAAATATTTTTTGTGTTGAAAATTAAACTATATAATTATGAATAGATTATAATACTCAAACTAAGACAAGAAGAATCTGTCTACTTTAAAAGTAATTTTGAGGAATATGTGTTTATTCTTTAATATAGTTGCTGATGATTGTAATTATTTGATGACAAGAGTTATCTTTTTTTATAAAAAAAAAATAAATATTGAAATTTGAATTCTACACTTATTAAAAATCTTTTAAAAAAAAGATTAAATGAACTTAGACTAAATCTCGAATTAAAAAACCATCATTTATTCCATCATAAATTGAAAAAAAAAAAAAACTTACGCTTAATGTGTATTTCATGAATCAGCATACTAAAAAAAAAAATTTTATATTGGCTTGCGGTCATCAGAATTTGGTAGTCAATACAAATTAATTTAGGAATATATTTTTCTTTATTAGAGGGTTTGTTACTTTGTTATTTTCATTTCAAGATTAATGAGTACTTTATACTAATTTATTAATTTTTTCTTCGCTTACCTTTGGTGTCAAGTTAGGATTTGTCAGAGGTAACAAACTAATCTTTTATCAGCATTGAAGATGATTAACATTACCTTGAGATTAAAATTTATAGAAGGTAATGAACCAAAAAAAAAAAAAACCATGGAAGGTTTCTGATGAATTGTCACTGTCATTAACTAGTATGAAAAATATTATTTGCCGAGACGAATAATAGCATAATACGTGTGGCAATCACAATCAAGGTTTCGGTCTGCAACCATCACCCACCTGATTATGAAGTTTCTAATGGAAATTGGAAGGTGACCCCCACAGAGCATGGGATTAGAGAGAGAGGTAAGTCAAATCTTAGGCATCAAAAGTGGCTTTTTTTTTTTCAATCCCAAACTTCCCAATTTAAAAAAAAAAATCTACCTCATATGTACGTAATTTGAGACTTTAGGATTGCTAGTCTTCAAAATGAACGGGGACAGAAACTCTGCCAAGAATATATAGAAGACCATTTGAATTTATCAAACAATCTTTATACCATCAATTTTGATTTTGAGTCGAATTGCAAAAGGATTTCAATACCAAAAATGACTTTTAGAACCGAACCAAAAGTGGCGTGCGTTTGGCTTCAAATTTGGTGCAAAAAGCACTTGTTTGACACCCTTTATACAATACGTCAATACCGAATCCTCTCTTAATTGGTTGAGGCGGCAATTTTACTTCACTAGATTATTGAGTTTCATTGATCACAGTATCAAAGTCGTCGACAGTTTTTGAATATTAATTTAAATAATTTTTTTATTTCTAAAAAAAAACGAAAATTTTATAAATTTAAATTCGAATATTAACATCTCAATTTTTTTCTATGAAATCAAACTTTTTTCTTTTATGATTTGAAGGCAATTAATGTGAATCAAGTCGTCCTTGTGGACTGAATACTACTGAAAGGCATGAATGTCATCAATTTCAACCCAATTGAAGAGCCGCTGGAATCAGTGGAATAAGGCAAAGAGAAACTTGGGATCACAAAATCTTTACTAATTTCATCCATGTATGAATCATAGCTGGATGATGCAAGGTTCAATTTCAATCAATGGTCATCTTCAAGCAGCTGAGAATATAAAAGCCACCCAATCCCCAAATTTCTACAATCTTGACCGTTTCAAAATTGGATTAGAATTGTCGGCACCCCCCAATTACTTGTTCTTTTGAGCTTCAATAAGAATTTCTAATTAGAACTTTCAGATATCAAATTCAAATCTTATCGTGTTCAATTTTTTTAATTATTTATTTTTATTAGAGGTGACAAAATAGACGGGTCGAATCGGATTTGGGTTGGATTATTTGGATCGGATCATTTTGAGTTAAGGAAAAATCGGATCATTTTAGGTTTGGCTCATTTCGGGTTTGGGTCAAAGAAAAATCGATCTATTTCAAGTTTGGATAAAGTCGGGTTTGGAAATTTGAATTCGAATCAATTTAGGTTCGGAATAGATCGGTTTTGGATCATTGACTTTTTTAGTCAATTCGGGTTCATCAGATTTGGATTCGAGTCGAGCGGATATGTTTTTTGGATTAAGCCTTGGTTAACTTGATGTGATTTGTCTTGTATGAAAATCAACTGAAACCATATTTACAAGAATTACAAAACTCATGAAAATAAAATTTTCTTCTGACATGACCTATAATAAAATTGAGATTGAAATAATAAAAATATTTAATAATTTGTATGATAGTTTTCTTTATAATACATTTACCAATATTCATAAATTAATTATATATTTTTCATTTTATTTTTATTATCTATAATAATTAATAACTTTATGAATCAAAGTGATTTAATAATCCCTACTAAATATCATAATACAGTACTATACATCTCTTTAATTTCTCTTGATTTTTTATAGAATAATTAGAGACATTAAATGTAGGTGATATAGTTTCTGTACTCTATTATAGATTAGCCATTATATAGTTTTCTTTATAATATATTTATCAATATTCATAAATTAATTATATATTTTTCATTTTATTTTTATTATCTATAATAATTAATAACTTTATGAATCAAAGTGATTTAATAATCCCTACTAAATATTATAATACAGTACTATACATCTCTTTAATTTCTCTTGATTTTTTATAGAATAATTGGAGACATTAAATGTAGGTAATATAGTTTCTGTACTCTATTATAGATTAGCCATTATATATTTATACATTAGGTTCAAATGAATATAACATAAAAGTGAACATTTAAGTTTAACTAGATTAAAAAAAATATAACACTCATTTTATTGAAAAGATTTATATTTTTACTATATTAAAATACTTTGATAATTAATTTAACATTTAAATATTTATTGATAATATTAAATTTAAGTTTGAATCTTTTCGGGTTTGGTTTAATTTGGATTCGAATCAATTTGGGTTTGGATCAGGTAGGGTTTGGGTTAATCTAAATTCGGATGAATTTAGGTTTGGATCAATTCGGGTTCAGATCAATGTGAATTCGGATAAATTTAGTTTCAGATTAATTCTGATTCAGATCGGATTGGATTTGAGTTGTTGGCTTTTTTAATTAAATCGGATTGGTCGAGTTTAGTTTGGAGTTAATCGGGTTTGTTTTTCGGGTCGTATCAATTTTTGTCTCCTTTTATTTTTATTGATACATGTAATTTTAAAATAAAAAAGGAGTGATAATTGAGAGGAGCATTTAGATTGTAAGTCCAGTCATTAGAAATTCATAATTAACCTCGTTCACAAAGAAAAACAAATAAAGGTTTTCTGTCAATCTTCTAGGTCTTCATGTCAAAAAGTCGTGACAATCACAAAATTAGATTTGTCAATAGTAGATATAATAGAAAAATGAAGGGAAAGTGATATGAATTAATATTTGCAAAAGTTATATATAAATTTTACGAAAATTAAAAAATATTTTTTTGGTTCTCCGTTCATAGAAAAAATAAGAGAGAAGTGAAGAATTGAACTTTGGACCTAATTATTTTTAAAAAGAGACAACAATTACTTAATCAAGCCTTGATTGTTAAATTTAAAAAAAATATTGTGTTTGATTTATCAATATAAATTTTAAAACATAATTACTATGATTTACAAAACAAACAAGAAATATATATATATATATATATATATATATATATATTTATTTATACAGGAATTACCAGATTTATCAAAGAACAAATAGAAGATGGACTTTGAGTCTTGCTTAAATTTGAAAGCCATCGTTTCTTACGGGAGCCACCATGATCAAAGAAGGCAACTTTCTGGAATTTTCTCAAGCTGTGCTCGGCAAGTAATTAACAGTGGAATTGAAAACTAATCAACGAATAGAAAGCACTGAAAGATGAGAGATTACGCATATTGAAGAGACGAAATAATTTGCTGACTCTTCTCTTTCCAATAGTAGACAAAATCTATGGCATATAAAAGTTTTCTGCAGAACATGTTTCGCAATTGTTGACATTTGCGGCCTGCGAATTTGTCTAAAACCCTCATTTTCCACAAAACTAATCGAAATCCACAGAAGCAGCAAAGACTAATAGGAATTGCCAATAGTTTAACGAAGCTGTCCAATCGCAATTCCTTGTCAAAATTAACTCCCAAAATTAGATTGAATCAAAAGCTTCGAGAACACAAAGCAATCGGAAGCCGGCCGCAGCGGCTCTCCAACACACAAATTTGTAGTCTTCGATAGGATGAAAATACAGATTAAATTTTTGATAAACATGTTGATTTAACAAAAATTGGAAAAATACATATTATATTTGATGTGCTGCAGTGAAATGAGATTTAATAATTCTATATTTTACATGTATTTCACACAAAATAAATTAATATTTTGTAAGCAATCAGTGAAGTTTGCTTTTAAGCTGATGGTCCCTCTGTTGTCCATTCCATTCCCAAGTGAATTGATTTGTTTTTTTCTTTGTGCGTGTTATTGACTTTCTTGCATGAACTCAAATGTGAGTAAATCTTCTAGAGACATTCATCATGTTGTCCTTCAAACAAATTAACAATGCATCTGAGGGAGGCAGAGATAAATTACTCTATTTCAGTTGTTGTCCTTTAGCTTTAGGACATGTTAGGCGCCCTCCTCTCCAAAACAATAAAATGGATAAAATTAATAGCCTCTATCCAATTATTAAATTATAATTTTTTGATGGATTGATTAAAAATATAATTATATCATATTGTAAATTTTGAGTTCAAATTCAAACAATTTTAACTCTCACCTCTCAATTATAAAAAAAAAAAATGAAATTTTATATGTATTCAGTCCATTACTAAAGAAAAGAATTTAATTGTCAAAAATAATCTCTTTTAAGTTAGTTAAAAATTTTAATACAAATAAAATTTGGATTGCCTTTGATTGTAATAAAATACAGACTTAATTATAATGTTTTTCTTTTTTATAATGTATTGAATTCATAACCCTCAATAATTCACGACAAAGAATAAAATCATACTTTTTCTTGAGAGAGAAAGAGTAAAATCATACTCTGATTATTTGAGTAAGGAGGGTTTTTTTTTTTAAAGTTACTAAAAAGAATGTTCCCTTAATAGTAAAAAGGTAGTATGAAATGGCCCCATTTTCATACTTTTGTTATCCATTTGATTACTTATTGTTTTTTAATATCAATTAGATTAAATTACATATGACAAAAAATTAGAGTATAGAATGTGAATTTTTTTTCAAAGAAAGAGGCTTACCGTAAATGTTTGTTTTATGTTAAATAAAATAAATCATATATAATTCATGTCGACATGAAAAATATACAATAATATTTTTTAATTTTTGTTGAATTTATTTTTTATAAAAATTTTAATTCTTATCATTGTATATTTTTATTCATGTTATTTTTATATTATATTATCATATTGTATCTAAATTTGTTAGATCTAATTTACTCAATCGAATAAGTTAGGAAAACCATGCCCTCAAGTTCATTAATTTCAGCTGTATAATCTCAATTAAATAAACCAAAATGAAAAAAAAAATTCACACAATTTCACAGCTAATAGTGCTGTTAAGCAAACAAAAGCTCTGTTTTTCTTTTGCAATTATGATTTTAATCACTGTGAAAGTACAACGGAAGGGATTCATATCTTCTCAGAGACTTGTTTTGTGCCTCGCCAAGCACATAGGCGAAAAAAAGAGTCGGAGCTCTTACGTGGCACAACCTACGGCTCTGATTTCTCCGGCGAAACCCTCCGGTCGTTTGTAAATCAGTTTTTCTTTCTTCTGAGATATACTATGTCTATGTAGTTAGATAACTAACTGTACATATTTATGGAAACTAAAAAACCGTTCATGAGTTCAACTTCCAACTCGGTAGCGCGATTGAAAGAGAGTCACTCGTTTACCAGCACTGATCGGTCTCCCAACTCCTCCCCCTATATCCCGAAAACCTTGAAGCCGTAGTCAACGGCCGTTGGCGTCTCCAGGTAAGCTTACTATCGTATACGGCTCGTTTCTCGGGATCCGATAAGGTAGTGTAAGCCGCATGGATCTTCATGAACTCGTCGGCCGATGAAGCTTTCCGATCAATTGCTGCCACGTCGGGATGACAAACCCTTGCCAATCGGCGGTAAGCCGCCTTGATTTCCTGGTTCGATGCACCGACGGGAATCCCTAGCACCTCGTACAGCGACGTCCACGATGCCATGCCTGGACGGCTCAGATAACCGCTCGTCGAACCTTTCTCTTGTTTCGAAGTGTAAGTGCTGGTGCTGGCGGTGGCGGTGGCGGCGAGAGGTGGTCGGAATCTAGAACGGGAAGGTGATGGAGGAGAAATACCAAAAGCGGAGAGAGGGGTTGCGATAGGAAGAGAGAGAGAAGAAAGCATGGTATGGTTCGGCTATGGAGTTTCTTGTTTCGAGAAAGAATTGGTGGGTTAAGGGATAATATATAGGGAGAACAAAGTTAACAAAGGTTTATTTTTTAATTATTCTGAAGTTTTTAACCTTTTAACTATGGTTAATTGAGTAATAGCGAATTAAATCAATGCTTATCCCGAATTGCGTTGATCGAGTTTGGGTTCTGAGTCAACGAGTGAACTCGGCAATATTTGTTTTTTTCTTCTTTCTACTTCAATTGAATTTTTTTATTTAATTTTTTTAAAAAATTATTCCATCCACAATTATGAATAATCAGAATGTTGGATAAACATTTCATAAAAATATTCAATTTTTGTTCGTTCGTTTATTAAACTTAACGAACATCATGAATAATATTATAATATTCATTATTAAATAAACCAGTTAAAAACATAGATGTATGTGTTTTATTCACTTATGTTTTTGAACAAATTCTATTAAGGTTTAAACTGATTTTTTTTAAATTTGTTCCTTTAATAAATGATCTAATACTCGTTGGCTATTCAATAATAATAAATTATTAAAATTATATATTTATTCATAAGTTATTTTAATATATAATTATTAAAATCATATACTTACGTACGATTCTCCTAATTTGGTATTTTATGCATATAAGACTAAATAAATTTGTTTGTTAAATTTTTTTAGTGTTCACAAAGTACTATCAAACATATTCGTATAATATTCATGAACACAAGATCGTAATCACTTTACCAATAAAATTATATCAATAAAAATTACATAAATTAAATTTGAATTTTCAGGTGGAAATTAAATTTGAATTTCAGGTGGAAGGATTAATTGCTGGCTTTGTTTATAATTTAATCAAAATAATTAAATTATGTGGATCCCATTAATTAGGAAGAATTCCTTCAATCATCATTCGGTGATGATTTTAAGCTAAATTATCATCATCATCATCAACAACAACTGCATGTGCCAACACAAGGCTTTGTTTCCCATTTTCAAAGACATGTCAACCTTAGCTATATCGTAATATCTACTTAAATTTTAGGGAAAAAAAACTTAATAAATCTAACAACTTTATTTATAAAACTCAAAATATAATTATATATCTATATTTCTATATAGTTGTGATGACTTTTTTATTATACAATCATTGGTATTTTCCGATTCTTTTGAATTTTGTTTTTTCAAACAATTTTAAAAATGTATTTTTTTTGTTGATTTAATGCATTTAAAATTTATTTTCAAGTATTTAATCGGTAAAAAAAACTCATTCTTTTACCAACTGAACTATCCGTTTGCAGTTATAATTGTGATGAAACTAATGATATATAATGAGAAAGTGAATCTAATAATATTGCAAAATAGATAGCTTAGGGGCCACGACAATTATATAAGTTGAACCACAGTGGTTGAGCTTCAATCAATGCCAACCTATCAATCTCTGTTTGTTCACAGCTTCCAATTCCTCGGAAACATATATTACTTAATATTCTTAAAACACTATAAGTTTATTTTTACTTAATTCGAATATTAAAAAATATAAATGGTAATGCTGATATTAGGATAAATACAAGCAAAAACCAACAAACTTAACCGGTTTAATATATGTAAATGCTCGACACTGATTGCATTAATCAATCAATTTTTTTGATTTTGAATACTAATCGAAATGGCCATGTTTCTTTCTCCAAAATGTAAAAATTTTATAAATTTGAAATTCAATATTTGTTTTTCTCTTTTTTTTCGTATCCAAGACTTTCATTATAAAAAAATTATTTAATTTTTTTTGAATTCTCATTAATAATCTATTAATAGAAAGATTAAATAAAAATTGTAATGCATGTTAAATTTAAGTTCAGATCCCAACAAAACTCAACCCTAAACTTTGTCATGGGCCGAGCCTGATCAAGTTCCAGCTGAGGCCGTGATAGATAACAATAATTTAAGTGTATGCTCAAGCTTGGCCTGGCTCGAAAATTCGAGCCTAACTTTTAGTTTAAGTTTGTTTTCATTTTTATACTACAAGTCCGAATCTGGCCCTATCCGAATATAATTTTATTTATTTTTTATATTTTAATTATTTGTTTATTTATTTTTTATTATTTTATTTCTTTTAAATTTTAATTTAATTTGTCAAAATTTATATGTCAATTTTCATATTAAATATTTATAATCATATTTATTAATATTAATGTTTTATATACATATAATTAATTATATTATACTTAGTAAATATATAAAAATATAATTAATATTAATATTTGGTTTGAATCGGGCAAGGCTCGAGCTTTGAAAGGTCAAGCTCGAATTCGGTTTGATTTTTAAACGGATTTAAAAATTTTGTTTAAATTCGATAATTGCATCATATATTTTTATTTAAATTCTATTAAATATTAAATGAATCTCCAAATTTAAGCGAATAATTTAACCTTTGAATAGATATGCTCAATCCCATCACTGTTAAATAAAAAAGAAAAAAAGTATAACCTTTTCGTTCTTTCCATCATTTTCCTTGATAAAAGGGCAAGAAGATCTTTTTCTTCTTCTTCTTCTTCTTTTTTTTTTTGGTACAGTTTTTCGTCGTCTTCTTTTAAAATTTTATTTTGTCGACAGAATAGAAGTGGAGGGTCACATCGATCTTAACCAAACATTGGATATGTACGCAATCTCTGGCTAGGCCTAGCCCACTAGTACTTAGCAAAGCAAAGGGAAATCATTTTTTTTTTGCTTGGGGGATGATGAAAGGAGATGCATGTGTGGGAGTGAACAAGACAATATATATTCATTGCTTTGTATATGCTATACATAGTGCATGAGCATGAACGCCAGTCCTTCCTTTCCAGGTAAATGGGGACTCGATTGATGGGAAATGACCACTCACCACTACTGTCTATTTCTCATCCCTCACCACTCATTTTCACCTTGCTAGCTTTACAATCTCCTTTTCTCAGCCGACAAATAAAAAAGTCACAAACGTGCTTCACATATCGCAACTTTCCCTCTTAAGTCTTTTTTTATATTATCGAGTTTTTTATAAAAGGATTACTGTATAAAATTTATATATTATTTAATGTTGATATGATACATTTATGATTTTAATTTTAAAAAACATCCTCGTTATTATTCAACTAATTCGGCCGTCGGTGTTAAGAATAGGAAATCATTTCATTCTATCTAATATATGTTTTGCAAGAGAAAAAACTACATAAATATTATATTTATGAAGAGACGAAGAAATCAGCTATAATTAGTCAATGATAAGCAATAAAATAAATGAACCAACATGGTTTTCACAGCCCTAGGGGTAACCAAGAGTCGCAAACAGTAACCGGTTGGGCTTGAATGGATTGCTTTCATTGGACTAGTCACTATACATTACCATATTTTAATTTGTTATTACAACAGGGATGTCCCAGTTGCCCTGGTCTCCCTAATCCTTTTCAAGCAAACCTCACTGCAAATCAAATTGTGCTATGGTCCCCCAGTTCGCAACTTCCAGTCACCCCTAATGTCGACAAACATGTAATCTAGACACAAATTATACATTAGTATATGAAAGAAAACAAGCTGCAGAAGTCCTTGGGGGTTCAGCCAAGTAAGCCAAAGTTACAGAAACTCCATGCTCTAATTAGACGCATTCAGATACTTCATTGAGTTCTTACACGAATTGTCTGAGTCACTGTACATGGGTTTTGATTGTGTTTTTCTTAGTTTTTGTGCCGTGTCGGGCTAGCACCTCACGCAGACGTGAAACATCGTCTAACGTCTGTCATTGGTTTGTAGTGGTTTCAATCATGTGCAAAGCAAATGCAATTAGTCACGCTTTCCACTTCTCCTGATGTCGTAGTCAGATTTCAACATCAGCCATCACGTTTTGTGTCTGTCAATTCTCCACTTGAAATTCAAAGCTTATCTTTATACAAATCCTCCATTGTTAACCTTCCAATCGTCCAACATAGTTATCAGCAACACTGGCTTTAAAGATAGTTTTTGCAATTAATGCAGCGTTTCGCCATGAAATTGGTAGAAGCTTTTTCTTAGTGTGTGTGTGTTTTATATATATATATATCACACAAGGTCACTTCGGACAATGATAGATAGGACACCAAGTGAAATTAGTCAACAATTTTTTATATATTATCATCAAACATATTCGAATAATAGTGTTCAACTACTGTGACTGACGCGCATAATGCTAAACATGTTTGTTTGTCTGGTCGGCTATTTAAATATCAAAGTTCTGTCCTTACTTTGTTTGCAATGATTTAGAAGAAGAAGAAGGTTTAACTAAAATCTTGTTTTGAAAGAAATTAAGGCTTTAAGAACAAATATACCAAGCATTTTAATTGGTTTTATTATACTTTGTTTTATTATTGTAAGATATATTAGATAATCATATACCTATATTCGAAATTTATAACCGTACATTTTTTGATATAATAAAAGTTTTTGATTTAGAAAAAAAATACAAGTATTAAAATTTAAATATTATAATTGCAGAGCTTTCACTTACACATTAGATGTGAAGGCAAGATTTACAAAAATAAAAAATTAAATGATTATGATTAGAGTTCAAACTCGAATCTGGCCTTAACCTTGAAGCATGCTCTAATAGTATTGAACTAGCAGTTCATTATGAGTACAAGCCAAATTTGAATCAAGACCAAGGTAAAACAATCATCAAACTAACGTAGCTAGACTTATTTTTCTTTAGTAACAAAAAGTTTAAGAGTAGGGGAGTTTACCAAATTTTCAAGGTTAGAGTATACCATCAATTGATTATTGAGATTTACAAATCAATTAGACTATCACTTACGGATTTTTCAAAATTTACAAATTGTCTATCAATACAGGATCGTAAGGATTCGAATCTAAGTGTTTTGCGCTCAGCATTCGAACCTTAATTATTTGTATGAACTCTATTGGCATATGCTAACTTATTAAAGCTTCATTAGTGAGCTTCACTTCCATTTCCTATAATCTTTTCCTTTTGGTATTAAATTAAATTAAATCTGACCTTGCAAATTCTATGATAAAGCAACCGCATAATTCACAATTTTTTTTTTAATTTTGAATATTTTCTTTTCTTTTTCTTGTTTATTGCCAATGCCCAACCAAGACAATTGAAAACAGAGACGCCATCAAGTAACAGTCTCCTGAGGTTTATGGGAAGAATTAAGTATTTGAATTCTACCAATATTTTGTAGACTTATGATCAGGATTCAGGATTTGTGTCCTTCACTCTGTTTTCAAATGAAATCTGCTTTCTCTTCCATGGCACCCATTTGATCATGATCCGCACTTGTGATCAGGATTTTGTGTCATGGAAACTGCACCAAGAAATTAACAAGAAAATTAAACAAAATTAACAAACCAGACTCAATAACTAAATTGTTCAAGTAATTAAGTAAACAAAAACGATTTCTCTAAAGCCAAACAGTAACCTGGAAAAAGGGGAAAATGCTAGAAAATTTAGGTGAAATTCATTGGCACTGATGGATGTGGTCCGTAACGTACAGCACCAAAGTTGAAAGCCTATAATGGAAAAGAACGACCGATACCATTCCTTTGGTTTCTGCAATAATTGGACCCTGCAGATTGTAGACAATGCTCGAGAATCCGATCCCTGCAAATGGGACAATGCAAAGATGGAACCTGAAGCCATTCTTCAATACAGCTCTTGTGGAACATGTGCTTACACCTAGGCAAAACCCTAACCCTGTCTCCATGCACGTAGTCTTCCAAGCATATAGCGCAGTTTTCAAGATCCAAAGAAATGTTAGAACTAAAAGGCTGCGACGAGGGCAGCGTTGATTCTCCGTATACAATGACAGGAATGGATGCGAGTTCGACGTCTATGGAAGGCTTTGGCTCGGTGAGGTTTTCGTCAGAAGAGTGGCTTGGTCGGTAAATGCATTTGTAGATTAGGAAAGCGATGAGACAAAGACTTGCCGCAGCTGCCGTGGTAGTGAAAATAATGCGCTCTATAATTATGTTTCTGTAATGGTCACTGTCAGATGAGATATGATCTCTCAGGAGAAGCCTTTGACTGATCTGACTCAAGTTTCTGATTGGCTTCATTTTTCTTGTTCAGAGAGGATCGATTAAGGGGATCGACGGAGAGAATCGAGGAAGATGAATTGCTGTTACCAGTTACCTATATTATACAACAATTGCTTGGCCTCCAAGAAGCAAAATCCTCCAAGACTTTATGGCTTTTGGCAAGTGATAACTGATAGGCATCTGTAAAATCTGTCGCTGATCAGGTGGCAGAAAGGTAGCAGTATGCTTTTCTGGAAACATAATTGCCACTCCCTATATGGTAAATGATTTAGCCACTGCTGTTTCCTGGAAACAGCTCATTAGTCTTGTTATGGAAAATTATCCAGACCAGGATTACCATGCGGCCATTTGGACGTGTTTGTCTTCTTCCCTTCTGGATTGCTTCTGTTATTTGCTTGGCATTGATATTATAATTAATAATAGATCACCAATTGGATTATCATTAAATGGATGTTTTTCTTTGGTTCTCTTTGGATTGTTATTACATCTTTTTTTGGTTTAATTATCCTTCATTGCCAAGGAATGTGCTCACGTGCTTGTGTCTTGGATACACGTATCAAACACTTTGAAGTATGAACCAAAAGGTAAGAGAATGAATATATGACTGACTTGAGGAAGAAAATTTCTTCCGTTTGTTTCATAAAATACACCATTCAACTTACAAAAAAGAAACAAATTACAGAAAATTATACATGATGAGCTGATTCCTGATATCCTCAACAAGTGCAGAATTAAACCACCGCAGAAAAATTGATCCAAGTGACACAAGGAACTGACGTTTAGCATCCTCCACATGAAACTTTACCAGCTTAGGAAGACCACTGTTAGAGGACTTTTTGATTAGGATGAACGGGCGGTATGCCAGAATTGAGGAGCCAGTGAGGCAGAGAAGGACATTTGCGCATCCTTCACTCGAACTTGAGATGAAGGATTACTGTCATTTTGGCCGAGATTTCATTGAAGCCCATCTGAAGTAACCACAATTTGCTTCAGGGTTGGTAGAAGGACCCTGTAAAATGCGAAAAGAACAACTCCAATTATTTCTTTTATCTTGCGCCTTTCCTAATGTAAACTGCATGTCAAAAACCAGAGTGGTTGGTGAATAAACAAAAGAAATGCACACCTCAGCTCGAGCACACACATAGAATCTATGACCAAAAGTGGGACCTGGTTTCTTCACTACTCGAGAAACACACGGTTCTTTATGGCCCTTGCAAAGAGGTACACTATTCTGCATGTGTAGTTGTATCCTTTGCCACTCCATTAGAGCAACGTTATTCTTCTCTTTCTCCAGACAGCGACTGCCATCTGGTTCTTGACCCTGAGAGGATGCACTCCCATTTGAGTCATTTTGCGTTGGATTGCATCCATGATCTTGTTCTTCCTGACCCTGTGAGGATGCACTCCCATTTGTGTCATTCTGCATTGGATTGCATCCATGATCACCCATCTCAGGTGCTTCCTGGGACTGATTGTTAAAATTTAGGACACCAGTCTGGTTAGTCTGGTTAGCTGAAATATCAGTAGCAGGACTGTCAACGCCATTATCTAGGTTCGGCCTTTTCTGGAAAAATGATTTCAAGGAAAGCTGTTGACTATTTCTTGCCCTTTTTCTGGTTCCTCTGTTAGGCATTGAACTGACATTCTCCCTGCTGATTGCAATTGTAGTGTTACAAGTAGCCCCTTTAGTGAGATCTTCAGAATGACCACTAACGTCTACGATGGAATTTTCAGAATCCTGGTCTAAAGAACAGCAGGATATATCGATTCCGGGAACATTGCAATTAGTGGTCGACCTTTTGTCACTATGACTGTAACCTCCTATGATGTTAGTTTCGTCAGAAAATGAACTTGATTCCACATGAGATTCGAATTGTTTAGCAGCTTGCCTTCTCATTAAAACTGACACTGTCCAAGAAAAAAGGTAAAAAAGAGAAAAATCTTTGAAATTTTACAATGACGCAAAAATGATTCTATAAAACAGATATGCTAAATTTTAAATGAGACTAACATCCAAAAAGAGGAAATGAATCTCGTACCAAGAGTTTGCTGCAGACCATGAATCATTGGCAGATATCTAGCAGCTAAAGATGGAGTGCTATGTTTTGAGACATCAGGAATATCCACCAAGCTTGTATAAACAGGAGCATGGTCTGACCCTTCTAATTTAATGCTCCACCCTCCTTTCCACCTGGATGAGGCAATACAGGAGAACGTGAGAACAGAAACATCTATGTACTTATATATTGTCAGATTTGATAGAGAATAACATGAGACTACTGTGAGTTATTGAAAATTATGAGCCTAACCATCAAAACTTAGATCATCTGGATGACCACCAAGTAATCTGAAAGGGAATATATAATTTTCACATTTAAAACGAGTAGAAAGTACTAGTTAAGTATCAGGTCATTACTCACTCCAACTACATGGTTGGGTCTTCTTTTTTTTTTTTTACCTTGGTGCATTTCCAGGTTTCCACCGCTTGTATTCTGTCAGGATGTCGCACTCTTTTACATGGCAGGTTAACAAATTATGTCCATCTACATCATGCTTCTCATGTAAGCAAGACCCAGCACAGAGAATATGATCAATTCTTGTACCATAATTAAATTGTTCAGCACCAGTATTTGATGGCCAACATGTAAATGCATCTGTTCTGCAGAGAAGTTAGAGATAGAAAAACAAGTAAAGAAAAAGAACCTTAAACAATAAAAGCCTTCAAGGCCGAAACTCTTCAAAGACAGAATTAAACCTTACAGGTAATAATGATGAAAAGACAGCAGAACTTCAAATAATACTATAGGAGGCATATTAAGCAACTACAATGAAATCGATTTCATATGGAGAAAATTTAGACCTGTTTGGATTTTTTCCCCTGAAAACATCAAAGAAATGACCTCCAGATTCCACTAGCATGGATCTAAACCATGTCCTGAACCTACAATGAATTTCAACTGAATTAATCGGCTTCTCCCATGATAAGTACTGTCTATAGAGCTGCAAACAATGGTTGTCAGATAAGATACAGAAACCAAACAGGAGCTTACTCATTCTTCTCAAAATCTGGTCCTGCGTCACATCGATCAATTGCAAAAGGAGCAATGTTGAGGTCACCAACAACAAAAATCCTCCTTCCAAGATGCAACAGAGTTTCCCATCTTTTCTACAATAAAGAAAGCATGTTTTAATCCTTATTGCATCAATTTTACATCTTACAAGTAAGATAAGATTTTCTTATTGAAACAAATTTCATTACCTCTAACATCTTGAAAAAATTGAGCTTGAATTGAATCCTCTCAGCATCATTACTTTCTGCTCGGGGTCCATACAAGTTGAAAAGAACTAACGAATACAATTAAATATTAAGAAGATAAGTGAGCCTTCATAAAAGGAACTGATGAAATTAACAATCTTTTGTTAAACTAACCAAAATGACCATGATCCGTGATAATGCACCGTCCCTCACTATCAACCTTGAGAAGCTCCTCTCTCGAGAACTCCTCAAGCCCTTTAGCTACTGAAGCCGCTTCGTCTTTCCTAGAACATCCTAGAAGGCCTGTGAAGCCTTCCTCCGCCGCAATCGGCAATGCCGCTTCTACGCACGAGAACGCCGACTTAACACGACAAAATGTAGCCACACCTGCAAAAGAAAAAAATGAAAGAAAAAACGATTTTTTTTTCTCATTGAGGTAAATAATCAAACAGCTTACCGGAATATCCAGTTCGGCCTTTATCGGAAGTACGAGTGCAGGAAAAGAAGGATTCATAACCATCGGCTATTGCCAAATCCGCCGCTAATTCTTGTCTTCTCAATTTCGTCTCCTAATTCAACCAAAAAATTAGGACAAAATAAAAATTATGAAAGTAAATTAATATTAAGACAAAAAAGAAAGAATGGGACCTGGATGCATATGATATCAGCATCAAAGGAATTAAGTAACTTAAGGAGAGAACCGAACTGTGAGATTCTCTGCCTCAGTCCATTAACGTTGTAAGTCACTATCTTCATTTCTTCATAACTAAAGTTGCCCTTTTTCCTTTCTTTTCTCCGGCTGTTTGTGACCGAGTGAGAAAAGGGAAAACAATGGAGCGGGTTGCCGCTAAAACCACATCGTTATGTTAGTTTCTTGGGCCTCTGGATGGGTTCAACTTCGTTTCTTTAGATATTGAGAGACCCAGTTAGTACCTTGGGCCCTTGCAGCCTATTAAACATCGGTGGTCAACGAAACACTTGAAAATCCGTCGAAGAATTTAACCATGGAAGGCCCACCTGTCGTGGTGGATGAATGACTCCCAACGCTGCGAGCCACTGAACCACTGATGGACTTCAGCATTGAAAATGTCCTGCGTTTCCCACCGCAATTATTGCAGTAAAATGACACGCCAAGCAGGCTCCAAAGCCCCCAACATGCAACAACAAGTTGGCTGTGGAATTCTCTCTTAGCAGCAGTCATAATTTACCAATATTTCCTTTTCTTTGTTTCCATTGGAGGAGGACAAGTTGCATGAAGCAGCGAGAACTGCTCTTACCACTTGCATTTAACAGTGATAATTGAAGCAAGCACACGGTACGCTTTCCCTTAAGCAGCTAAGCCTCATTTCGCAATCAGGTAGCCCTGTATCAAATGGACTTACCTGTACAGAAAGAGACCCTACCCTACCAAGGTTCCACGTGAATTCCCAGGAGAATACAATCCACCGTCGGACATTCAAGGTTGTTGGTTGGATTGAAGAGGAGCTGGAACAGTTAAAATCTGGTACCGTTTGACAGGAGAAAGCTGCTGTTGCAGGAGAGAGTCTGCCAACTCCTGCAGCCATGGCCAGTTTTGCCGTATTAGGCATGTGCTGCCATTTGTGATCATTGTTCTGAAAAATACACAAAAACTGAACCAACCAAACCTGCTTTAGATTCCCTGATGCAAAGTAAGCATGTAAAATTTATGACGAGTTGCTGCTTCCACAACCATTTCAACAGTCAATTAAGGCCATAGTACAGAGCAGTGGCTATTAACAAGATACTATGAACACGTGAATAAATCCGGATGCCCCGTATTTTCATTGATAAATTATTTATAGTCACAAATTACAAATATGGAGGGTACAAAGAAGAAATACCCCACCAAAGGATGTACACAGAATGACCATGTACCTGGAGCAATCACACTAGTAGAGCCAACACAAGTCTTGTATCCATCAAGCAAAACTAGAGTCAAAAAGGGTCCCTAGAATGCTGATGGAGACTGGTAGACGGATGAATGCTTGAGATACGGTACAAATACCAAGCAAGCAAAATCTGGAAAATGCTCCACTGTTTTTTTCTTTTTTCCTATCTTTTTGTCTCTCAGTTTATCAACCCTCAAAATTCAATTTTAGCCTATAACTTCCGAGTATTTTGCTGACCAGATGGACTAGGTAAATTACGTGAACCCAAGCTTGCAGTTCGTAAAAGTCGGCGAAATTCTTGAAGGCTTATTTTTCCATCTTTATCGATGTCAGCCTCCTCGAGCAAAGGCTCAATGGAACCTCTTACGCCTGTGTGCTGCAAAACAATTGCACAATGTGATGCACTAGTAACATTTTAGATAGAAAAACACTTTTGCAGCAATAAAATCGGCCTCTTGGGACACTAGGACATCCCAAACACACGAATCCATTTGTATATACTATAATATCAAACCTATCATTACACTGAATTTCAGAACAGTGAGATTGATGACCTCAGCAGAATTACCATTTTTCCTTTTTCCTTTCTTTTTGGAAGAAAAATACACCAAAAAATATAACTTACCATTCTAAGTTCCTCTGGAGTTATAAACCCATCTCTATCTACGTCAAATTTCTCAAAGGCAGCCTGTGACTGCAGCTGCCATTTATCTGAATCGTGTTCTGCCATTTGATTCACATGTAGAGCTGCCGCAACAAACTCAGTGAAATCAACAAGCCCATCTGTGTTGCTATCAATCTGCGAAGAAAATAAACAACATTGCAACAATCAAAAACACTAAAAGGAAATACTATTTACAAGAGACAAGAGGGAAAAGAAAAAGAATAAATTCAGATGAAGAACAGGAAAAGCTTACTCACCGCTTGAAGAATCTCAAGGACACGTGATTCCTTCACCTTCCAAGGAAGATCTTTGGCAAGGGCCTGCACTGAAACCATCCTTATTAGAACGAAAACCAAGACACTCTGTGCAACCTCATAGATGTCAGATATGATAGAAATGTTTACCTGTCTCATCTCTTCAAGACTAATAGAACCATTCTTATCCACATCAATTGCATCAAACTGATCCCGGAGATCAGCTATCTCATCTTCATTAAGTGTGCTAGCCAGTGCCTACAATGTAAAAGTAATTATATATAAAGTGACAAACGATGAAAGAAGGGAAATATTATTATAATAATAATTATTATATGCCTATAACATAATAAGAAAAACTATGTACCCTCAGAGCAAACTGCTTCAATCGACTATACTTCACAAATTGCCGCAGGTTGTTCAGAACAGATATATCAACAGGAATCTCAGATGCACTTCCCCCTTCTCTAACCCATGGGTGTGCTGAAGAAGTTGAAACCAGTCAGAAATTCTAGAAATAAAAGGGGGATAAAATGATATTGCAATAATAGAATTATTTTAGTAGCTAATATCAAACTTGACAAGTTAAATCCACTTCCTTAGAGCTTGAAAAAGAAAAGAAAAAAAAAAACGCCATAATTTACTAAGAGATAACGTAAACACATACATAGCGCCTGAGCAGCTGTCAGTCTAGCCCGAGGATCCTTCACCAATAACTTCTTCACAAATTCTTTAGCACTGTTGCTAATTGTTGGCCATGGTTTACGACGAAAATCAGGTTTGTTCTTCAAAACCTGAAGTTACAGAGAGTTGCATATGAATTCTCCAGAAAATAAGCACAATATATAAATAATATAAAAAATAAAACCAGAAGATAACGCATCTTAGACACCCATTGTTAAGTGAATTTCATAGGAAAAAGAATGATTATTCAGGGAAAACAAAAGACAGCTAAAGTAACTTGGAAGCTGAACAAAATCTCCAGAATTTTTCCTTGAGGACATATGCATGATTAGAGCATAAAGGATTAAATGGAGTGCACAGGTTTCCACAAGTATGGTCCATCAGTTCAAATGAAACTGCGATTTTCAGCCTAAATCTGATAATAATAAAATAAAATGACTCAACCCATAAAAAGAATGAAAAAAAAAATTAAGATCCATGACATGAAAATTTACTACACCTCCTTAAATATACCATCCTCAGTCTTATCCCAAAAAGGTCGCTTTCCACAGAGCAAAATGTAGGTGATTACACCGATACTCCATACATCTGATTCAGGCCCTGACCTTCTCTTTAATACTTCAGGAGCAACATAGTAGGCACTTCCAACAATGTCAGGAAACTTTTTCCCTGCATTTATTCATAGTTTAGGATTGTATAGCTTGTATGTTTGTGGCATGAGGATTACAATAATAGCAAGTTGAATTGAGAGTGCATATATCAACAAGAGTTGTAAATATCAAAATACATAATAGATGGATTAATAGATTCCAGTAATTTTAAAAACAATAGCTATTTCATGAGCAACGATAGGATCTCTACATGAAGCAAATGCCACTCACCAGGTCTGATAAAGTCTGACAAACCAAAATCTGTAGCCTTCAGAGGTGAGTCGTCTTTGGTTGACTTAAATAGGAAATTCTACAGGCAAGAAATAAGGGAACCATAAATGAGTGGCATGACTTCCTAAAGTGGAAGTTTACAAGTCAGCCAGGTTAATATAGTCGAGCATACCTCAGGTTTCATGTCACGATGCACCAAGCCATGCAAATGACACTCGGCGGCAACTTTGAGCATCTGCCGTACAACTACTGCTGCATCTTTTTCACTATAACGGCTGTCCTTTCTGCAAAGGTGTCAAGCATAAGTTACCGGCTACTGAAAACATAAATAGAAAGAAAGTTCTAACTACTGGTTGTGACACTAGTGAAAACATCAAAAGAAAGAAAGTACTAACTATTATATTTGGACCATAAATATACGTTATTTAGCAGTAACACCATCCCAAAATTAATTAACTAAGCATCCTTACTTGGCCAAAATCCGGTCCAGCAATTCTCCACCCTCACATAACCTAGCATCAAACAGAGCAAACATGCAATAGAGTCAAGATATCGAAGGATTTATATGAAAGCATATAAGTGCATGCCTAGTTTCAGTACTGAATGAACTGCAAGAAAAGAAGATAAAATTTATAAAACTTACTCCATAACAATGTATACATAGGAATCATCCTCAAATGCATTATAAAACTGAACCACATTCTCATGGCCTTTTAGGGCTTCCAATATCTTAACCTCTCTCTTGACATCCTCAACAGCAATTGGAAGAACCATCTGCTCCCAAACCAAGGGATTTAAAATGAGAAAAAAAAAAGGTCCCACTTTAAGATGGAAAGAAAAGAATCTAGTGCATGCATCTATGGTAATAGATGAAGTATATATTGCACAACAACACAGGAAAGTAAAAAAGTCTCTCACTCGCCTAACCTTCTTTAGAATACTAGGTGCAGGAAATCAAGCTATTTGGTATAAGCTAGAAAGTTTAGCAGGCAATAGAGAAATGAAAAGTGCCAACAATGGAACACTTTCCTTGCTCAAAGGAACACCGTCAGAACCGTTTACCATAAAAATGGGCATTCGGAGATGACACAAAAAAGAAAGAAAAGAAAACTAAGCAATACCGCACCACGAAAGCAGAGCAAAAGTGACATCAAAGTTATTAAAGTTAGAATAGTTAATTTCGCGAAACTAAATCTTCAATTCAACCTCCCCACTTTACTTATATCAAATTCACTATGAGTTTGAACTACAAAAAGCAGATTACAGGTTGCAGCTTCACATTGAAGCTTCAATTATGATGGCAATCAAATTCAATTACAGCAAACTAGCTATCACAAATAGCTATCAAGCATGTTTGCCGTACCAAGATCTTAAAACTGCCATAAGATTGTCAAGCCAAAGAAGAATAGATTCAAAATCCTCATAGCTCAACGAGGTTACTGCAGATCCCCCGCCAAATTTTCACATACTTAAGACAATGATGCTTATAGTTAAGAACAACAAGAAGGGAAAGAAAAATGAAATCTCCAGATTAGATTACAAAACAGAGAAGAGAAAGGTTCCCATAACCATGCTTCATATTCAAGACAAAGCAAATTAATATATAAAACAGCCAATAAGGAATCCTAAGTACAAGCCGAAATTCCCTCACACCCACCATGATCAAAACTTCCAATCCAAATTAACCCTAATATTCCCACCTTTAAGTTATCAGACAAAACGAAAATCCCACCTTGAATATGACAGACAACGAATATAACCAAAAAGAATAGTTCCAAGGACCCAGAAGCACAATCAAGCAGAGGATTATAAAAACATTAAAAGATACCTTATTTTTCTCAATTTTCTTAACTGCAACACGATCTCCATTTGCCTTATCTACTGCAACATAGGTGTAACCAAATTGTCCATGTCCCAACAATTTCCCGATTGTGTATCGCTTATCAAAATCCTTATGGTATCCAAAATCCGTACGTTTGCCATATGGTATGATCTCACTTTGTCTCCCCGAACTTGGTTTCCCTTTGACCTTCAGAGGCTGAGAACACTTCACCTGTTGTTGTTGCTGCTGCTGCTGATGCTGACCCTGTTGATTATTTGGCTTTTGAGACTTTGTCTTCTCATTGGTCTTTGTTGTTGTAGCGGAGGATTGTTGTTCTTTGCGGTGGTGAGCGGCGGCGTTGCTGCTTGAGCCACTGACTTTGGTGGTGGAGAGACAGGTTCCCATGATTATAACAAAGAAGAAAAGAAGAGGATATTACAGAAATGAGTTTTAGAGACAGAATTCCATAGACAAAAAGAAAAAGGAAAGAAACAAATAGCAAGAAGGTAAATGCTTAAGCCCCCAATGAGAAAGAGAAAGGAAAGAAAGGGAAATGAGGGAGGAAACAAAGGAGGAAGATGGGAAGAAGGACGGGATGATGGTGCTGCTGCCATTGTCAAAACTCGAGATTATTTATTTATTTATTTATTTATTTATTTTTATGACTAAAAAGTAAAAATGTAATTTTTTTTTTAGTTTTTTCTTTTGCTGTTTTTTTTTTATAGATTTTTCCTTTTAGTTTTAATTACAAAATATTTTATTATATTATCTGTCTCATCTTTTTTTTTCCCAAGTATATGTCTCATCTCTTTTAGTCATCTTTTATTTATGTCTACTTATCAAATGGAAATTAATTTCATATTCTAAGGGTTATAGTTGCTCATAATATTTTTTTTATTTTTTAAAAATAAAATTTTTTTGGAAGTAATATTTTTAAGGGAAAATTTATTGGAGCAAAAAGAAAAAAAAAGCTTATATCATGAAGTTTTTGCAATTTATTCAATCTTAGTCCATAAGATTGACCTTTATCTTTGTGGCCAAGACTAAGCATTGACTTTGCTAAGACTTAAGATTAACTCTTATTCTATATTATTAAGTGAATAATTTATGAAAATTGTGTATTTGAATAAATGAAAATTTTGGGAGATTTATTTGTTCATATATTTTTTATCATAAAATTTTATTTATAAATAATGTACCACGAAAAATAAATTAATTCTCTTCAAACATACAAGTCTCGAGTGATTGCTTCATTTACCAAAAATAAGGTAATTCCCTTTAACATTTGCAAGTTAATACTTAGCTTTTGTGCATCAACTGAAGGGTTTTTTTTTTTTGTGCAAAACTGAAGTTTTCTTTGAGACTCAGGAAATTATGATAGAAAGTTTGGGTAAGAGAGTTCATTTGATCATTCAAAAGAAAAGAATGATAAATGGATGTTAAAGTTAAGAATTCAAGAGACATTTTAATGTTCAAGTCAATAATTATGAATGAAAAGTAGTGAAAATAAAAAGAATAGCTAATAATAAAAGTGAGACTCGTTGATTTAATATTTTCGACTTTTTATCTTATAACTTTTATATTTTTATCGTACAAATTCAACTATGTATAATGCATGTTTATCGATCTTCTTTCAATGCGCAAACTAGGTTTGATTAAGACAATTTTTTGAAATTATATAAACAATTCAATCCTTACAGAACAGGTAAATTAACTTGATTTTATCTTGAATATACTCCCTCACAACCCTAAACCTAATCTTCCTCTAGTTTTTAGTCATGCATGTTCACTCATTTTTCATTTGCAATGTTACACTATATATCAATCAAACACTTGCCACTTTTACGAAATAAAGAATTATAAGATATCTACAATAGTTCATATTTATGCAAATTAGAATAGTAGACAAAAACTATTTAATTCCATCACGTTCTTAACAAGTTTTTTGCAAGTATGAAATTAATCAATAAAATAAAATATTGAAGGATAGCCACATATACAAAAGTAATGGATAATTTAGCATTGGCAATTTATACTATTGTATATAGTTTCAAGAGAAATTTTGCATGAAGTTTCTTGTTTCTCATTTGAAAGATCAATGCAAACCCGTTTATAAGCACTTCAAACAAAACAAAAAACGAAGAAGAAAAAAAGTCAATGAATATTGTTCTGTCTTCCATGTTAGAAAGGTGTCGGTGTGTCAAAATATGTTAGTCAAACTCTCCATGTTTAATCGTATTGCATCATTCATATTATAATATTATCTGTTTTCTCTGATAATCTCTCGCTCTCCGACGAACTTTCACTTGCCTGGAAAATGACAAAATTTGATCAGTCGACGTAACTGGTAGGGCACCGGGGAAAGTTATTTCAATTTTCAATCGACTGCGTTGTTTCTTGTTCGGGATTTGGATCGAAGTTTCCCAGGCATTGAGCTTGAATGACGAACTCTCATGACGGAGTGTAAAAGAAGCGGTAGTTGTAACGATTGATTTTCTAGCCATTCATTGTTTAACGTGTTGAAATAACACCATGCTAGCTGATCTCAGTCTCTCTCTGACTTTTCAACCAATGACAACGGCAAACTTGTGAAGATCTTTTGAGTTGTCAAGTGTGAAACGAATCTTTGTGAATTGTGAATGATATCGAGTTCAAAGAAGAGCCTGGAAAAACCAAAAACACCTATTCCAGGGAGGAATAGCAGCTGTATTTTTCCCATAATAACAGTTAGATGGCATCGGAATTTGTAGTCCGAGACATGTTCCGACGGTCAAGTTCACAATCCTTCTGCAATAATTTCTGTACATAACATCCTGGTAATTAATTGGTTAACTTCTATTGCCCGCAAGGCAAACGGTAAACTTGGTTTCAGGTTGGGGGCTCTGAAGAATTCAGAAGTCAGAGTGGTGACCAGGTCTTTGGATACTGTCGTGAAGAAATTAGGATCTCAGTGGCGTAAAAATTTGAACTCAGGACTTAATCTAATTAGTTCGTACAGTTCCTTTAAGAGTAATAAACTTTTTAGTTCGAATTTCAACATCTGCATCTTCTTTTTCACACTGCGATCTCTTTCACGTATTTTGCTTGATTATTTCACATCCCGTCGGTAATAAGTTTTTTTAGTCAAATAATGCAACCTTATATTAAGTCTGAAATTAATGTTGTGTATTCATATTATCATTAAAATTTTGTGGACAATTATGAGGTGCATAATTGTAATCTGATTTCATGGTTTTTTCTATTTTTCTTTAGAAGTTTTCGTTTGACCCTGTCAGCTAATGGAAATTATATGTGTTTGATATAATATGCAAAGAACTTAAATATGAAGGACCAAGCTGCAGAAAGTCAAATATGAGAAGAAAACACTGGTTTTTGTTAGACTAATACTAGTGTTACAAAATATACAAAATGAAAGACTTTGAATTCAAGATGCGCCAATGATTCTTCTTTAGTTTGTTGTCTGCATATTCTCCAAAATATTCTGTATTTCTTCGGATAGAAAATCACATGCACCAGCCAACGCCAACCCCTTTACCTACTCCCTGCTGGGCTGCAACTAACTAAACCCAGCTTAATTAGGTAGGTTGAATGGGAAAATGGGACAGGAACCAAACATTCTTATTGTTCAATGCCCACAGTTCTTGTGATACGAAGAGAATCCCTACTCTCAAACTTCGACCTTATTTGTATTAAAAAAAAAAACCTGATTAATATAAATGATGTAAACTGATAAACCATCTCTTTCTTTTTCCCTTGATTGTTTTATTATCATATAGCATTCCCACTATTGTTTTTTGTATCAGAGGATAAACACGTATTGTTCTAATGGATAATAAAATTTCAATTTGGAGGTTTCAAATCCAAATCATGGAAAAAGTAGACTTCGTGCAAGAAAAGTGTTGCTTGGTTTAATTTGTCGGAGAAAAGATAAAAAGAACAAAACAGGAAACTCGTGTTAGAAAAGGTTAGAAAAGGGATCCCAGTGATGAATTCGAAGAACACGATGAGCATGTGCCATTTTTCTCAGAGCAAGTAAGATATGTATACAATTATATCACATTGTTTTCTATAGCAAATGCGGCCCATTTTAATGGGGTTTCTGTGCCTTCTCCATTATTGTTGTTAGAGCTCTGATAAAGACAACTCTCTATGTGTTTTAATGGTGGTTTAACTATTCAGTTGTTAATTTAAGAGGTTGCAATCTAATTGACATGTAATTATAGAGTCTCTACTCGAAGATACTTTTAATTTAATTTGCTTGTGATTTAAAATTCGAAGCTAAATGGTAATAAGGGATAAAGTCATGAATGATCATTTATGTATTTTAATGTAATATTTTTACTTTAAAAATAATTAAAGTTTATTTGTATTATCAAATCGCGCGATAATACAAGACTTGAAGTCAACATAATTAACTACAAATAATAATGTGTTTATTGACCAATTAAGCGCGGACAAAATCAAATAGAATGGTTGGTCTTTTGACTCACTTGTACACATTTTAGAATATGTGCAACCATGTCATTGCTACATACGCTTTCAAAGTGGATGCCATGTGTACGAATCATCAGCTTTTTTGCTGACTTGTTAAGATGACGTGGTTAAGATCTGTCATAAATCAACTTTTAATTGGTTAGTGATCATGTCATCATCTTTGATTAAGTATTAATTGTAAATATCATATTGTCGCATTGCTCGATAGTATACCACTTGAACATATGAATATTGGACTTAACAATAAATGCATGTATTTTTTAATTCAGAAACGAGTTTGAATCTCCCATCTCCAAGAATTAAAAAGAGAAAAAGAACAGGCACAAAAATATCCAACAAGAAGCCCTTTCAATTTGTCCTATTTTTTCCCCATTGTCTAAAGTTATCCAACAATTGATGCTAAGGTGGACTTTGAAAATTCTGCTCCAAACTTTCAAAAGACTTACCATAACTCATAAGGGAGTATTATTACTAAAACCTTCCCACCAAATAGAAGTGACTGAGCAAAAAGATTAGTGGACTTAGTAAAACCCTAGAAAGGGACATGCATTATTGCATTTTCTGCCAATCTCCATGGACAAACCAAGTGATGAATTGCCGAAACTTCTCAAAAATCTTATCATCACTTTACTTGTTAAAGCAAAATAACAGATAAAAAGGTGTGACTGTGATCAATCTTGACAATCATTTCTCTGCTACCGTTATCAATTCATCATGAAGCTTTTCATTTTATACATATATATATATATATATATAAAAATTCATGTGCTGTAAATAAATCACTCTTAAATCCAACTTTTGATGTGCATCACATGTAGCTGATCAATGATGGGATCTGCTTCTATTGCTGGTATATTGTAAGGTGAATTTCTGACAATGGTTGATTAAGCTAGCAATTATGTCTGTTTTTTTTATTCAGATGTACAATAAAATAAAAAATCGAACTTTGAATACCTAATTTTTTTTAAAAAAAATAATTGTTAAATTAAGTCTTGCTTTTACAGTTATGTCTGTCTGATTAAGCTTGATTTATGAACTTTTGTACTTATCTTGGAATACTGGGAAATTGAAGGAGAAATGCTGGCTTTGGGTCATTTTCCTGCTTTGAGGTGGATTAATCAATCCACGTGTTTGCTCAGCTCCCATAGTTTTTTATTATAGCTGTTAAGTAAGAGTTGTGGAAACGTGTTTTTCTTTCTTCAAAATCTAATTAAAGTTGATTGACAAGTTTCACCAGAAAGGTTTTTGTCTGCAAACTTGTCTGTTTTAAACAAAAACTACTTGCGAAGGGGTGTAATATCTTTGTCTCTTTTTTTTTTTTTACCATGATGTTGGTACGAAGTATTCACCGTTGACAACAGTGACTAATCTCCGTCGGGGATCCTGAGCGCACACAAAGTGGGTAGTCCTCTCCCAGCATAGTTTGCTCCATACCCAAGATCAGAAATCGAACCCTGGATACTTGATTAAGGGGCGAGAGCCGTTACCACTCACACCAACCAATGTTGGTGGGTGTAATATCTTTGTCATGAGATAAAAATTGAACATTTGTCATAAACAAAGACTAGAATTAAAAGGATGTTTAGAAAATGTTTCAGGTTAGAAAACAAGGTTTGATTCTAAGGTAAATTACAGAATTAGACACCTGATTATTATTGGCATGGAGTCCGAAAGGCATCACGAATTGCTGAGTTTGCCAGGCTCCGGAAAGACTGAAGCAAATAGCAAACCAATGAATAAAATCGCACAGCCCTTGTAAGCCACTAGGCACGGTCGGAGGCAGATGTACTTCCCTGGCGACAAAAACAGATACTTGTCTTTTTTCCTGAAACAAAGAGCTGAGATCAGATCGATATTCATCGTAATTAAGTTGTTAATCCTTGACTAGCAGCAATGGAGCATGCTTCGAGGCCTTGCATTCACACCCAACCCACTAAAATGTTCATCCTGTCTGACAGTACTGGTTTTAAAAATGTGCATGTGAGAGAATCTTGTTGATAATTCATACAATAATCTATACTAGTACAACAATCTTTTATCTTTCTAACAGGCCATCTTAGCTTCATCCGGTCAAATTAGAACCGCTGTTCTGTTGGTCATATGCATCTCCAATGCAAGTTAATCTTCTAAATGTATTGTCAGTAAATCTTAGCATGTGATGGCTTCTTTTGATTTTTTTGCTCAAGTCAGTGATTACTGATTACAGTCTACAAGGCCTTTTCAATTCCAGAATGCATTAGTGATAAGTTTGTGTGAATGGGTTTATGCTAACTTGGGCCTGAGTGAGCTAGTGATCCACGACAGAGCCCTTGATAGGCTTTCTCGGCAAATTTGCAAGGCTAGGTTGGGTCAAAGACTACCCCAAGGCCCAAGTTTAGGGCCTGACCGACTGACCGGACCGACCTAAGCAAGTCGGAATACTCCTGAATGTTTCTGGTTATGATTTTGCACCAACAATCATGCAACAGAAAGCTCTTGCTTATATAATCATTCGTCCCTTGCTCAATGGAGCATATCTCAACTACCATTGTTGAGTCCTAGAGAAGAATAATCACACGTTTTGACGAGATATTTCACCATATCAATTAATGCTAACTTAAATATCAAAACAATTCACAATATCACCCGTACATCTAATTGTGAAGATTCGAAGGATTTGTTCCTTTTAATCCAAAAATTTCAAGGTTTTGTCTCACAAAAATGTTTCACAAAGAATATTTCAAAGTATGGGTAACTCTCTATTTATATATTTTAATAGAATCTCAGAATTAGGGGCGGAGCTCCATGGGGCAAGTGGGGGCTCAAGCCCACACTGACCCCTAACATATATATATATATATATGTATGTATATATATATATATATATATATATATATATATGTTATTAAATTTTATTCAATTTTTTTTAGTGAAACTTTTAGTAGATAAAGTTTAAGTTTATTTATACTAGCATTGAGTTTTCAAAGTTGAAAAGAATTAACAATTTTATAGTAAAAATGGTGGAGATTGAAAAAGAGAAAATGCATTCGTTAGTTTATTTGTTGTAAACGTTAACATTGATTTTATTAGTGATTATAACAACATATAATATATTTTTAACAACATGTTGAAAACTTGTTTGTGTAATGAAATGAGAGATTAATGATTTAATGGTAAATTAGTTGTGTATCTTAAAAAATATATATTTCAAAGTATTGGTGACAAAATTTTTGTACAAAATTATTGTACATAATTTTGAAAATATAAAATCAAACAAAAATGATTTTTTTTTTTTACAATTATGACTAAATACAAAAATTTTAATTTTTTAATTAATACTATTATCAATATTGTTGTTATTAATTTTTTATAATTTAATATATTTGAATGAAACTTCTAGTAAATAAATTTTTTTGCTCCACCATACCTGAGCTGAGATTGACGTATACATTTAGTATCACTGACTCCCGGTTCTATGCAATCTACCACTTCTCTACTTGCCGTGCAAAACTAGCTTTAATCTTTGAAATTGAAACGATTAATCCAACTCTCCAAAGAGCTTTTATTAGGTTTCAAAGTTATCAGAGCACTTCTCTGCGGAGACCTGTGAATTCTGCAAATGGGAAACATCGAAGATCATAACAAAGCTATCTGAGATTCTTTCTTTTATGTCTCACACCTACTTGGATAAGTAAATGGTACCTTAAACACAATCTAAACTTTGACAAAAAACTTGACGCTGGCAAGAAGCAAGGCAATGGCAATTTATTTTTCATAAAATCCTAGTAGATGAGTATAAAGACAAACATCAGATTTGGGCTCATGACAAGCCCTGCACATTGCTACAACAACTCAAACGGCACCCCGTAGGAATGGTACAAATGCATTATAATTCCAGGCACAATGGAAACAAAACACTGATAACACAATCAGTACAATAAAGCTTATGCGAGGATTTGCTCCAGCGGCTTTGCTTCGAGTTTGGATTTATCCGTCTCCTGCAACTGTTGCTGCTCCTTGGCCAGCTTCTTTAGCCTGGCAAGCTCAAGATCCTTGCTCATCTTCCTCCTGTACATCTCAGCGAATGTGATGGGCTCCTCAAGAATTGGCTTTTCTCCCTCTCTGATCTTGAGTGGATACACCGTTGCATCAGGTGCTGGGTTTTGGAATGTGGCTATTGACAATCTGCTGCAGTCTGAGTTCACCACAGCTTGGTGATCAGCGTTCCTGAACCTTCCATTGCTCAGATACTGCTCAACACAAGTAAATTCAGTCATTTTCTGATTATTCCACACTCCAAAAATGACAATTTATTCATACATGAAAATTGAAAACTTCCTTTCAGCTTCATATTTAAGTAGTCAATAGAACTCGATACGCTAGGGCCTAAGGGTGTGAGCTTGAAGTTATACTTACATGGCCATGGTCTCCAAGGTTGACCACAAAGGCCCCTTCAACAGGCTGAACAGTGATCCATGTCTTCCCGTTGTCCGTAGTGGCTTGAAGCCCACCAACTTGGTCCTGAAGCAACAGTGTGATTGTCCCTGGGTCGGTGTGGCGCTTGAGTCCGAGAGTGAGGTCGGGTTGTGGACATTTAGGATAGAAATTAACCACCACTTTCTGATCCATATCCACACATGCCTTAGTCAAAGCCTCCTTCTCCAAACCCATGGCCTCTGACAACACTTCAAGAAGCTTGCAGGCTAAGCCCATCAACTTGTCACTGTACTCCTTTGTCACATCAATCCACCCCTCTGGCTTATCGGGCCACCTCGAATAATCCCGGGTCCTAAGCGGGTATGAGAAGTATGTCACAATCTCGCGCCAGTCTTGTACTGCTTCTCCCTGTAACAAAGCTCAGCCAATATTCAATGTTATCTATGACTCAGAAGTCAACACTCAACAACTCGACATCAATTAGCCAATAGCCAATACCTGAAGGTGGCTGGAGACGATGAAGCCGCCTTTCTTGCCACCAGACATGTCGAACCGAAGCTTCTCTTCTGCAGGCAAAGCGAAAAACTCCCTGGCAAGGCGGGTCATCTCGGAAATGAGTTTTGTATCAACGCCATGATCAACAACCTGGAAGATACCCCAATCCTCACATGCCTCCACAATCTTCTTGCATATCTCAGCCCTTTTGCCATCAACATCATCGATGCCAGCAAGAGAGATCACGGGGATTTCGTTGCTGAATTGGTTGTAAGCAACCTTAGGACGCTCATCTTCATCACGAACGAAGCTAGCCTGTAAGGTTTTCTCTTCTGCAAGAGCTGTGAGAGTTGAAGGAGCCATTAATGCTTAGCTGAAACGTTTCCCTGGTTTAATGGGTATACCTTAAACGACTGTTTTCTTACAAAGAAAGGTTAGTGAAGAAGCTTTGAATGCGATTTGGCTGTTGGGTAAGGAGGAGAGGCTTTAGGTTTATATAAATATACAAAGAGGAATTGGGAAAGCATGGTGGGCAGCTCTAACTACCCCTCCTGATGGCTCGTGAGTAACCTCACACTCATAGCCAGCTACCAGCCCTTCTTCTATATGTTATGTACTTAGGTTTCTAGAATTGGGTTTATTTTTTCTGTACATCGTGGTTTAGATAGCAATTGAATCGGTGAAAAGAGTTTTTAGATTCGATTTTCATTAAACATATTTTTGTAAAGAGGTGAGAAGCTTTAACTGTGACGAAACTTTAAATAGAATTAATTTTAGACCATTAAAATGAATGAGAATACCTATTATTTACAAAAAAAATGAGTTTATTTTTATTTTTTATTTTTAATATTAAACAAGAAAAAAAACCTTTTTTATTTTATATAATTTTCTCACCAATTTTTTTTTAAAAAATAATAGATTAATTACAAATCTTGTTAATTGATTTCAATCAACATTATTAATTACAAATCTTGTTAATTGATTTCAATCAACATTACAATCAATAAATAATTTATATTTTATAAAATAAAAATTATATACATTTTATTTCCAATTGAATGCAAAAGAATTATCTCTCTCTTGTCATGACTGGCAGGATATGTGGTGCATTTACATGCCACAAGGGTGCCCGATTTTTGGTTTTATTAATGCTTGTGGTTGAAGATTAATAAATGTAGAAAAAAATAATTAAAGTTATGCAAAATTCAATATTTTCAGAATAAAAAAAAACTTCATTATACAAAAATTAAGTCTTGCTAATTTGGCGAGAATTTTTTTCCTAATTCCTAATTAGTCTATTTAATTAGAATTTACGAAGGAATCTCAAATATGAATCATAAAACTCTACTTACAAATAAGGTCTTGCAATTTATCTAAGTATTTTTTTCAAAATTTAAATTTATTTCATGTATAATAAATTGATAAAATTAAATTTTTAAATTTTTTGAGATATTAAAATTTTAATCTAGTTATTAACAAAATTAATTTTATTCTCTTATTTGCATTTACATGATCAATGTTTCTAATTGAAATTATTTAATTGGACCTCAAACTTACCAAAAGCCAAGTAATTCGGCACATTAATTATAAAATTTATTTCTTACCGATAACTTGTTGATTGAATGTTCAAAGAGGACATGTGTTAGTATACGTTTTGAAGTTTGGATTCAATTGCGTATGCTTGTTTGCAAAATAAAATGAGTTAGAGAAATGGTTGAAGTGAAGCTGATGACTTCATGAAACTAGTTAACAGGTAATAGCAACGGAGGGACTCTGCTACGACCGCAGTTTCCATTTTGTTGATACTCTTCATTCTGTCTGACTACTGGTTTTAAAAATGTGCATGTGAGAGAATCTTGTTGATAATTGATACAATAATCTATACTAGTACAACAATCTTTTATCTTTCTAACAGCCCATCTTAGCTTCATCTGGTCAAATTAGAACCGCTGTTCTGTTGGTCATATGCATCTCCAATGCAAGTTAATCTTCTAAATGTATTGTAAGTAAATCTTAGCATGTGATAGCTTCTTTTGATTTTCTTTGCCCGAGTCAGTGATTACTGATTATAGTCTACAAGGCCTTTTCAATTCCGGAATGCATAGGTAATAAGTTTGTGTGAATGGGTTTATGCTAATAGAGCCTGAGTGAGCTAGTGATCCACGACAGAGCCCTTGATAGGCTTTCTCGGCAAATTTGCAAGGCTAGGTTGGGTCAAAGACTACCCCAAGGCCCAAGTTCTAGGGCCTGACCGGACCGACCTCACCAAATCCGAATACCCCTCCTGAATGTTTCTGGTTACGATTTTGTATCAAAAATCATGCAACAGAAAACTCTTGCTTATGTAATCATTCGTCCCTTGTTCAATGGAGCATATCTCAACTGCCATTGTGGAGTCCTAGAGAAGAATAATCACAAGTTTTGACGAGATATTTCACCATGTCAATTAATGCTAACTTAAATATCAAAATAATTCATGACATCAGCCGCACATCTAATTATTGCGAAGGTCCAAAGGTTTTGTTCGTTTTAATTTGAAATTTTAAGGTTTTTATCTCACAAAAAATGTTTCAAAGTATGGATAACTCTCTATTTATATATTTTAATAGAATCTCAGAATACCTGAGCTGAGATTGGAGTATACATTTAGCATCACTGACTCCCGGTTCTATGCAATCTACTGCTTCTATACTTACCGTGCAAAACTAGCTTTAATCTTTGAAAGTGAAACGATTAATCCAACTCTCTAAAGAGCTTTTATTAGTCTTCAAAGTTATCAGAGCACTTCTCTGCGGAGACCTGTGAATTCTGCAAATGGGAAACATCGAAGATCATAACAAAGCTATCTGAGATTCTTTCTTTTATGTCTCACACCTACTTGGATAAGTAAATGGTACCTTAAACACAATCTAAACTTTGACAATAAACTTGACGCTGGCAAGAAGCAAGGCAATGGCAATTTATTTTTCATAAAATCCTAGTAGATGAGTATAAAGACAAACATCAGATTTGGGCTCATGACAGGCCCTGCACATTGCTACAACGACTCAAACGGCACCCCGTAGGAATGGTACAAATGCATCATAATTCCAGGCGGCACAATGGAAACAAAACACTGATAACACAATCAGTACAACAAAGCTTATGCGAGGATTTGCTCCAGAGGCTTTGCTTCGAGTTTGGATTTATCCGTCTCCTGCAACTGTTGCTGCTCCTTGGCCAGCTTCTTTAGCCTGGCAAGCTCAAGATCCTTGCTCATCTTCCTCCTGTACATCTCAGCGAATGTGATGGGCTCCTCAAGAATTGGCTTTTCTCCCTCTCTGATCTTGAGTGGATACACCGTTGCATCAGGTGCTGGGTTTTGGAATGTGGCTATTGACAATCTGCTGCAGTCTGAGTTCACCACAGCTTGGTGATCAGCGTTCCTGAACCTTCCATTGCTCAGATACTGCTCAACACAAGTAAATTCAGTCATTTTCTGATTATTCCACACTCCAAAAATGACAATTTATTCATACATGAAAATTGAAAACTTCCTTTCAGCTTCATATTTAAGTAGTCAATAGAACTCGATACGCTAGGGCGTAGGGGTGTGAGCTTGAAGTTATACTTACATGGCCATGGTCTCCAAGGTTGACCACAAAGGCCCCTTCAACAGGCTGAACAGTGATCCATGTCTTCCCGTTGTCCGTAGTGGCTTGAAGCCCACCAACTTGGTCCTGAAGCAACAGTGTGATTGTCCCTGGGTCGGTGTGGCGCTTGAGTCCGAGAGTGAGGTCGGGTTGTGGACATTTAGGATAGAAATTAACCACCACTTTCTGATCCATATCCACACATGCCTTAGTCAAAGCCTCCTTCTCCAAACCCATGGCCTCAGACAACACTTCAAGAAGCTTGCAAGCTAAGCCCATCAGCTTGTCACTGTACTCCTTTGTCACAACAATCCACCCCTCTGGCTTATCGGGCCACCTCGAATAATCCCGGGTCTTAAGCGGGTATGAGAAGTAAGTCACAATCTCGCGCCAGTCTTGCACTGCTTCTCCCTGTAACAAAGCTCAGCCAATATTCAATGCTCTCTCTGACTCAGAAGTCAACACTCAACAACTCAACATCAATTAGCCAATAGCCAATACCTGAAGGTGGCTGGAGACGATGAAGCCGCCTTTCTTGCCACCAGACATGTCGAACCGAAGCTTCTCTTCTGCAGGCAAAGCGAAAAACTCCCTGGCAAGGCGGGTCATCTCGGAAATGAGTTTTGTATCAACGCCATGATCAACAACCTGGAAGATACCCCAATCCTCACATGCCTCCACAATCTTCTTGCATATCTCAGCCCTTTTGCCATCAACATCATCGATGCCAGCAAGAGAGATCACGGGGATTTCGTTGCTGAATTGGTTGTAAGCAACCTTAGGACGCTCATCTTCATCACGAACGAATCTAGCCTGTAAGGTTTTCTCTTCTGCAAGAGCTGTGAGAGTTGAAGGAGCCATTAATGCTTAGCTGAAACGTTTCCCTGGTTTAATGGGTATACCTTAACCGACTGTTTTCTTACAAAGGAAGGTTAGTGAAGAAGCTTTGAATGCCATTTGGTTGTTGGGTAAGGAAGAGAGATTTTAGGTTTATGTAAATATACAAGGATGGTTTGGTAAAGTGTGGTGGGGCATAGTTATTAAAATAGTACAATACACGATAAATATTGTACGATTTGGTTTGATTTATTATAAATTTTACACGTATCGATACAAAAAATCGATTTTATCATGAATCAGTAGCGTATTTATCGATATACAAGCGAATAAATATGTATCATACGATACACCGATTCACAGCGATACGCTTTATAGTAACATTGGGCTAGGCCCAAAAAAATCTGATCTGACCCAATTAACTAAAAATGTAATTTTAATATTTTTTTAACGTAAAAAATACTTAAAAACATATTTTCTATATAATTTAATCTTGAAATATTGAAAAAAATAAACTTTTAGTTAAAAAATTAAATATAAAAAATATATAAAAATATTATTTAAAAATATATACTATTAATGAATATATTAAGTATTTTAAAAAAATCATATTTTTTATTTTTATCATATACTTACTTATCCTATTAGTATGGATAATATTTTTTATATTTTATTTATTTTACATGTATATATATTATTTATAATTAATATTAAAATTATTTATCGTATCTTATTATACAATACGATACTCGATTCTTAAAAATAAAATTTCGATGCACGATACGTATCTCGATTTAATAAATATGTGGTGAACAACTCTAACTACCCCTCCTCATGGCTCGTGAGTAACCCCACACACAGAGCCAGCTACCAGCCCTTCCTCTTTATGTTTTGTGCTTGGGTTTCTAGAATTGGATTTATTTTTATTTTTTTTAATATTAAACAAGAAAAAAAACTTTAAATTTTATATAATTTTCTCACCAATTTTTTTAAAAAAATATTAGATTAATTACAATTCTAGTCAATTGATTTCAATCAACATTACAATCAATAAATAATTTATATTTTGATAAAATAAAAAATTATATAAATTTTATTTCCAATTGAATGCAAAAGAATTTTCTCTCTCTTGTCATGACTTTTTTTTTTTCTGGTTACATCTCTCTGGTCATGACTGGTAGGATATGTGGTGCATCTACATGCCACATGGGTGCTGGATTTTTGGTTTTATTAATTAATGGTTGTGGTTGAAGATTAATAAATGTAGAAAAAAAATAACAGTTATACAAAATTCTTTCCACTAAGCGGGAGAGATCACTTGTTGAAGTGCGAGAAATCCTTCAACGAAGAATGGATCTTCTTAATATGCGAAAAAACAAAATTGTTCTTCAGTAGTTACGTAGCAACAAAGATAATTAGTTGACTATAAATAAATAACTGGTATTCTCTTAATTTTTTAAGTTTTATTTTCTGCATATTGAGACTCTGAAAAATTCTTTACTGACTTAAATATCGAAGTATTTATGCAGAGAACAACTTCTATGTTTCTCTTACTTCTTTTCTTTGCAGAGTTTTTGATATCACGTATAAAAAAAAAGTAAACAATCCACGTTAGCATCTAATCATTGTTATTTTGTGCAATAATGCAGATAAAAAAACTTCATTATATAAAAATTAAGTCTTGCTAATTTGGCCAGAATTTTTTTTTCCTTATTTCTAATTAGCCTATTTAATTTGAAGTTAAGGAGGAATCTCAAATATGAATCATAAAACTCTACTTACAAATAGGGTCTTGCAATTTATCTAAGTATTTTTTTCAAAATTTAAATTTATATTTCATGTATAATAATTTGATAAAATTAAATTTTAAAATTTTTTGAGATATTAAAATTTTAATCTAGTTATTAACAAAATTAATTTTATTCTATTATTTGCATTTACATGATCAATGTTTCTAATTGAAATTATTTAATTGGACCTCAAACTTACTAAAAGCCAAATAATTCGGCACATTAATTATAAAATTTATTTCTTACCGATAACTTGTTGATTGAGGCTCCGTTTGGATGTCACTGCATTTCTGGTGCGGTGACTTCAGTGCGATAGAAACAAAAAAGACAAAAATTTTTTTGCAATAAACAAAAAAAAATCATGTAAAATTATTTTTTTATCCACCTTTTTATCCAGATGGGATGCTCTTTTCTCAACTATATAACTACACCTTGTCCTCAAACCATATCCATATCTTACTTCACATCTTTGTTCTTCTTCTGGAAATCTTGGTCTGAGACTGAGTCTAACCTCTCTTTCTACAGACAAGATGGCCATCTCCAGAAACATTGCTGCAGCTTCACTTGTTCTTTTCTCTCTTCTGCTTTTCCATCTCTCTCAAGCTGAAGAACTGGTAATTAAGATGAAATCTAACAAAACCAGTGAAAATTACTTCAAAACTATATAATTTCTATGATCTGTTGTTTTGTGCAGATGAGCTTTTCTGGAGCACCAAGCCCTGCACCACAGGCGCAGAGCATTGGTACCATATCAACTTACTGACTCTTCAATTGACATTTTTTTACGATAAAATTTGTTAGTCTTTTTGTTGATTCATTCATGGCATTATTCTGAATTTAGATTGCGGCGTAGCCTGTCAAGGAAGATGCAAACTGTCAAAGAGGCCAAATCTCTGCCAAAGGGCCTGTGGGAGTTGCTGTGCCAAGTGCAACTGTGTTCCGTCAGGTACAGCTGGCAACCATGAGCAGTGTCCTTGCTATGCCAATTTGACCACACGCAACAAAATTCACAAGTGTCCGTGAATCCATATATGTTCCAATTCTTGAGGAAGTTTCATGTTTCCCCCAAAATTTGTTTCCTCCTATTGTCCTTTTCATTTGTCTTATGAATGATATCATTGTGAATAAATTGGTCTTTCATCATGATTAATTGCAGCCTTCTATATAAGTTCTTGTTTATGTTTAGTTTTTCACTTGTTTAGAAAAATTCATTATACTTGCATTATAAGATTAATAAACATCGGTTAACTCCTTGAACTGTTTTTGTTAACTCTTCAAGTTCAGGGGATGACACTCGGTACAAAATATTAGTTCATGACGGAGGTGACAGGGCAAGAGACACTAAATCTCTTGATATTTTTAAAATGATTTATATACTATGCATACTAGAAATTGACACATCATCAATAAACTCTTATAAGCAAATTAAAAACTTTATTTCTATTTTTTTAAAGGTTTAATTTTTTTATTTTGCTTAATGATGAGAATCATGAAATGTCAACATTTAGTACAATAATAATGTATAAAACTTATATACTTTTAGTGTATCATATTATAATTTTTTTAAAAAATAAACCCAAATCTTTTAAAGAAAAATATGCCCAATTGTTAAAAGAAAAAGAATGGGTTCAGCCTATTTAAACCGCAAAATTATGGGTTTGAAGAATAAGCCCAATCCTGATAGCCCTCACCCAATCATGCAGTTGACATTAAAAAAAGGAGCCCAATTGCCTGAAGAAGAAACTAAAAATTTTCCAGCCCTCCAACGGCTAGATTTCTTTTCTTTTTAGCAAACGAGTGCATCGAATCGATGCGCCAGCGAACGCTCTAACGGTCGAATTTCATATTACCGTTTTAAATCCCGTAATCATGTCACCATATAAGGTCCTCTCCTCTTTGCCCTTTATAGCACTCTTTTTTCTTTCCTTTCCGATTTGCATTTCATTGCTTTGTCTTCTTCAGAAAAAGTTTAAACTTTCCGGCGACCCATACCTTTTTTCCGGTGACTTTCTTTGATTAACTGATAAATTGCCAATGGAGACCCCATCGTCTACTAGAAGAGTCACCAGATCACAGACAAGAACAAGAAATGGAAAACAGCAACAAGAAAGGTCTGCTCTTATTGATATAACAAACGATTCACCAATCGTTGGGCTTGCAATGGAGACGCCGTCATCTTCTATATCTAAGCAGAGGACAGCCAAAAACATGACGATGACTCCTGGTTCCGGTGAGGCTTTGTTGAGGGGTCAAGTCAAGACTCTCCTGCAAAAGGTTGAAGAAGAAGCAGAGCTTTCAAAAGTTCCATTGGAGAGCCGCCCTTTTCTCCATCTTCAAGGCTGTGTTAATTCCCCAATGGGACTTCTGGCTCCGACTCCTGCAAATACACCACAGGTCTCAAATCTTTCTGAAGACAATGAGGGTGTTAACAACAGTGGATTGGGTTCAATAGTGATGGCTCTTCCTGTCGTTGAAGATCGGTTGAAGATTTCTGAGGTTAATTTTTTCTTTTCCATTGCATGATCTTTTTTATTTTATACTGCCCATTGTCCTTACCGAAGTTTTTGTCGTATATGGCAGGTGGTGAGTGGCATGTTTGATGGAATGAAGCAAGAAGTGAGCATTGAATCCCAGAAAAGTCTGATAACCAGATCTTTGCTGCTGGATTTTTCTGAGAAATCAGAATCCTCAGATTCATCAGAATGCTATTCTGTGGTGACTGATCAAGGAGTGATAACAGGGGAAAGTAGTGCATGCAAAGAGAAGCCATCTCCTGATGATGACAACGCCTCTATTTGGTCTATCCAGGTTAGTGCAGGCAGCTATGACGAAGATGAGGAAACAATTGAAGAAATGGGAGACGACTACTATGAAGAAGAAGAAGAAATGGGAAATGACTACTATGAAGAAGAGCAAGAGGATGATGGAGGATTGCTTGATGAGCTGTGTGAAGGTTTAAGCAACATAAGCATGAAAGAGATGTTCAGAGGAAAGCACACAAGATTTGTGTATAACAGTGACGATGAGTGTGCAGAGGTTGAGGATCTTTTACGCTTGAAGGGCTTGCCAACACCAAAAGGGAAGCACCTGCGCTTCCCTCTGGAGGAGGAAGATGACTGATAATTCTTTTGCTTCTATGGGTTTCTTTTCATCTTTCTCATCTGAAAAATAGAAAGAGAAACAAGGTCTGTGTTGTTTAATGATTCTTCTATATGTTGTATTCAAAATCACGATTGAAGTGATTGAATAAAATGATTTTTTTCCTTCACTTTTTTATGAATAAAGTGATTGTTTAATGATTTTTTTCCTTCGTTGGTCTTAATTGCTTCTCACAATCATTATAACCATTTGATTCTCACAATCAACCCAGGAAATTAATTGCTTCTCATTATAACCATTTGCTTGGTCTCTCATTAACCACATAAGTTTGACAATTTAAGATCTCTATCATATTCATGGGCCATGGCTTCATGATTTGCCTTGAGGTAAAAATAGCGTGAGAATCAGAGGAAACAAACCCCTATTTAATCGTACAAGATTTCATATTTAATCATCAATAAAAGATTAATACGGAAGTGCACTTGAATCCATTGAAATTGATTTCTTGAGGTTATAGAGTCTTCCACGTTTAAACCTTTTGAGAGAATCTGTATCTCACTCAATGATGGGATTTGATTGTGAGAATTATATTATATTTAGACTGGGGACCATAACTTATTTATACTTGAAGTATATTTTATTTTATTTTGGCCCATCATGAAAATAAAATAAAATATTGGGTCTCTACACATTGCAAAGCCCATACTAATTGAGATGTCCTAAAGTCCAACAACTTAAACTTTATTTGATCACTTTTCAGTGGACTAAATAGATAACCTGTAATGTACAATTAATTGATATATGTAGGCCCACTAAATAATTTCCCAACAATCTCCCACTTGGGCCACGTATGTCACTTGATAATTGTATATTTTAAAATAAATTTAAGAGCTCTAAACTTGCTATCATGACAAGGCAACATATCTAAACAATCTGGTCCATCAATTATACCAACATAGGATCAAAGCGATCTTCGTTACTATATTCGTAACTAGATCCATCAATGGTCACGTATATTAATATAATCAATGACATAGATCAAGTATGGATGTGTAGCATGGAAATTACATGCAACGTGATCTCTTAAACATCCCTATTTCCAACTGGTCTTACTTTCAAAAACTTTATGCTCAACTGCAATTTGAAAGAATAATACTTTATTTTAGAGTTTCAGTAATAGCAACAATACTTTATTTTGATAAGAAAATGTCTCAATAATAAATGAATATAAATGAAACAAACTCCCACTATACAAGCATATCATCAAAGTGAACCACACCCATACGAGCTACATGCTTACGAAACACCTTAAGTGGTACACCCTTAGTAAGCGGATCCGCAATCATGGAGTTCGTATTGATATATTCAATAAATATCTGAAGACTCTGAACTCTCTCCTTAACAACAAGAAACTTGATGTCAATATGCTTTGACTTCGACGAGCTTCTATTATTCTTAGAGTATAATTCTGCGGCTTTATTATCAAAATAAATCTTCATTGGCTTCTCAATGCCATCGACAACGCATAGCCCAGTGATAAAATTCCGCAACCATATTGCCTGGTTCGATGCCTCATAGCAAGCTATAAACTCTGCTTCCATAGTGGAAGAAGCTATGAGTGTCTGCTTTACACTCTTCCAAGACACAGCTCCTCCAGCTAACATGAAAACATAACCAGAAGTGGATCTTCTGCTATCAAGGCAACCAGCAAAATCGGAGTCTGAATACCCAACGATCTCTAAATGGTTTTACCTCCGATATGTGAGCATGTAATCTTTACACTCTTCCAAGACACAGCTCCTCCAGCTAACATGAAAACATAACCAGAAGTGGATCTTCTGCTATCAAGGCAACCAGCAAAATCGGAGTCTGAATACCCAACGATCTCTAAATGGTTTTACCTCCGATATGTGAGCATGTAATCTTTAGTTTTCTGTAAATACCTCATAACCCTCTTTAGTGCTTTCCAATGATCCATTCCAGGGTTACTTAAATATCTGCCAAGCATACCAACTATGTACGCAATGTCCGGACGCGTACAAACTAGAGCATACATGAGACTCCCTACTGCTGAAGCATAGGGAATCTTCCACATCTCTTCCTTTTCAATATTATTTCTTGGGCATTGAAGCAAACTGAATTTATCACCCTTAGCAATGGGCGTGTCTCCTGATGCACAGTTTTTCATGTCAAATCTGCTAAGCACCTTATCGATATAAGCCTTTTGTGATAAGCCAAGTATTCCTCGAGAACGATCTCAATGGATCTGTATGCCTAACACAAAAGATGCATACCCAAGATCTTTCATCTCAAATTTATTTGAAAGAAATCTCTTGGTTTCATGCAATAAGCCTATATCGCTACTTGCAAGTAAGATATCATCGACATATAACACCAGAAGAATAAACTTGCTCCCACTGATCTTGTGATAAATACATTGATCAACAGTGTTATCCTTAAAACCAAAAGAGGTGATCACTTAATCAAATTTCCGATACCATTGACGGGATGCTTGTTTTAAACCATAGATGGATTTCTTTAATTTGCATACCAGATGTTTCGATTCATCCGACACGAAATTTTCTGGTTGCTCCATATAAATTGTTTCTTCAATGTCACCATTGAGAAACGCTGTCTTTACATCTATCTGATGTAGCTCCAAATCATAATGAGCTACAAGTGCCATAATGATTCTAAAAAAGTCTTTCGATGAAACCGGAGAGAAAGTCTCTTTATAATCGATGCCTTCCTTTTGAGTGAAACCTTTGGCAACTAGACGTACTTGATATCTTTCGATATTGCCTTTCGAATCCCTCTTGGTTTTGAAAATCCATTTACAACCAGTCGGTTTCGCTCCTTTAGGCAATTCGACAAGATCCCAAACGTCATTATCCTCCATTGATTTCATCTCATATTTCGTGGCCTCAATCCATTTATGTGAGTGAACACTTTGTTTGGCTTTACTAAAAGATTTTAGATCATCTTCTAGTCCTATATCAAACTCGTGTTCTTGGAGATAAACGATATAATCATCTGGAATCGCCGATCTCCTCTCTCTCGAGGATCTCCTTAGTGGCACTTCCAATTGAGTTTGTTGTTGCTCTTCAATATGATTAGGTGGTAACCCAAGAATGTCTTGATAGTTTGGATCTGCATCTTGAATAATGTCAGACATAATTGTCTGATCATTCTCAATTACAACTGTAGGAACTGTAACATGTTCTTCCTCAAATACAAAATTCCTGAGTTTGACACCCTCATCATATTCAACATCCTCAATAAACTTAGCATTCCCTGTTTCGAAAAAGGATCTATTTGAGGGATCATAAAACTTGATACCCCTCGATCTTTCTGAGTATCCAACAAAGTAGCAGATTACTGTTCTTGAGTCCAATTTCCTTTCGTTAGACTTGTATGGCCTAGCCTCAGTTGGACAACCCCAAATATGTAAGTGCCTAATACTAGGCTTCTTTCCTGTCCATAATTCATATGGGGTTTTAGCTACTGCTTTGCTTGGAACTCGATTAAGAATGTACACTGCAGTCTTTAAGGCTTCTCCCCAAAGTGAGTCTGGCAAAGAAAAATGACTAATCATACTTCTAACCATGTCTTTTAGGGTCCGATTTCGTCTCTCAGCTACACCATTTTGACTTGGAGTCCCTGGCATGGTGTATTGAGGAACGATGCCACATTTTGCTAAATACTTTGCAAAAGGGTCTGGACGTTGTTCACTTGATCCGTCGTATCTACCGTAATATTCACCTCTACGGTCATATTTAACGGCTTTAATTTTCCTACCAAGTTGATTTTCAACTTTAGCTTTATAGGTTTTGAAAACATCCAATGCTTGAGACTTCTCATGAATCAAGTATAGGTACCCATAACGAGAATAATCGTCTATGAAAGTAACAAAATACTGTTGACCATTCCAAGAAGCTGTAGGGAATGGACCACAAATATCAGTATGAATTAAATTCAAGACGTTTAAACTCCTATTAGCACCAGTTTTCTTGATATTTGTTTGCTTTCCCTTAATACATTCAACACAAATTTTGAAATCTGAAAAATCAAGGGAATCAAGAATTCCTTCTGACACAAGCCTCTTTATTCTTTGTTCAGAAATATGTGCTAAACGTCTGTGCCATAACATGGAAGAATTCTCATTAATTAATTTGCGCTTGGTACCATAATTATTTATATGCAAAGATTCATTAATGTGTGAGGCATGAAGATCCAATTTATATAGATTATCAACTAAAAAACCTGTGCCAATAAGATTTGAATACTGGAAAAGACTAAATTTTCCATTTCCGAATGAACAAGAATATCCTGATTTGTCCAAAGAAGAAATAGAAATCAAATTCCGTCTAAATGACGGTACATAAAAAGTCTTTTTCAAATCTAAATAGCAACCAGATTCTAAATTTAATCTAAATAAACAAACAGCCTCAACAGGAGCTCTTTCGCCATTTCCTACGTGGATGAATCTTTTAGCATCAGTTGGCTTTCTGCTCCTTAGACAACCCTGCATAGCCACACTTATGTGAGTAGTTGCACCTGTATCTATCCATAAACTGTGATTGGGTACTAAAGCCAAATTAACTTAAGAATAAACAAAGTTGAGAAGTTTACCCTTTTTGGCAAGCCATTTAGCATACTTGGAACAATCCTTCTTCACATGACCACCTTTACGGAAAAAGAAACAAGTGATTACCTTATCATGTTTTTGTTGCCCCTTAGGTCGTGAAGTTTCAGTATTTGCAGTGCCTTTTCCTGTGTTCCTTTTTCTCTTTTTGTTGGCAGCAATGTCATTGAAAGAAGATGCTAAGTGAGCACTTTCTATCTTCTCTTGTTTCAACCTCTCTTCCTCTTGCACACACTGAGCAATGAGCTCATTAAGAGTCCATTACTCCTTTTGAGTGTTATAACTTATTTTAAAAGGGCTGAATTGTGCAAGAAGAGATATTAAGACCAAGTGCACGAGAATGTCCTCAGACAACTCTAACTTTAGTGCCTTTAGTCTTGTAACAAGATTAGACATTTCCATAATATATTCCCTTATGTTTCCTTTACCGCTATACCGCATTGAAACAAGCTTAGACAGGATGGTGCTTGTTTCGACTTTTTCATTTGCAGTGAACTTGTCTGCAATTCGTTGTAGGAAACTCTTAGCATTTTCCTCCTCAGGCATTGCGCCTCTGATGGTATCCGGAATTGAGTGCTTCATGATCATCAGACTCATGAGGTTAGAACGCTCCCATTTTTCATAAAGTGCCCTTTCCGTAGCTGTACTATTATCAGCAGGGGCGGGAGGTTTATTAGACCTGATCACATAGTCTAGATTCATACACCCAAGCACAATAGTAACATGCTCCTTCCATTTATCGAAATTAGTGCCGTTAAGCACCGGAATATTATTCAAATTGACAGATATAGAAGAAACATTTACTGTAAACAGAAAAACAACAATAATAAGCTCACAATTAACAAACGATAATTTTGGGCTATATAAGATACTAAGCACAACATTAAAATTTAGTCTTTGGACAGAAATTTTAATTTGTAAGTGGTACTCTTAAACTTTATTAGTAAATATTGATAATCAAATCCTTGCCAACAACATACCTTCCTTTGGGCCGACATATTGCATGCATGGTAAAAAATAATTTTATCACATATTACTACTTTATTGTGTTTGTAATCCGACAAAAAAAAACCTTCCTTGGGCCGATTATTTTCCGTAAGGATTAAAAACACAGTCATTTAAATTCTTAAATGACAATCTTGATATTCAAAATAAATAAATTAACATAAAAGAGGTCACTTTGGTGGCATTTTATATTAATTTAATTTATTTTGAACTTTATTTATTTTTAACATATTATGCAAATATACAAAATATTGAGAGTACACAAATTAATTCACATCAATAGGGAGAGTGAATACTGTCAATCAACTCAAAATATTATGAAATATTTTATCATGAAATAAAATTTCAAAAAATACATGCATAATATATCAAAACACCGAAATTACAATGAGTATTAAATAATAAATACTAAACGGAGTCAAAAAATTTCATAAAAATCACCAAAAATTAGGAAATAATAAAATATGATGATCTGGAAAATTCGGTGGCCATATGGGCGCCGGATGCCGGTGCGTGGGTACCACGCGGGGCAGCTACACGCCACTGCCGCGCATGGGTAACAATCCCATGCGTCACCGTTTATCATCTTTTCTTCTCAGCCAGGTCAACCCGACTCGGCATGCTCTTTGAACATACCCGACGGGTTTGTTCTTGTTATTCTTTGATTTTTTTTTGGACCTTTTTCAAGGAATTTTAACCAAAATTAAACCTAAAATCATGTAATTAAGTCCTTTTTCTACAAAAACCCATGCAAAAAACAAATCAAAAACATCAAAGAATGATGATAAATCGGATCAAGGAATATTCAAGAAAATTCCATGAAAACTCTTACCCTTTTTTTTGATTTCTTCCAACCAAAACATAAAATTTTATCGAAATTGTGACTTTGATTCAACCATATAACTCACAAGAAACAATTATCATCAATCAAATTGAATTAAAAGACATCAAATATTAATGTTTTGGTTGATTTTTAATTTCGGGATTTATAAAATTTAAAGATAAATTTCATCAAACATGAGACAAAATTCCAAAATATTGTTCACATGATTTTTGTCCTTATTCCATAAGGAATAAAAGCCCTAAGGTTTTACACCATAGTTTTTAATTCTCAATGATCAAACATGATAGGCTCTGGATACCACTTGTTGGAAAATTAATACAGATAAATACACCCAGGATTTCATGTTCAATCATCAAGAAAAGATTAATACGAAAGCGTACATGAATCTATTGGAATTGATTTCTTGAGGTTAGAGTCTTCCACGTCTAAACCTTTTGAGAGAATTTGTATCTCACTCAATGGTGGGATTTGATTGTGAGAATTATATTATGTTTAGACTGGAGACCATAACCTATTTATACTTGAAGTATATTTTATTTTATTTTGGCCCATCATGAAAATAAAATAAAATATTGGATCTCTACACCTTACAAAGCCCATACTAATTGAGATGTCCTAAAGTTCAATAACTTAAACTTTATTTGATCACTATTAAGTGGACTAAATAGATAACTTGTAATGTACAATCAATTGATATATGTAGGTCACTAAATAATTTCCCAACAACATCAAGAACTGAAACATGTCAGAACCAAAATCCAAAAAGGAGAATACAGAGCTGGAACCTGTCACAAGCAAGTTCACAATGCTTTCTCTCAAGTACGTTCCCTCTGTTTCTTCTTCGTTTCTTTCTCTCAGGGTGTCGCTGAGCATTGAGTCCCTGGATCGTAAATTAAAGGATCTATAGACCTAATTTTTCTCGGCCGGTGCCCCGGATCATTTTTGGGCCGAACTTCGAGTTTATTGGGCTTCAATATTTGGACCTCACCCGATCTTCTCACCCTTTGTCACGAAGCAAATGGGTTAATGTAGTTATACCTTTGGCCCAAACAAATATCCTGTTGGATGCGGACAATTGATTCTTAAGTCTAGAAGGATAGTATAATAAAAAAATAAAAAAAATAAAACTTAGGCATTTAATTTGATTTTTAGAATTACTAATACTTGTATCGATATATTTTTCATGTGATTCATTTGTAAGCTTTGCAACTTTTTTTTTTTTTATTATTCATAAAGATGCATTGGAGTTTGGTCGTATGACCACACTATCATTTTCCAAAAAAATGTTAACTAATTTCAAGTTTTATATTTTTGTCAAATGTTCCTGTAATTTAATTTTTTTTGAAAAATTATCTCATATATTATTAATGAAAATTTTAAAATCTATTCATGGAATTAGCAACATAACACATACTTTTTATCATATATTCAAAAATAAATAAAAAAATTGAAAATGTGTTAGTTTTTTTAATTTCATCAACGAAAGTAAAAATATTGCTATGTATTAAGAACAAACTCTTAACCTCTATACAAGCACGTATTAGTACAATTGTTCATCATGCCTTTTGCAACAATTATTTATAAACAATTGAATCAGACCAAATCGATGTTTTGAAAAAGCTTGATTCTAAACGAATTTAATCAAGTTCGAGCAATACAAGGTTTTTTTTTTTTTTTATAAAGTTTAAAAATACTGAGAGCTTAAAGGTTCAACAGCATTTTACATGTGCCCATAACAATGGCCAGAAGAACGAGCGACAAACCATGGTCCACTTAATGGCTAAAGGAGACCAAGTATAATGGCAGGCTCCACCAAGAAAGGAGCCAAGTTCTAATCACAGATTAGAACTAACGAATCGAAGAAGAAAACATGGATAGATTATCCAACCACCCCTTGTCAACTTCACTTAACAAAATTCCAGTGAAGTGAACGCGAAGAAACTAACCCTAATAATGATAATTTCATTAGTTTCCTCTAGGTTAAGCTAATCATGTCAAACTCCATTGCTAACGACCTTTCTTTATCTTCCAATTTCATCTCCCTCTTGTTTTGCATTAAAAGGAGATCTCTGTCACCACCTATTGACACAGCTTTGACAAGTGCTACTGGCCATGGAGAGGGATGAAGGAGGCGGCGGCGTCGTTGTCATTGGTCGGGCGGAGGTTGATACGAGAGCACCGTTCCGGTCTGTTAAGGAGGCAGTCATGTTATTCGGAGAAAAAGTCCTGGTCGGAGAAATTTATGCCCACAAGCTCAAAGAGGTTGTCTCTTTATCTATACTTTGAACTGAATTCATGTATCTGTGCCAAGATTGTCTAAGCAAATTTTAGGTTCTAAGTCAATAGCGACATGCAAATTACTACATCTCACTCATAGGAATCATAGGTGGACGAATGATTAATGAAAAATTGCGGTTTGTTATAAAGTTTAAATTTAAATTTAAATTTCAATTTAAATCTAAATAACCTCATCTGCTTATCAAAAGAAAAAAAACTAGTTTATTTCATGCAAAATAGTAGTATTTTAAAGCCAAAAAGTTTAAATGTGACAAGTGTTTATGTCAAATTATAAAAGTTTTTTTTTTTTCGGTATAAAGAAGACCATAATCTATAAAAAAACGAAAAAGATTGTAGATATTAAGATTTGAATTTAAAAAAAAAATATGAGCTGAACTAAAACCCGAGTTTAAAATAGAGGAGAATTTGAAAGTTAGACCTATTAATCTTTTTATTGTATGGATGTGGTAGCCAATTTAGAGACCAAATTCTTCTGCCTTAAGGTTCATTGCTTTTTAATACTATAACATCCAAAATCCGACATTATCTGAAATATAGGACCTACAATTTAATGGTCATTTTATCGTTTGAAAACTTCAATGTAGAGTAACACTGTTTATTTACTACTGTTAACAACACATGATTGCTTTGCTGGTAACAAAGAAAAAAATGTTGGCAGCTGATTAATTTTCTCTGTTAGATGAAAGCTCAAGAAGGAGAAAGTGGGCAGGGTCAATCCAAGAGTGCAACCCTAGCAGCCGAGCTAGAAGAAACAAGGCAAAGCCTGCAGCGAGCCAAAGAGGAAGGCAACTTAATGTCAAATCGCATAAAAACACTGAGAGAAGAGCTTGAGCAGACAAAAAAGGAGCTGCAACAGCTCAAGGCAAGAGAGTTTCTGAAGCAGCGATCTGAGCCTGATATAGAAGATTTCAAGTTCATAGAAAAAGCAACCAAAATAGGTTTCATGACACAAAGTGAAGAGCCAGAGGAGTTCCAGAAGAAGAGATATGTGAAATTTGCTAGCACTCCTTCATTATCTCAAGTTGTTGTCAACAGAGAGGAAATGTTGGAAAGACCATCACCAACCTCTGGTAGGAAAGTTAGAAGGAAGCCATTAATCCCCGTAATTGGATGGCTGTTTTCCAAGAAGAAGGGAAGTCATGAAGATGATCAGCCCCTGAGGCCAAGCGAGGTCCAAAGGCGTTCTTAGTTGAGAATGCTATTCTATTTTGTTTTTGTCATGGTTTGATTTTCTATTAGAAATAAATTTGATTAGTGTTGGCTTGTGTTTGATGTTTATGGATGCTACTATCATGTAAACATGAAAATTCGTATTCATGTTATGAAAAACACAAAAAATTTGTATTAAAATTCTGTTGATATATTAAACAGAATTTTTTTTATCGTTTTTGTCATATTCATGTATAATTTTTTATCAAATTTTAATTAATTTCACTTTAATTTCTTTTATATGTGTCGTGCTTAGGATTCTCATTAACACACTGTGAATGCAAAAACTTTAGAGAATCATGATTTGATTGATATCAGAAACGGCAATGCATTCATATTAGCTGACAAAAGTCAATCCAACAAGTCCTCTCAATGGTTACAAATCATGCAAACAAAAGCAGACAAACAGGGGACAGCAAATTCAATTCAGAGCATGAAGAAAGATAACAAGCTCCATATTTTATGACACACCCATGTTTCAGTATCTGTTTGTATGAATGCGAAACAGAGAATTGTACAAACTAGAAGAGCATTTCCATGCCTTAATTAGAGAGGGTAAAAACAAGGGATTCTTGATGGTTGGTAAGTCGGCTGAATTGAATTTAATATAGTTGTGGTGAGCCATGAACGATTGCATTAAAATTATGTAACCAATGCACATGTAGCCATGTGAGCCTTATCAGAGTGCCAGTCAAGAAAAACAGCTTTGCTAGCTTGCTTTGCTAATCTATATTAACCATTGATTACAAGCAGAATCCGAAACTCCGGGCCATGGATTAAGCTTTGGGACCATTTTTAATTCTCTTGTGTTCTAATATACTAAAGCAACTTTTCAAAAGGAAATTGTTTTCCTTGCCCTGTTTAGTGGATAAAAATGTCTGGGTGTACAGATGGTGAAGTCATTTGATGGTTACTTCTGATATAAACAAAGAAGAGAAAATGGAAACAACTTAGTCATGGACTTTGAATGACAAAAAGAATTTTTCATTTTTGATTTAACATTGGAAAAGAATTTTGATACAATTGTGAATTTCGTGATAGTTGAATCATTATTTTTGCTGCGCAAAATGTGTTCTTTTTATGCAAAAGATGATAAAAATGGTTTATAGCAAAGCATAAGCGCAAATCGAACTTGAATATTGGTTCAAATTATTATTTTTTAGCCTCTAAAGTGCGAGAGTTCTGCAAGCTTAAGATTTGAGTTTCACATCTGCATTTTCCTTGCTTTTCTCCCTGAAAACTCAGTTAAGACTAGTTTTGGATGGTGTATTAACATGGCTGAGTTGTCATGAGGCATTACAAGACAAAACACTACCATAAAACATGCTTGGCCTAATGACTTTATTGCGATTAGCATTGACTTAACCGACTCCAGCATTTTCCAGCAAAATTTCTGACACTCGGTGATTAAGGAAGGATTAAGGCTTCCAGGTCCCACAGGAAAAATTCGATGATGCATGCATTTTCAAACATTAATGCCATTGGAAATTCACCATCAATATGATCGTGAAATCTCGGAAAATCTACAATATCTGTAATAAATAAGAGATATGTATTTGTTTGCTTGGTAGGCTAAAGCTACACAACAAAATACAAGCATATATTTGGTGCATTAGATTCTCCATATAAGCCCTCTATTATCAAAGGTAAACGACCGGAGAATATGGAGAAAAAACCCAGAGGCAGCCCCAAGACAATGAAGGGCAGTAATCTATGCATGCCAAGGTTCAAAGGCAACAACAAAAGCAAACGTTTATCACCAATGACCCTGCTAGAACGCTTCCGGGAAGCAGTTTTTCGCCTGATAATGCTGTCAGCTCTCACCAAGGCCTCGCATCATCACCATCACACTGGCTCATCCGTCGGCCAGCGAAAGTACTACCCTGCCGACGCTCACCATAGCGAAGCTGTGGCGGATTGTATCGAGTTCATCAAGAAAAAGTCGTCCAGGGAGGAGAACCGGGACTCTAGTGTTAGTAGTTCAAGCATGGATGCTACTGGTGAAGTGGTCATGCCGGTTCCAGTTATGTAATGAACATTTTCAGGATTTGTAAGTGAGTTTGTTATATATTAAAGCTTCATGTACCATGGTTGACCTTTTGGTTTTAGCTTGAAGATTGGGTAATGTATAATTTGAACTGTGAGATGCAGATTGTATATTGTGTATGAAATTTACAAGCAGTTGTAGGATTATTTTTGGCCTTTTTCAGTTTGTATGCAGAAGCAGAACTTTAAGCTTGCTTCTGCTCTTAGATTCATCTGTTTCTGCCTTTTTCTATTTGTTTGAATTCATTGCTTCAAACCCAGAAAGTTATTAAAAAAAAACCCAGAAATCAGAGTCCGACTTGGAGAAATCATTAGATTTGTTAGATCTATGTCCCTGAAACTACCCCCGATGTTGGATTCTCTTTTCTTCCCTTGTTTTCTGTTTAGCAGGTAACAAGTCAACAACTGCACTGACAAACACAAAGGTTCAGCTGCTCGTGTTGGATTCGTTACATTCGACAAATGCAAAGGTTCAGTTGCTTGCGTTGGAGTAGTTGCATTCAATCATACAAAACCTACAAAAAAAACTTAAAAAATCACAACAATTGATTTAAATGATCATGTCTCATATTTAAAGTAGAAGAATTTTGTAAATTTAAAGTTCAAGTTTCAATATTTACATTCTTTTTTTCTCAATGTTAAAATTTGATATTTTTATTGTACCAAATAAATTTGAGGAAAATCAGCTCTAAATATTATATAATGGAACAAAATTTAGTTAAACTGTTAAAACATTAGTCAGATTTCATGTGCTTATATAATCTAAGAATAGCCCTTTTTTGTGATTTCCTTAGTTAAGCATATATAGTTGCAACCTAGAAGTACAAGATTTTCAAAAACTTACTGTTGTAACTCAGGATGGTTCTCAGGAGTCAATCCCCTTACCACTTAGTGAGGAGGGGTATTTATAGAGGGGGTCCGTCCATAAGACCCGGTGGTTGGAGGACACGTGGTTCAATAAGAGATACGAGACGAGGTCATAGGTGGCTCGGGTTGTTTCCCCGCCAAAACGTTCACGCCTGCTCGGTCCCGAGGTCGTCCTAGGTCCCGAGGTGAATGATGACAATGCTGGCACCGCTGACTCAGGAAGCATTGCGAACTGATCGAGGTCACGCTGTCGCGTTCACGCGTCCTTTGTCGTTATTGCGGGGACAACAGCCGAAAGACTGAAGTGCCCCTGCTGGTATTAGACCCCACATCATTTTGTCCCCCCTCGAGTCAGTTTTGAGGCTCGGTTTTAGACGTCTCCATTAAATTGGTGCTGAGCTAATTTTGCTTAGAGACACAAAGGGGCCGAGGACACGTAGGAGCCGAGCTATTTTTAAAGATGGTAGGTGCCGAGGACATCTCAATTAGATTGATGCCGAGCTAATTCTGGCTAGAGAAACGCAGGGGCCGAGGACAAGTAGTGACCGAGCTATTATTAAAAGCTCGGTAGTGAGCGTCGGCCGATCAAGCCGAGGTCTGAAGTTTTGTTTGGTGCTCGGGGTAAAGCTAGGCTGGCGTCGTCTGGCCAAATTTATGAGATCGGATTTTTATGGGATGTTCGTCTTTCTCTTTGATGGGGGCACTTTCATTTCGCTGCTCGAATCGTTACTTTAACGATTCTCTTCCATTCTTAGGAGTTTTGGAACTTGGCTTTGGTTAACCTTGGAGTTTAACTTTAACCCAGGAGCTCGGTTCCTGCAACCAGGAGAGAGGTTTGAAGGTTTAGTAGGTTTTCTACGAAGTGGTTGACGAGTCTTTACTTCAGTTACCCTCGATCCTTGTCCGTTGTCGTGGCTTCATCAAGACCGTTGCTCAGTGCGGTACATTGTTTTATCGGCGTTGGATCAGAGGGCAGATATAGGTCCGCAGACCTAGGTGACTATTTAATAGGCTTTAAAGGACGTTTAAGCTTCCCGAGGTGGTTAGGTTCTAAGGTCTTGGCTATAAAAGGAGGTAGTGAGTGGCAATACCTCTCATTCCTGTCTCAGCCTTCCAAGTTCCTTTTTGGTTTCATCGTTGTTTTCTGCTTCCGCTTCCTCGGGCTATCCCGTCATCCGAGCTTTTAGGTAAGTCCTCTTTCCCATGTCTTCCTCTTCAGTAGAGATAGTTTCTCCCCCCTCCGAGGATAGTTCTCGCAGCCTGCGAGAGCTAGAGGCTAGATTGGGTCTCGTGAGTGGAGGTGAGCCGGCCGAACTGGCCGAGGGGTCAGAGGACTTAGCGTCTGTTGCCTCGGCCAGTCTGGCCGAGGTTCCTTTAGAGCCATTGCCTAAGGCACTGCATTGGTTCCAACCAATGTCAGCTGATGAGAAGCGGCTTTGGATGAAAGCCTTAGGGCCGCAGGGGTTCAGGTCGAAGACCTTGGTCAGGTTCAGTTTAGGGTGGCCTCATCCCGTAAGGCCTCTTTGGACGTGATGAGGGCCTTAAAAGGAGGTGCTCTTCCTGAGGCTTGTCCTAACCTGTTTACTAGAAAGGATTTTGCCGAGCTTCGAGACGCTCGATACATTTCTTCTGAGTTTCAAATAGATCCTCCTCGTCAGACTGATAGGGTTACTGAGGACCGTGGTAAAAATAGAATGTGGGTGTACCGAGATGCCGTGCTCTCCGGCCTGAGGTTCCCTCTCCATCCTTTTGTTGTTGAACTCTTAAATTTTTATAGGTTAGCTCCCTCTCAGCTTCTTCCCAACAGCTGCGTCACATTATCGGGTTCATAGTTCTGTGCCAGGGTTTGAAACTTCCATTTTCTATTCCATTGTTTAAGTATTTCTTCTCAATAAAGGTCAGCCCTGTAGATAAAAGCTGGCACTATATCACAGCTCGGCCTCGTAAGAAGTTGTTCAAAAATATCCCTACTTCGAATAAAACGTGGAAAGTTAATTTTTTCAGTTTGGTTAGTCCGATAGAGTGGGAGGTCAGTAATAACCGAGGTCGCATGAGGGAGAGTGCGGATGAGATGGTCGAGGTTGTTGGGAGGACCGTGGGCCTTTCAAGAAATAAATAGAATAAGGGATTATGGAAGGGCCCCTTTAGATGCTAAGCTCTTAACTTCACCTGAGGTCCTTAACCAGCTCGGGTCCGTCGAAAGACCTGGTAATTTGCACGGTTTTTTTTCTTTTGTTCGTTTTGTAATTTAAGTTCTTATTGATTGTGTTGTGATGCAGATATGGCAGGTAGGTTCAATATTTTTGATTATATTCAACCGGAAGGCCAGCCTGCTCCTGGCGCGGGGGCCTCTCAGCTTCCAGCAGCTCAGCCTCGTACTACTCGTGGTCAGTCCGGGAAAGTAAAGAGAAAGGCTCCTGCAGTGGAGATTCGCGAGCCTTCGCCAAAGAGAACTCGGGACGTGGAGCCTGTCCTAGATACCCCCGCCGAGGCCAGCCAAGAAGTGCTGTTGTCAGTGAAGTTGGCCCCGACTGAAAGCGCATTCGAAAGTTCATCTGTTGCGCGGAAGATTGCTAAGTCCACTCTCCCTCCCGCAGGTATTTCTATTTTTTTTTTGGACGGGCTCTTAACCATGCGAATTCTGGTTGATTTTAGACGAAAGCAGAGTCAATTCTCCTTGTTCAGTGAACATTAATGCGAGCCTTCACCATGCTTGGATCGCTCTGGCCCATGCGACGAAAGCTGAGGAACAAGCCAAAAAACTTCATAAGGAGTACAGCTCTTATCGCGAGAAAAGCCATTCGCTCAAGAAGAAATTTGAGCAGTCTGAGGCAAAGGTGCGTGAGGCCGAACTCCTTGCAACCGAACTGAGGTCCGAGGTCGAGAGGATAAGGGGAGAGTTGGGCCGAGCTGAGCAAAGGAGAGAGGAGTATTGCCGCGCTGCTGCGCAAGAAGCAATTTCCAAATTCCAAGATACTCCGGAGTTTGCAGCTGCTGCTAAAAAGGCCAATGCTGAGGGAGTTAGGGGGGCTTTTCAATTGGCTCTCGATGAGGTTGCCCATGTCTACCCCGACCTGGATCTATCGATGATTTCTTTGGGGAACCTTAAGACTGTCCAGTACGAGGCCGAGGTTGCTGAGGAGGCCGAGGAGGGTGATGAGGCCGATGAGGGTGATGTTAATATAGAGGCTACCACTGCTGCGACTCAGGGAGAGCCTGAAGATGGAAATCCTGAAATCGAGGATGATGCTGCTGTTTAGATTTTTTTTTTTGATTGAACATTGTTGCTAAGTTATTTTGTGTACTTCAAGGTGTTCTGACGAAATGTGACTGCAATTAACCTCGGTTTTATGTATTAATATTTTGGCAAAAACTACCTCGGCCATATATTTTCATGTGCAAAAATAACCTTGGACGGTCTACATCTCGGCCATATATTCCTCGGCCATATGTGCAAATTGATCTTAATTGGTCTACAAAAGTGTGAATTCGACCGAGCTAACAAATTTCAACGCCGAGCTACTGATAATATCTTTTCAGATTGTTAGCGTTCCAAGTTCGAGGGATTTGTTTTCCATTCAAGTCTGGCAGCCTGAAGGTGCCTTTCTTGACGACTTCCTTAACCACATAAGGACCTTCCCAGTTCGGGGCCAGCTTCCCTCCTTCTCTTCCTCTTCCTGAGGCTTCGACTTTTCTGAGTACTAAGTCTCCTTTCCCGATCATTTTTCTTCGGACCTTCTGGTTGAAGTATTTGCAAATCCTTCTCTGGTAGGCTGCCATTTGGATTAGGGCTTGGTCTCTTCGTTCCTCCAATGAGTCGAGATTGTTCCTTAGCCCCTCCTCGTTCCTTTCCTCGGCGTTAAAGTCCACTCTTGGGCTCGGCATGCCGATCTCTACCGGGATCACGGCTTCAGTTCCAAAGGCCAGGTTAAAAGGCGTTTCCCCAGTTGGAACCTTAGTCGTTGTCCTTAATGCCCATAGAACTCCTGGTAGTTCTTCCGCCCATGCTCCCTTGGCCTCGTTGAGTCTTTCCTTCAGTGCTTCCAGGATCAGTCTATTTGCGGATTCGGCTTGGCCATTTGCCTGAGGGTGGGCTACCGAGGTGAATCGCAAGGTTATGCCCAAATTCTCGCACCAGTTTTTGAACCTTAGATTGTCGAACTGCCTCCTGTTGTCTGTTATGATTGCTTTCGGGAGTCCATATCTGCATACTACATTTTTCCAACAAAAGTTTTCCACCTGTTTTTCTGTGGTGGTTGCTAGGGCCTCTGCCTCGATCCATTTGGTAAAGTAGTCGATGGTGACGAGGAGAAATCTTTTCTGGCCTGGGGCTGTAGGGAATGGTCCCAGTACGTCCATCCCCCATTGCATGAAAGGCCAAGGGCTGAGAACCGGGGTCAGGTCGGTGGATGGGACATGTTGTATGGGAGCGAACCTTTGGCATTTGTCACACTTCTTCACCAGTTCGGTTGCGTCTTTAATCATCGTGGGCCAATAGTATCCTTGCCTCACTATTTTGTAGGAGAGGGCCCTCGGGCCGAGGTGGTTTCCGCAGATTCCCTCGTGGACTTCTTTTAGTGCATATTCAGCCTCCATTGGATTTAGACACCTCAGGTACGGTAAACTGAATGACCTCCTGTAGAGTTTGTTGTCAATGATGGTGTACTTGGGTGCTTTTCTTTTCAGAGTCCGTGCTTCATTTTTTTCTTCTGGCACCTCTCCTGTCCTCAGATATCTGATTATGGGGCTCATCCATGTTTCTTCGTCTTCATCAATCTGAGCAACGTCTTTCTCTGCCTCTATACTTTTCTGCTCTACTTCTTCCACCAAGATTCCAGAGACTAGGTCCGAGCAGGATCCTGTTGCCAACTTTGATAAGGAATCTGCCATTGTATTATCAGCCCTCGGGATTCTTACTATATTGCATTGATGGAAGTTTTGTAGGAGCAGCTTCACCTTCTTCAGGTACTTTGTCATGGTTGCGTCTTTGGCTTCGAACTCCCCATTGATCTGATTCACGACTAACTGTGAATCACTGAACACTGACAGATTGCTGACCTTTAGTTCCTTGGCTAACTTTAGGCCGGTTATAAGAGCCTCATACTCGGCTTCGTTATTGGATGCCCTAAATTTGAATCTAAGGGCGTACTGGAATTTCTCATTTTCCGGGCTGATTAGGATGAGTCCTGCTCCACTTTTTCTGCTGTTTGAGGAGCCATCCACGTAAAGTTTCCACACGTCCTTGTGGGTTCTGGTTGCATCCATCGACTTTTCTTCGGTAGGAATCATGCATTCCACCAAGAAATCGGCAATAACTTGGGACTTCAGGGCTGCTCGAGGGTTGATAACGAGATCAAATTCACTGAGTTCCACGGCTCATTTGATCAGTCTCCCGGATAGTTCAGGCTTCTGGAGGATTTGCCTTAGAGGTTGGTCGGTCAGAACGGTGATGGAATGTGCTTGGAAGTAGGGTCTGAGTTTTCTGGCCGATGTCACGAGTGCGTAGGCTAGCTTTTCTATGTTCGGATAACGCAGCTCGGCCTCTTGTAGTACTTTACTGGTAAAATACACGGGCCTCTGAATCCCGTCCTCTTCTCTGACCAGAACCGAGCTGATTGCCTGGTCAGTTATGGCCAAGTATATGTACAAAGGTTCTCCCACACGGGGTTTTGACAAGACCGGTGGGGAGGACAGAAAAGCCTTGAGTTCGTCAAAGGCTCTTTCGCACTGGTCAGTCCACTCCCATTGGTGGGCGTTCTTCAAAGTTTTGAAAAAGGGCAGGCACTTTTCTGCCGACCTGGACATGAATCTGCTCAGAGCTGCAATCCTTCCTGTTAGCCTTTGTACATCCTTGACTGAGGTTGGTGACTTCATTTCCATAATAGCTCGGATTTTCTCCGGGTTAGCTTCTATTCCTCTTTGACTTATCATGAAGCCCAGGAATTTTCCTGAAGTAACGCCGAAGGCGCATTTTGCCGGGTTGAGCCTCATTTTGTGCTTTCTCAAGGTTTTGAATGCCTCTTTCAGATCTTCCACGTGCTCTTCCAACGTCGGACTTCGAACTATCATATCGTCCACGTATACTTCCAAACTCCTGCCGATCTGATCTTTGAAAATTTTGTTGACCAGTCTTTGATACGTGGCTCTCGCGTTTTTCAGACCAAAAGGCATGACCTTGTAGCAATACAGGCCTTTTTCAGTTATGAAGGAGGTCTTCTCTTCGTCCTCCTCGAGCATTTTGATTTGGTTATAGCCGGAGTAGGCATCCATGAAACTGAGCAGTCCGTGCTCTGCACTGTTGTCCACCAGCCTGTCAATGTTTGGTAAAGGAAAGCTATCCTTGGGGCAGGCTTTATTCAGGTCCGTAAAGTCTACGCACATTCTCCATTTTCCATTCTGCTTTTTCACCATAACCACGTTTGCTAACCAGTCCGGGTAGTAGCATTCTCTGACGAAACCGGCGTCCAGCAGTTTGGAGACTTCTTCATTAATTACATCCTGCCTGTCTAGGGCGAAGCATCTTTTCTTCTGCCGTACTGGCTTGGCATCCGGATCCACATTCAAACGATGAACCATGTCAGCAACGTCTATTCCTGGAATGTCTCTAGGCTTCCATGCAAAGAGGTCGACGTTTTCCCTGATCAATCGTATAAGCTCATCCTTTCTTTCCAAGCTTTGACTAATTCTCATGTGCTTGGAGAGGTCTTCTTCATCAAAAGGGACGTCAACAAGCTCGTCCGCTGGTTCTGGCCGGGTGGAATCGACTTCTGGCCGCTGGTCAGGTACTTCAATGGTGAAGGTCTCTTGACCTTTTCTCTTTACTTTCAATGCCGTTGAGTAACATCTTCTGGCTGCTGACTGATCTCCTCTGACTTCCCCGATCCCGTTGGGTGTTGGGAACTTTATTTTTAGGTGTGGGGCTGATCCGACTATCCTCATGGATGTCTGACTTGGTCTCCCCAATATGGCGTTGTACGCTGAAGGTATTTTGACAACCATGAATTCCACCATTGTGGTTACTGTCCTTGGCTCGGTGCCCAAAGTGACTGGGAGGCAGATGGTTCCTACTACAGGGACTTGTTCGTTTCCGAACCCCACCAATGGTGCCGAGAACGGCTTCAGTTTGTCTTCTGTTATTCCCATGCTTTTCATTGCCTCATAGTAGAGCACATCGCAGGCACTTCCATTGTCAAAGTAAATTCTTTTCACCACGTGATTGTAAATGACGGCGCTGATTACTATGGCGTCGTCGTGAGGAAATTCGATTCCCTCGAAATCCTCGGTTGAGAATGATACAGGCTCATCTTTCCATGACTTCGGCTTTTTGGCTGTTGAGCCCACGGTCATCACTGCAGCTCGGTCGATCTTCCTTCGGGCTGAGCTCGAAACTCCTGCCGTGATTACGTTAATTACTCCGGCGGTGGGTCGGTTATTTACCTCGTCCCTTCTTACTTCACCATGTTGATGATCTCGGTTGGTTCCATTATTGCGCGACCGAGGAGCTATATATCTTCCTCGAGTTCGGCTGTTGTTTTCGGCTGTGTTTCTTTGACGGTATCTATTTTCGCCGTCTCTTGTCGGACTCATCTGCACAAAGTTTCGAAGCCGACCTCTTCTTACTAGGTCTTCAATTTCATTCATCAGGTCGGTGCACTCCTCCGTCGAGTGGCCGTGGTCGCGGTGGAATGCGCACCTCTTGTTCCTTGGCCTTAGGGGATTTGGTCTCATCGGTTTAGGCCACCTTAGCTGCGGGTCCCTTTCGATTTGCATTAGTATTTTCTCCCTGGAAGTGTTTAGGGGAGTATAACAATCGTATCTTTTTTCCGGGCTTCTCCTTGTCGGGTACCCGTGCGTCTTGTTGAAATTTTTACTCCCGGTGCCTTTCTCGACCTCTCTCCCCCGTTTTCTGTAACCCCTGTGGTCATCTTTGTTCTCGTCTCTATCCAACTTTGTAGCCATGGTTTCCTCGGCGTTTATATATTTCTCGGCTCTGTGTAAGAGCTCGGGTAGAGTTTTAGGGGGTTCCAAGGAGAGGGAGAACTTGAAATGGAACTCTTCGTCCGTGAGCCCATTCATTAATCCGGCTACAGCGACGGACTGCTCTAGGTCTTTGACCTGCAGAGCTTCAGCATTAAACCTCCTCACATATTCTCTCAGCGATTCTCCTGGCCTTTGTTTAATGGACATTAAGCTGAGAGTGGTCTTCTTTGCTCGTCTGCTGCTGACGAAGTGTGTGAGGAAAGAATGTCCGAGCTCTTTGAACGAGTGGATCGACCGTGGAGTTAGGCTTGTGTACCAAGACCGCGCTGCTCCCTTTAATGTGGCCAGGAATACTTTGCACAACAAAGGGTCGTCTGCTCCCTGTATTGACATGTTAGCTCGAAAGAGTTCTAAATGGTCTAAAGGATCAGCAGTACCGTCATACGGCTCAATGGTTGGCATTCTGAAGCCTTGGGGTGGTTGAGCTCGGTCGATCTCTTCGGTAAAAGGTGAAGTTTTGAGCAACTTCAACTCCTCCGCTAGGACTTGCTCCTTTTCCTGCATCTGTTTTTCCATCGCCTCTACTCTTGCTTCCAGCTGATTGCGTTCAGGGTCTTCTGTCACCGGTGCCGAAGAAAAGGCGTTTCTGGGCTCTTTTTGAGTTGGCTCCCGGTTAGTTCTGGGTTTGGACCTTCTAGCTGCCTCCGGGTTCGAAGAGGAACTAGCGTTGGCCTCCTCTGGTGGAGGTTGTGTCGGGGAAATGGGGGGTTCGGTGTCATTTCTAGAAGGTTGGCGTTGGACAGGAGAAGGTGTGAGGGCGTGTTGGACTAATTCGGTCAGGTTTCTCAGCTGTTGGGAAAGCTGCTCGAATTGTTCCATGGTCGGTGTAGGGTGTCTGTCGGGTGGTCAGTATCAAGGGTGGTATTTGGACTTAAGGGTGCTACAGGTTCTTCTTCTTCCGTTTGTCTCCTCCTGGGAGCCATCCTAGGCCACAACACGTGAAGATGACAAAGGCCCCTACCTGGCGCGCCAAAAATGTTGTAACTCAGGATGGTTCTCAGGAGTCAATCCCCTTACCACTTAGTGAGGAGGGGTATTTATAGAGGGGGTCCGTCCATAAGACCCGGTGGTTGGAGGACACGTGGTTCAATAAGAGATACAAGACGAGGTCATAGGTGGCTCGGGTTGTTTCCCCGCCAAAACGTTCACGCCTGCTCGGTCCCGAGGTCGTCCTAGGTCCCGAGGTGAATGATGACAATGCTGGCACCGCTGACTCAGGAAGCATTGCGAACTGATCGAGGTCAATGCTGTCGCGTTCACGCGTCCTTTGTCGTTATTGCCGGGGACAACCGAGCCGAAAGACTGAAATGCCCCTGCTGGTATTAGACCCCACATCACCTACCATTCATCCACTCTTCATTCATAATATATAAGTTTTGTTTAAACGCGATGATATCATGCAAAATATATTAATTTTAGGACTTCTTCTACAAAATTCACATAAAAAAAATCATATATGATAAAATATAAAAACTTAGTAAGTCTATGTATGAGAGAGAATCTAGAGTGAAAGATGTAGTGCTAAAAAGAGAAGGAAACGAGAAAAGGAGTAGAAAAAAAAAGGTCGAGAGAGAGAGAAGAAGATTGTTGTTTGGCATTAGAAGAAAGTTACAAAAGTGGTCTTATCTTCATTCTCTCAAGTTTTCTGCTTTTTATACGAGATGATTAGATATGTTTTACATTTCATTTCGATAAGTTGTTTGTCTTTGGTACACGTTTTAAATTTCCTCGTTATATTATTTTGAGTTTCTTATTGGTTTTTTTGGCTTAACAAAATTAGTTTCCTTCTTAAAATAAATTGAAGGAAAGTATGTAAAGAGATATATACATCACACCTTTGTCTTTAATTAATCTTTAATTAATGAACATTTTATTATCTGGAAAATGAAAATTGTATTCCTAAGGCTAAAAATAAAGGGGAAATTGTATGTACTAGAACGCCACGTTTTGTGACCTTGAAAAAGGTAGGCCACGGCCGAGATTGATCCAACGACGGGCTTCAGCAAAACGCAACTCGGACAGTCCAAGGAGAACCCAGTCCACAGAAAAAACTTCCCCGCGTTCCTCTTGGCTTGGCGGTTGAAGACGTTGGATAATCGTAACCGAGAAATCGAGCACTCCACAGCCGCAGCTCTAGGGCTTGCACCATTTCTTCGCCCAAAAAATTCGTAAAACCTCGATCATCAAAGCCAATAAAAATGGTTGGTACGTCAAGTTTAAATCAAATTTCATTTCAACTGATCTCATCGCTTCTACTGTTGATCAACTGTTCTACTTGCTTTTCTTCCTCTTCTTATTATTTTTTATAATGGCTTGTTTAGGGCCGCAATCCGAGAGAGAAGAGAAAGTATCATTGGAACTCACTGAAGAAATCCTTCAAAGCATGGAAATCGGCATGGTTTTTAAAGATTATGTAAATTTCACCTACTATTTTGTTATTTGTTTCAATTATGTCCTAAATTGCAATTGTAAGCAAAAAAAAGAAGATTTCTTTTTTTCTACAGAGCGGTAGAATCAGTTCAATGGATATCCACAGAACATCGAATTATTTAGTAACTGCAAGTGAAGATGAATCCATCCGCCTCTATGATGTTTCCAGTGCAACGTAAGCAAGTCTTTAAGCGTTTTGTTGATTTGAAGGTTTTCTTGCTTGATTAATTTGAAATTGTGATGTTCTTTGGCTGAGTTAATCACAATTCTAAACCTTAAACACTAAATCTCAATTAATTTAACTTTAATTGATTTTTCCAGATGTTTGAAAACAATTAATAGCAAAAAGTATGGGGTTGATCAAGTTTGCTTTACTTCGCATCCAACTACAGTTATTTACTCTTCAAAGAATGGTTGGGATGGTATGTTATCACTGCAACTATCTCTGTGTTTTTGTTGGTGTTATTTTAGTTTGTTTATTAATGGCTGGGGTTTTATTGTTTTAGAATCGTTGCGACTTCTCTCCTTGCATGATAACAAGTACTTGCGGTATTTTAAAGGTCACCATGACAGGTTTGGTTTCTGATACCAATTAAGTGCTTGCACCAAAAAATATCTGTGATTAGGACTAACTTAATGACACTTGTTGTTGTTTGTATTATTCTTTTTAGAGTTGTTTCACTTAGTCTATGCTCACGCAATGAATGTTTCATCTCTGGCTCTCTTGATCGAACTGTTCTGCTTTGGGATCAACGTGCAGAGAAATGTCAGGTGAGTGGCATGTTTAGATTGATGTTCAGATATTATTTTGTTTCTTCCTTATTTTTCTAATTTATTGTTTGTATTCTAGGGTCTTTTACGTGTGCAGGGCAGGCCTGCCATTTCTTATGATGATCAGGGGCTTGTATTTGCTATTGCCTTTGGAGGATACATCAGAATGTTTGATGCTCGCAAGTTTGAAAAGGTTCAGAATTGTTATAAGATAACCTTAGGGATTTAGCTGTTCCCTTTATGTAATTTTTTTTTTGTGAAGAAAAGGCATGTAATGAATTGGAAACTTTGAATCTGTTTAGGGTCCTTTTGAAATCTTTTCTGTTGGGGGAGATGTATCTGATGCTAATGTTGTAAAGTTCAGCAACGATGGACGACTCATGCTTTTGACAACTATGGATGGACATATTCATGTTCTTGATTCATTTCGTGGCACACTTGTGAGTTAATCAAACACTTAAATACCTTTTCATGTGAAATTTTCAATTAATGAATCAGGACCATCCTAAGTGGTTCATACTCCATATACACTTGTTCAGATTCTTTTTATGTTATCATTGTTTTTAGTTATCCACATATAATGTGAAGCCAGTTTCTAGCAATTGCACATTAGAGGCATCTTTCAGCCCTGAGGGAATGTTTGTTATATCAGGTAATATCCAAATATCCAACAATTTGTATTTAGAAATATATATATATATATATTTTTCACCAGGTATAGAAACTTAAAATATTCTATCATCTTCTTCGTAATTTGATATGTACAACATACTTAATTACTTATCATGTTTTGAAGTTTCGGGGGAGACAGCTCTGGATGATTCTGTGAAAGTATCTGAGTTTCTTGGCTTCTGACTTGCAGGTTCAGGTGATGGTCGTGTGTATGCTTGGAGTGTAAGGAGTGGGAAAGAAGTATGGTTCCTTTGCCCTCAGTCAATATCTGTCTTTGTCTCTCTACTCATTATTTGCTTAACCTGGTCATATCAGTCTAGTTACGGGCATACTTCCCTCATCATTGTTTAGGTTTTTCTTTGGAGTTCCATTCAATTTGAAAGATTATACCTATATTTAATAGCTTTCAATGCATTTTCTATGGTACCCAGTACTCATAAGACAAATATTACTTTTCGTTTGTTATTTGCTCTTAAATTTTCATTAATCCTCAACCTTCTCTTTAACACCAACCTCCAACCAAATCCATAAAAGGGAAACATTCAACTTCAAGATGATATCTTAAGGCTAATTAACGAATTTGAACATTATGAATATTGTTGACACCTAGAATGTGGTTTTATCCAGTCTATCCTTTGTTACACCTTGTCTCATACGATTTGGTTGCTAAGAAAACTAAAGGAATCCACATAAGATACGGTAAAATTACTGCTTGATTGCTGACCATTAAGTAGTTCTAAGTTCATATATTTTTTTCTTTTATGTTTGAGTATATACCTCATCCTCTTTAAATTATTTGTTCCTTTCAACATTTAACTTCTTTACATAGTCATACCAATAATTCCCTTTGCACTCTTCAGGTTGCAAGTTGGATGTTGAACAGTGAACCTTCTGTAATAAATTGGAATTGGATGAGCACTGATATTGAGCCTCCAGTCATTAAGTGGGCTCCTGGGAGTCTTATGTTTGTGACTGGATCTACTGAGCTATCATTTTGGATTCCAGATCTGTCAAAATTAGCAGCATATGTTGGAAGGAAGTAGGGCTTTGGTCACTCCAAGCTTATAATATCAAGCAGAATTTGTAAGGTTCATCAGTTTTACTGATTGGGGTTTTGGTGCAAATGTTCCTATCTTTGTTGCTTCAGTTTCATACATCTATTAAATCATTTAATGGGCAGGGACATTTGTTTAACTGATCCACAAGCAAGGCAACTTGCTCTGTTTATTCAAATTAGTCTTACTAGTCCAGGAAACTATTTGTCCATAGCCAGGTTGTAGATGCTCCAGTGTCAACTTTCCTGCATTCTGTTGCTGCATTGGAAAATTATAAGAATGAGAATGGATTCTAGTTTAGGCATAAATTTCCAACTTTATAGTCTTCTGTTTGTGCAGTTGTGTGCTACATTTTGACCTGTGCAATAGATTAAAACCGTGTAGAACAGTTGATTGTATTTTTGCATGCGATTTGCATTATTTTTAGGGAATTATGCTGTCATGCAATCACGGTTCATTTGAGTATATTGGCGCCTATTCTGTGTACCATTTCCCTGTTACTATTCCAAGAAAGAAAAAGGAAAACAATTGATTTGTAGACATGGTGTAGCTTATTGCTATCCTTCATTGTTCAGCTATTTCTTTTGGTTCCTCTAATCCCTGTTATGAGCTAATTAGGGTTCTTATTTTGAGACATGGAACCTGACTGTGGAATTGTTACAGAAGGAAAGTAATGCATGATGATTTGACAGAGAGATGTACATACATAGATATAAATGCAAAATAGTTACTGTAAAAAACGCATGGAGTTGGAACCCTTGAGGAAAACCTGAAAGAGAGCATTTTGTACCAAAGTGGTAAGAAAACAAACAAGAAATGAAGCCATCGGAACACTTACACAAAAGCAGGCTGAAAAGAGTGATGCTAGTCAGGACTCATCGGTTTACTGTTAAGGGACATTACGTACTTGGAGCCTCATAAAGCTTCAGGGATCTTCTTGGATCCGCAACTAGATATCTAAATATCTATGAACCAGAAGCAGAAGCATTGTCTGGAGGTTCCTCATGCTCTCTGTCTTCATTTCTCCAAGTCCAACCATGGACGCCCCAAAAGACATTGGGGCTCAGCGCTTGCCATAAAGTATGAAAATATGTCAAACCAAATAAAGGAAGGAAACGCATGCATCTACCCAAAATCTTGCTGATAGGGACCCTTTTTCAATTATAAAAAATTGTTCGTAAAGGCCAGCTCTAACAGACTCAAGAAGAAGATTAAACAGGGAGAAATTAACAGATTTGAGAAGTCTGTTGTCATTGTCATAGCCAGAGCATTTATGTTAATACGGAGTAAATTATATAAATCAATATATGAGCTTAGATTAAGTTATTAGCATGAATTCTCTTTTTTTTCACTTATTCTTATACAAAACAAATTGTGTATCTCGTTTTGTGCCGCCATATCTATGCCTGCATCATCATATATGATTTTAAACATCCAAACACGTCTTCCCACTTGCCATGCCCATGCCCGCAAACTGTGTCTAGGGTTTATTCAATGTGATGAGTGGTGGAGGGTGTGGCCTTGACCATGGCCATGGAGGATCAATGGAATAATAATTTGCGGTGTTTTCGATGTTGGTTCAAACCTCAAAATATATTCCTTCTTTCATCATAACGGCTGGATATACCCCTGCTTCCTTGTTCCCACTTGCCTTTGCCTTCCCTGGATTTCCTTTTATCTTATTGCCCATCGGCAAATCTTTTCCAGTTTTCTTCGTGCAAACTTGACAGAACCATCAACCGTTTCGGATGAAAAAGATAAAACAAAAACAAGCATACAATTCAAACTCCTTTGTCCTTTGGCTCATCAGTATCACCCCCTTAAGGGTCCCACTGGAATCTCTGTTGTGAAATCCCCTTGCCCACTGGCTATTTAAGCCCTGGGTGAAGTTGTTCAAGTTCTTTTGTTTTGGAATTGATTGTTCAAACATCTTCAATGCTGCAGTCACCTCTGCTTAAAAATGCCTAAATCATTAATACTGTCATTAAGTCAGTGAAGGTGACAGAAAGCCATCGCCTTACAATTTGCATTGCAAGCTAATGTTTCTCTGTTACTGTATCATTAACACTTAACCTTTCTTTGTGTTTGCCTATCATCGTTAAAATGAAATATTATATTCTTGCCAAAAAGACGAAAAAAAGGAAGATTTTCACCCGTGAACTAGTTCTTTGCATGACAAATGTCAAGTTCAGGACACAACTTTGCACATAAAAAACAAGGGAAAAAGCAGTAGTTACACCATCTTAAAGCCATAATTAACTAGCTAATTGAGAAGACACCAGAAATCATAATAACATGATTAATACTAGCTACGATGAACAAGGTGGAAGGGAATATTCATCAGATAGAATCCTGTGATCTGCCTGCATAGGAGTTGAGGCTGAGCTCAAGTGAAGCACGAGAGCCAGTAATGTAGCCATCATCAGACCTGTACCAGCCAGAGTAGCAGCAGCCTGGTTCGGGCTTAATATCGTTGCAGAAACCATTAATGTCTTCACCGTGCATTGGAAAAAGAGGGAGGGTTTCAATTTGTGGAGCAGCAGCTTCTTCTTCATCACCTTCTTGTTCCTCTTCGAGGATTCCATCAATGAACTTTTTCTGGTCATAGAAAGAATAAGAAGAAGAATATGCAGGATCGATGCCAACCCATCCACAGCTGTGACTTAGGGATTCGCTTGCACTAGTGCTGCTACCATATGCTGATATTGACCAATCCTGTCAATGGTTGAGAGTAAATGTAGAGTTAGAACTCTTAATGTTTATGCTTCGAGAAAATCTGCCATCTGCTCGGCCTTTACAGGAGGAACCCAAATGGGATCATCCTTTTATAATGTTTATGTCTCTCATCTCCTCATTTACACTAGATATATTGCATCAAGTGTTAAAATTCCTATGCAGTAACTGTTCTAACAGTATTTCAAGGCACAAAAGTAACAGTACTCTCTCCAACAGTTTTATCATCATCACTTACCCTAGAACTACTCTCCATGGTCATAGACCCATGGCCATAATTTCCTATCTGCCCAACAGTAAGCATACCAGTTGATGAAGAAGATGGAGAATAACCTGCAAAAACTTGACAAAAATCCGTTGTTAAAAACTCCATGTTTATTCTTTGAAAAACTAGTACAGAAACTCACAAGAAAATAAACAAATGAAACGAAGAAAGAGGTTTTAGAAATAAAAAGAAAGCAAGGGAAAAGGGAAAAAGAAAAGAGAAATAACCATGAGTTATGTTGGGATGCTTGATATTGTGGATGGGATCATCAGCTTTCCAGCCACCATTTGCAACAGTAGTATTAGGTCGTTGCATGGGGACATCCGTTGTGGTGAATCTTTTCTTCTGCCTCTCACGAGCCTTGTGGTTCTGAAACCAATAAAAGACATTCTTGCCTTCGATTTTCCCGTACTGTCTAAGCCTAGCAGAGATCCTCTGAATCTGATCTGCACTTGGGGACCTAATTCCACTGTTGTAGTAAAGGTCCTTCAATATTCTAATCTGGTCACTGGTGGGAGTCCACCGAGTACTACTTTGCCTGAAAAGAAAGCTTCCTTTCCCACTGCCGCTACTATCTTCATTTGTATGTTGTTGGTTTTGCTGTTGTTGGGGTTCCATGATGGACTGAAAACAATAAGAAAACAAGGAGAAGAAACAAATTAAGCTACCAAGTTAGATCACAGAGTGAGATAGAGATCAGAGAAGAGAATTAGAAATAAAGGTGTAGGTGAAAGTGCATGAAATGGAGAGAGTAAGAATGGGATATAAAAGGAGAGAGCGGACAGACAGGCACATGGAGCGATGAAGAGAGGATATCAGAGAAATATCTGAGAGAGGATTGAAGTTGACAGAACGATGTTCATAAAAAGGGAAGGGACAAAAGAGGCATAGAAAAGGAGGATATCAGTGGAATTACTTGGATGAAAAGGCATGACGATGTATGATGATGATTAAGCAGCCTTGATGAGAGAGAGACAGAAACAATAATGAGGCGTACGTACGTGAAACGATATTCTGGATGGGAAAGAAAGAGAAAAACAAAGACTGAAGAGAGAGGCTTCTGAACGAATGAATGAATGAACACCATAACATTCGATTATTTGGGTGTTGTGTTCTTTAGAGTTCATGGTGGGGTTCATCTTTTAATGGAGATATAGTCCTCTTTTTACCAGGCCCAGAAACCAGACTAAAAGATATTCTTGTACTACTTCTGCAGTTCTACTTCCTTGTGTGAATCATGGGCAAAAACTGCAATGAATTTCAAGAAACAGTGCCTTCTCTAGCATTCTTTTTTTTTTTATCCAAGCCTTCTCTAGCATTCATTCATCAGAAGAGAACATATCACATGTTAAAGAAAGTACTTTTTAATTTGCTATAAGCTATAAGTTAATTTCTCCTCTTTTTTTTTTCTGTTCACAGCAATCTTTATTCTTTACTGATGTCGCAATCTTCCGTTAGTGTTTCTGTATTCCTTATAGTTTGATTACCCTATGCTGTACTTTGGATGCATGGGAGCTCAGGGACTTGTGGGGACCGCTCAGTTTCTATATGAATATGCTGTTAAGAGGATACCTAGTCTGGCAATTAAGTACAGTCTTGGAAATTGAATTTATCATATGACTAGCTAGCTTAGCTGCTTCCTTGTGCAATAAAGAAGCAGCTTTGACAAACGAGTTGTTTCTCAATCCTGAATGAGCAGTTTCTGAACCAAACTACCAGTTTCTGCTTTATTTTCCTTGCTTTGCTTTTCCCAAACTTTGTGGTCGATATGAAACATACATGCAAGCTTAGAACATTGCTTAATTTCACAAAAAATTTGAAACAAATCTCCATTCCGAGATATATAACATATTCTGCTTCTACACAGTATAAAAATCACAGTAGAATTCGCTACTTGTTTTTGCTACAAGGAGGTGTGAAGTTGAAAGGGAGATTACCATGAGAATTAAACAGGAGAGATATGCAAACACTGCTAGTTTAGCCCTATATGCTACAGGGAGCGGGCGCCACAAAAATAAATGCAATGGCATTAAATAAGGGGAGTGTAGATAACACAGTTTCTTGGGATTTTGGGGCACTGGGTAATGGTACATGTACTTTATTTTTCTATTGTCATCGAGTTATATTGTTATTATGTCTAAATCATTTATACTATGACATTCGCATTGCAAGACGAATTTCAGCTCAGCCTTCCTTGTGTGAATCATTTATATTATGTCTAAATCATTTATTATATAGCTAACAATTTCACAAGAGTGTTGAGATTAAATCTTAAATTCCATTATCCCTCAAGCTCAAAAACCGTACCTGTGTGCGTTTTTACAGTTATCTCTCTGCAGGTACCCTCAGTCCAGAATGGTGTAATTAACTTGGAAGATGATGAATCAATTGGAATAGTAACCTTCATGTTTAGTTATTCAGCCAGCTCAGCCCCATTTTCTCGTTTCACTTTCAAGATCCAACTGCAAACAGATATCCTCTCTAATCACTTTTGTTCCTTTTCCAGCCATCTACTGAATTTTTTGTTTGTCTCGTGTGAGTGGAAGAAGCCTGCAGAAAAGGCAGCAGAAATGGAGGCAACGAAATTTTGTTGGAATTAGTGTCTCTTGTACCTTACACTGGAAAATTTGATGAAATGGCTTTTATTTAGGGCTTAAGTAAAAGCTTTCGATCCTTTTAACTTTCTCATAGGTAGGGAAATACAATCTTTTCCAAGGATTTGCTAGTGTGGGAAATATTTAATCTCCTTGAATTCAACCTGTAACAGTCTTATTCCCTTTTTCTACAACTCTGACTGCTGCAGCCTCTTTCTCTTTCTTTCTTGCTTTCTTTCAACCTTTTCAGATTGTGTTATTTGTTTGATTTAGACATTACCATCAGGAGATTTCCTCTCTATCATGCATTTTTTTGCAGCTATTCCCAAGCACACTCTTTCTCTCCATGTGGGTTGTTGGCATGTTGTTTCTTAGCTAAATACTGAATACCAGTTGAGTCATTCCTTTGTTCTGATCAACCTTTTTGGCTTTGATTTGCGATTGAAACCCCATTTCTTATCTGCTTTCTCCAATCCAAAATCCCTGACCGAGCCTGCTTACCTCATAAGAAGGTCCTAGTGGTTTGCAGCCGCTGTGGTACACTTCCTTTTCTTCCGGGTAATCATCCCTCTTGCTGTTATTTTCTCCCCCATATCTCCAAAGCTACATCACAATATCATTCCAAATCTCCTCTCGATCTCTCTTTCTAGCCTCTGCCTGGCAATCCCATTTCTTGTTTGCTTTCTCTCTGCCATTAACTCTAAAGAAAGTGACTGGCTGGCAACCATAGAGCAAGGTAAACCCTAGCCACAATCTTCTCTTTTTCCTTTCACCATTCTTTTTTTTAATCATATTCTTCTGAATGATGTAGTACGTAAATGCATTCCAAGCTTAAGCAAAACTTACTAAGAATGGATGATAGACAGACACTGCAGTTTGATAAGAGACTGTGTCTTAATATACATGCTAGTTTTATCTACTTCTAGGGTTCTAGTGTGGACCCAAATTTGATGCAATTAGGGTTTTGTCTATGAGAATAATATTTGGTTTGGACCACAAATTTCTCACATCTTGTCTGACTAGTTGTATTTTGACTAGGGCACAAGCTGTCTTCAAGTTTGAACTTTGGTCCAGGTAAAATGGTTTTTGGAAATGTTCACATGTGCATGATTATTTGGAATCATTTTGAGTTCTAGTTTAAGCTTAGGTTTGGGTTTGAATCATGCTGAACTTGAGTTTCATTGAGCTCGACTTTAAATTTTTTTCGAATGAATTTTCAAGCTACTCTATTTCTAGTGCATCCCCTTTGCTTTAACATGCCATTTTGTAACCAAAAAAAAATTCACATGCCATTCTTTGCTAGCATGGTAGCTTTCTTTCCCAATGATTTGAAGGGTTACAACCTGTCCTGATGGCTAAGGCCAGCTCTGTCCATTCCTCATCATGAGCCGAAATCTCAGAAGAAAAAGTACTTGAAATTTGAGTCCAAAACAATGATGAGAATATTGAGTCCTAAATCCTTGATTTGCATAACAAATGCTAAGAAACTCATTAAGTGCTTAGAACTTTTTAGGGTTTAGGGTTTTACAGGCACCATTTTTCCTAAATTTTTAGGGTTTAATGTTCGATCGAAGAAGAACGAATACAAATTTTGAGACTCGATCCAGAGGGAAATAGTATAATGTCAGATATGCAAAATTTCCGTGTTCTTGTACCAAAGATTCTTAAATTTAACATTAGTTTTTTTTTTTGGATAGTGGGCTTTAGATCGTTGCTGTTCTGTCCCAACAAAACAAACCGGTCACCAGTTGGATTTATGTCTTTTCTGGCCCAAGATTTCGCGAATCCACTTCAATTAAAAGGTTCAGTGGATAACTGACAGAGCTAGTAAGGATAACTGGATAAGCATTTTATGATATCCATAGCTCTGCTGCTAGAGGAAAAACAACGCACACGAAATCAAGCAATGGATTCCAGTATTCTCCAATCCCTCGCTTCAAAGTCTCCTCCATCAACCAACCCGGTTCTCCCAAAAGCTTCATCTTCTGCAACAGCATGTACCCAGGTCTGTTTATGTCGCCATCGACGTTTGGTCAAAGTTTGGTGCACGAACAGCAGCAGTGAGAACAGCAGTAGCAGCAGCAGCAGCAGCACAAGAGGTAATGAGTCACCACCACCAATAACGCCACCGGATACTGTTGAAATACGGTTTAAGAGAGGGTCAAGGAGGCGTAGGCGGCTGGAGGAAGATGGTTTTGGTGGAGGGCAACGTATGAAGGCAAAGGCAGAAGCTGATCCAGCTCCAAAGAAATGGGAAGAAATGAGCATCACACAGAAGGCTTTAGAGTTGTACATGGGAGAGAAGGGTTTGCTCTTTTGGCTCAACAAGTTTGCCTATGCTTCCATTTTCATTGTAATTGGAGCTTGGATACTTTTCCGGTTTGTTGGACCTGCAGTCAATCTTTACGAACTCGATTCTCCTCCTTTGTCTCCTACATCCATGTTCAAGGGTTCTTGATCGACACCACGATGCAAAGTCATGATATGTTTTCTACAGTCTGCAGAGATTTTGTAGCATCTAGTCTAGCAAATAATAATGTAAAAATTTACTCATTGCACAAAAGCATCTCTAAGATTTGATTCTTATTTTCTTCATGATAAATCCCTTAATCTCATAGCAGATTCTCACATCACATAAACATACACATTAAGGTATTTTCAGTTTTGCCGAAATGGGATTATATTATAACAACTAGCATGTGAAAAAATAACTGGTTCAAAACCATGCAAAACTGCTGTCAGATACACAAAGAAACAAATAGAAAGCTACCTTTGCAGTTAAATCTCTGTCCAACCGTTGTAAACAACACAAGGTTTTCAGCCTTTTACACAAGAAATGCAAGTTAAACATAAAATTTAGTGTTAAACAAAAGTTATATAAAGCTCTCCACCATTGTGTATAGCAAACACATAATCACTATCATAAATAATGAAACCAAACCTATAGCGAGCTTTTAGTTTTTGTTGTACATGAAAAGAAAAAAAAAAGAACCTGACCAATGTGCTAGAAAAATCTTATGGACCAAAACCTGCATTCAATGATGACTATGCAGCATTTACTGGGTGAGTCACAGTATCTCTCTGGGTCTTACACCTGTAGAAGGAAAAGTAACCACCAAGGCTGTGAGCTTTTACCAAAATAAAGTGACAGATCTTCCTTTTAAGGGAAGTTTGCAGTGTCAATCTATTGATTGTTACCCTTCCATGGAGGTCAAGGATCAGGGGTTCATTTACTAACTCAGCCTAGCCATGACAGTCATGTATATTATATGCAATGATTTAAGTGGCTACAGTACAACAAACCACCGACTGAACAAAAATCCAAAGCCATGCATCATACGCAGGCAATCAGATATACATTGAGCAGTTTTCATTTCTAAAACAAGCAAATCGCTTCAGACATTAAAATATTGATGGATATAAGATACATCATATTTCTGCAGATCACAATGCTTCTATAATTTAGCATGTAAAAGCCACTAATTTATCTACTGACCTATTGCATTGAGCTCGGGATGCATAATTGTGATTGTTGCATTTTGTGCACATCCAATCTCCACTACGCCATTGCTTTGCTCTGATAAATGAGGGAGGTTAAAGTATTAGCGGATCTAAAAAGCAATCCTCGAAATCTCATATTGTCTATCATTTTTTATAGATATATGACTAAGCATTTTAATGCATAAAAAAAAAAAGCGCATAAGCCTGACAGGATTTTAAACACAGTTCATAATACTATATCAACTTAGTGACAGTCTCTTTAGCATAATTCTTTCAAGCATACAATCAACAAAAGGTAAGAAGACTGAAAATACCACTCTACAAGCAACCTAAATTAATCTCAGGAGTTGTTGCAGAAGTTAAAAATCAGTAACAAGATCCAAAAAGACAAGGATTCAAAAAGGAAAAAAAGAAGATATCACTGCCATAGGTTGACAATAAAGTATTATATATCCTCACAAAATGAATCACTAATTTGTCCAAGGTAAATGACAACTTGACAAGCAAACATAGAAGGGGGCAACTTAATCCAAATTTACCCTTTTCCAAGAAGCGTTGGTGTTGCAACTTGATGAGGAAATTGAATGGGTGCCTGCCAATTTGAAGCCGCACCAGGGTTTAGACTTAGATAGGGAGGAAATGCTCCAAGTTTTGGGTCCCTGGTGGCTCCTACCATTTGATCAAATCCAGGATACGGCTGACCACTACCCTGCAAACCCAAAAAAGGGGAATACAGTAGTTCAGCAGTGGTTAATGAGTCAAAGCATGCTGGGAAAATGCATTAATTATAAATGCCGCAACCGAAACTAATTTCTTACATGTCCTGAATTCAATCTTTTGTTATCCCAGTCATGTACAAATTCTTCAGATGCTAATCGCTTGGTTCCAAGTGCTGTATACATCAAAAAGGAAAATAAAAAAGATGTAAAGACTCAGTTACTGGAAACAGAAGCAGCAGCAGATCAAATATAAGCATTAGAAACAAAACAAAGAAATATTGCTTCACGGGCCATAATCAGAATGTACCTGGTGGTATAGATGCATTGCAATTTTTGCACTGCAAAAGTACTGGATTGGATTAGAAACGTAATGCCATGGGATATTTTGTAGAATTAATGACAAATGCAAAGAAGAATGCTGAACACAGTTTAGACAGTCAGAAGAGACCTGTGAACGTGAAGAGTAATTATGGAAGCCACAGTTGCAAATCCAGTCACCATTTCGCCATCCCTTTGGAACAGAAAGAGGCTGATTACCAGGATTCACATACGGAGCCCCAGAAGTTTGGTTTCCAGCTACAGGCCATGTAGAAGCTGATTGAAGTCCATAATTATCAGCTCCACCTACAGACCAGTTGGAACTCAAAGCAAGCGACTGTTGGGGAGCACCACCGCCTACAAATCCAACATTCATCTTTTGTTCCAGTGCTCCTGGGGCCCTGGCAAAATAATGTGAATAAGTTGGGAAAGAAGCTCCAGGCATTGCAATTGCTGGCATTGCTGCTATCTCCTTTGGTTGCCCGCACTTTTTGCACTTTTCTCTTGATGCATAATTGTTGTTAGTGCAACCTATTGATCCATTGCCACACACACCCCAACCCACAATGCAGCCACGAAGAGGACAAGGAAGCCAAGCATACGCACACCAACCAGTTCATCGCATACCAAAGAACACATACAAAAAACACAAACCACTCAACCTAATTGATACCGATTTCCTAACCTCAACTTCACAAAGCACATATCAGAATATTCATTCAACAGGTTGCATTCATAAAAAGGATTACGCTTTCAAAATGGCAACTTTGTCAACAATTAATGTAAAAACAGTTGCTTTATGGCAAATTAACAAAACTAAAGCTGAAACAAGTTCAATAAAGCTCTAGGTTATCTGCAAACCTTAACCTGGGAAAAGAAAGATCTTATATTGACATGCCCCTTCCAAAATCTCAGCTAATAAAATTCCAACTTATTATCAAAACTGAGAACCCAGATAAAATTCCAACTTGAGTTTTATAATAGAATTAAAACAGAAGAAGAAAAAGAACAAAAAGCAAAACCCAGTTGAGTCAACACGAACCATTGGAAGAGAGGTTTTTGATAGAAGTATAAACTGACCTGTGCAGATCCAATCACCAATACGAGGAAGCCACTTGGAGTCAGCTGGAGTTTTGGTGTCAACAAGAAGACGAGGCTGCTTACATCTGTTACAGAAAGATCTAAAAGCGTAGTTCCTGTTCTTGCATCCGCTGCACTCCCAGTCTCCTTCTCTGCCTTCTCCCATTCCTCCCCCTCTCCTCCGTCTATCTCTAATAGCCTTTCTTCTTTCGTTTATATATAACACACAGAATAGTAAGAGCTATGAGACTCTGACTGATGAGCTTGTAGCTCTGGAATGGAAGCTAAAGAAAGAAGGGGTACCAAGTAGAATATTGAAAACCGCTGACAATTGTATCGAAGACGAAGTCTTGGGAGCTGGGATCGAGTTTATTCAATCAATATGCTGAAAGAGAACAGTCTTTCTCAGACAGGGCCTTAACCAGGACAAAGATCAGGGCCATCAGGCAGATATTCTTCTTGGGGCTAAGCTTATGTTGTGAGGTTGTGGCCTGTGTGGGCTCTGCTTTGGTTTCAGCACTCCAACCCATCTTTCTTTGGCCCAAGAAAATTTGCTTCTAAGTAAGTGGAAAATTTGGTTCAGTGGACTGCACTATGGATAAAGCCAAGGCTTGAGTGCTGGAATGACTCGGAAACGAGACAATACGCTCAATTATTGGTGGCACTGTTCTGAACCAAAAAAAAAGTTATTGGTGGCACTGGTAACGAAGTTTAAAGATCTACGCGCAGTCAAATCTACAAAAGATAAATAAATAAAACATATTTTGTATTTGATCTGAGATCATTAAAATCTTGATGAATAATTAAAAAGTTAATTTTATTTTTGCAGTGATAAATCTCTTAATTATCCTAAAGATTTACAAACGATGATTGATTAATACAATAAATATTCATATGTTAATATGATTTTTAGTTTTACTAAATTATAATGCATAAAATTAAATTATGAAACCTAAAAAGAGTCAAAAACCGAATTTTTTTATATATATATATATATATATATATATTGGGGGAGCCGCTAACTAGTACTGTCCACCTTCCAGGCTCTATAAAGGTAACATATTGAAAAGACGTAAAATACATTTCCACCAAAAAAGACAAAAAATACAGCAAAGCATTTGTTCAAAACTGCCACGTGGACGATTCAAACATTCTCGGTATTCTTCGAAGCAACAGAAAAGAAAGAAAACCTCCGATAATTGATGTTTACTTTAGATTTTAGACGGTGTAGTGAAAAGCACACTTTCTTCATTTCGTACCAGTGTCTTCTTCCCATTGTTTTTTTTTTTATTCTTTCTGCAAAAGAAAAGGCCTGAAAGTTCTAAACTTTAGGTACAAGTTGAAGACTTGAAGCCTGAAAGGCTGGAAGTGGAACTTCCCATTCTATAAAACGGTGAGTTTGTGGATTTGGAGCGCAAACAGTAAACCATCTAAGCATTGACGCACGAAGTATACAAGGAAAGGAAAGATTGCAGAGCCAAGATGAACTCGTTGTGGGCGTTTTTGGCTTCCATTGCCCTGATTCGCAGCGCCCTCTACAACTACCTGCCTGAAAGACTGCGCTTATACATCTCTGCACGCTTTGAGGAGTGGACTAGCCGTTTTACAACAGAGGAGACAATGGTGTTTCGAGACCATCAAGGCTCAAAGATGAACCAGCTTTTCCAGGCTGCAAATCTCTACCTTGGAGAATCACTACCCACCATTTCAATCCCTCGCGTGATGGTGGAAAAGACAGAGAACGTGAGGAATCTTACCTTTTCCATGGACAAGAACTCTGAAATGATTGATGTCTTCGAACTTGTGCCAATGAAGTGGAAGTTCTTCTCCGAAGTTAGCCAAGGAATGTCCAAGAACGAGATCGGATGGTACGAACTGTCATTTCGCAAAGAGTTGAAGGACATGGTCACCAGGTCTTATTTGCCACACATCCTGGAAAGGGCCAACAAGATCAAAGAGAGAAACCGGGTGGTGAAGCTCCACACGGTTGCTCATGATTTTTGGACTGCAAAACCTCTGATAATTCAGCATCCGATGACGTTTGAGACATTGGCTATGGATGGTGATCTCAAGCAGACACTCCAGGAGGATCTCAACATGTTCATGAACAGTAAAGAATACTACCAACAGATTGGAAAAGTGTGGAAAAGAGGGTACTTGCTTCATGGGCCTCCTGGCACTGGGAAGTCTAGCTTCATTGCTGCCATGGCTAATCACCTAAATTTTGATATCTATAATTTGAATCTCTCAGCTGTATCCTCAGACCAAGCTTTACAGAATTTGTTACTCGGCATGGCCAATCGTTCCATTCTGGTGATAGAAGATATAGACTGCTCTATTAAGCTGCAGAACAGAGAATCAGGAATTGGGCAACCTATAAAGTATCCTCGGGAGAACAAGGTTAGTCTGTGATATAATGCAAAATTATGCAATCATATACTATTTTACATAACAAAAAGCACTTAACTGGATATTTATGTTCATGGGGTCGAATTAACAGTCTTGAAAATAGGGCTTTAATACTGAAATCTGAAGATTTCGAGTTTCAACAAGATATTTTATAGTGAATTCATTGAAAAAGGGGCTACTTGAATGTCAATGTTTTGTTTAGATTTGTTTGATTGGTTCACCTGAGGACATGCATGCTCTAGACTCTGAATGTTTGTTTTAATAAACTCTAACTTATAATCTAGATTATGGATCCAAGGATAGAGAAATTGAAAAATCTTTTCTGAAATTAACTCCTGAAACAATGCAGTCGACAAGGGGTTGATTTATAACTCCAAATTTTAACTTTAGCTATGTCCATCTTTCATACAGGTGACACTTTCTGGACTCCTCAACTTCTTTGATGGTATTTTATCCTGCTGTGGGGAGGGAAAGATTCTGGTTGCTACTACCAATTACAAAGATCGGATTGATCCTGCATTACTTCGAGCCGGTCGCATGGACAGGCACATCTACCTGACCCACTGCACCTTCTCTTCCTTCAAGCAGCTGGCTTTTAAGTACTTACAGATTTCTGATCACAGTCTCTTTCATCACATTGAACCGCTTCTAGAAAAAGCTAAAGTTTCCCCTGCAGAGGTTGCTGGTGAACTGATGAAGACAAGGGATCCTAAGGCCTCTCTGGAGGGCCTGATCAAGCATCTTGAGGAAAAGGTAAATAGAAGCATTATTTTCTTAAGGAAAATTAGTAGTTTTACTTGGACTTAGTTCCTTCTAGACTGATTTTCACAGTGCCAATTACGCTGAAGAACATGTTCTATCTATTGTTACATGTTATCTCCCTCATGTTGAATGTGATTAATTGGGAGGTTTCTGCAGCTGCTTGCAGATGGCAATTCCGAAGTTAGTCCCAGGCGTTCTCATCAATCAAATTGCCAAGTCCAGGAATCCTCATTTACCATTCCTTTGGCATCCAATGGAACTAGTATGGATAATGTAAAGTCCCACGGTGCCTACCCAGATGCTTCAGCTGATAAGCAGAAGTCCTCAGTAGAGCCAAATTCAGCTGAGAATGGACCGCAAGAGGAGGGTAGCAATAACTTTGACAAGAAGGATTTGATCCAGGACCAATCTTCCGGATGTAATATCCTAGAAGTCATTGAAGACTTGGAGAAGGAGCTATTGAGCTACAAAGAAGAGATAACACTTCTGCAGAAGAAATCCAGTCTGACTCTGAATAAACTGGCCGAGATTAGGGCCAAAATACAAGAAACCCACTAAATATTTCTCTGATTCTAAGATCAACTTGGAGATCTTTCAGGTTGATATTAGATGGGTTGCATTGACAAAATACTCTTTTTAACATACTGAATATGATTACTGGTGGTAACTAAACTATAGTCATTGAAAAGGAATCGTGTAATGACACTTTGATGACTCTCAAATCCACTTCCTTTTTTTCTTTATTCAACATTGTTACAGTGAAATGGCATTACTTATCTCTTTAGGCTTCATTGACTTTGTAGCACGTATGATTCTTTGGATAGGTTTAGCATCTGCCTGGAAACTCTTCTTCTGAAATTTCCATTTTTAGGACTTTTGACCTTTTTTTTCCTGGGGTAAACTGGACCAGAAGCGAATGGCACTTCACCAACTTGTGCGGTATGAAACCAGAAACCAATCCCATTCATGGAGTCATTAGCTGCCAAACCGTGGCCACCAACTGCAACTGCTGGTATAGATTAGCTGCAGCACCCTTGGTTCTGTAAAAAGATACCTACCTCTTCATGGATCAGGCAGCCTCTTTTTATTTCTTTTACTGTTTGATTACCCAGATTCCTGTCAAGTAAGGCGTCAAGTCCATAGTCATCTTAAATTTGAGTGCAGCCTTGAGTATTAAATATGAAACCTTCATTCATTTTGTCTTTTGCCTAAGTGATAACATTATATTATTGAATGGCCGGATTCCCAAAGCTCAAAGAACAAGACTCAGATTGACACGTAAACAAACGGAAATTACACGGAAGAACACTGCTGAAACTTAAAGCACTACTGCAGCATTCTTGCATTATTGTCCGAGCATGAGCTTTCATTACTTTCCAATCAATCCCACGACTTTAACTGGTCCCTAGTTTTAGGTTTGATTCTATTTTAGCTGAGTGTGGCTCCTGCATATATTGGCCCAAGAAATTGCTACTTGTGAAAGGAAATCAATAGGCTAAAACTTAGCTATGGCGTCAACACTATCAGTGTTGGCTACTTTCACCATTATCCGCAGCGCATTCAATGACTTCATTCCAGGGGAAATAAGGGAGTACTTTTGGAGTCTCATTCGCCGTTTCTCATCAGAATTTACCTTGGTTATCGAAGAATCACTCAACGGATCAAACAACCATATTTTCAAGGCTGCCATGACATACCTTGGCAGCCATGTGCTGTCTGCTGCTTCTGCTGATGATTCCCCCAAACGGCTCACCGTGGGAAAGAAAGAGAATGTAAGGAAGTTCACATTTGGCCTTGACAGACACTCGGAGATTGTGGATTTCTTCCAAGGTGTCCCCATGAAATGGAAATACATTTCGGATGTTAACACAAACAGTTCTAATCAAACGGCAGCTGAATCGAGGTGGTACGAGCTTAGTTTTAAGAAAAAGCATGTGGAGATGGTGAAGAGCAGGTATCTCCCTCATGTCATTGACATGGCCAAGAAACTGAAAGACCAGAACCGGATGGTGAAGTTTCACACTGTCAGGCGTGAAAGGTGGTGCACAAATGCTGAAAATCTAGAGCATCCCATGACATTTGATACGCTAGCCATGGATGGACACCTCAAGAAGACTATCATGGAGGATCTTGACAGCTTTATCAATGGCAAGGAGTACTACAAGAAAATTGGAAAAGTGTGGAAGCGAGGTTACTTGCTATATGGTCCACCGGGAACTGGAAAATCAAGCTTGATTGCAGCCATGGCAAATCATCTGAACTTTGATATTTACAACATGAATTTATCTGCAGTCAACTCAGACTCCTTTCTCGAGTATTTGTTGCTTCATGTGTCAAATCGTTCCATTCTTGTGATTGAAGATATTGACTGCACAGTCAAACTACAGAACAGGGAAGCAGCGGATCAAACGGGGAGTTATCAACAGGTCCAGGTTAGTCCTGCTTATGGTATACTTTAGAATGATTCTCTATCCTGCTTGAGTGCTCATTTATGTGTTTTGGTCATTCTTGAAGGTTTGGGAAGTTTTTGAGCTAATGAATCTGCTTTCCAATAGGGTTAGTTTGACAAAATATGTAAATCCATGAACATTTTGACTTGATTCTTCCTGTGTATGCAAGCTCTTAACTTTTAGGTTATTGTCATTTCATCAGGTGACGCTTTCTGGACTTTTGAATGCCATTGATGGCCTATCGTCATGCTGCGGGGACGAGAGGATAATTGTTTTCACCACGAACCATAAGGACAAGATTGATCCAGCATTGTTGCGAGCAGGCCGCATGGACAAGCACATATGCTTGTCATATTGCACAGTCTCAACCTTCAAGCAACTCGCAGCCAATTACCTTGGCATTTCGAATCATGATATCTTTCCTCGGATTGAAAAGATTATAGAAGAGATTAAAGTGTCCCCGGCTGAAGTTGCCGGTGAACTAATGAAGTCCAGAGACCCCAAAACTTGTCTAGAGGGCCTAATTCAGTTTCTAGAGAGCAAGGTAACTTGATTTTCAGCATATTCATGTTGATATTATTAAGCTGCTTGATAAATTTATGTTGCATTGCATATTGAAAAAAGGGCTAGAGTGCAGGAAGACAAGAAACTATATCATCGAGTCATAGTTACATGCATCAGCATTTGACACGAGCTTACATTACACCTGAAAGTAGGTAAACCATGGGTTTGGGTCAATAAAGCAATATCGCAGAAAGCCTAATGAGACATCACCAGACACAAGCTCACATCCACCACTGCCTCCGTTATTTTATTTTGCATTTTGTGGCTTTTCATGGCTGATCTGCATTTTAAAAAGACTTTGCTTTGGAAAAGGCATATTCGATGTCGGGTCTAAGCTTCATATTGGCTACTGGAATTTTACTTAGTAAAAACTGGTCTTTCAGGATTAGAATATGGAAGTTTCATGGAAATTCAAGCTATATTAAAATAAGTTTATTCTAGCAGGCAGCTGAAAAAATGGTATTGTAGCAAATATGTTCAGGAAGAGAACTAGTATTCCTGTTTTTTTAACTGTTGCAATGGTGAGTTAATTTGAAAATGAGAGTTTACTATGACCATGGACTGCTATTATTAGTGTCTCGGTTGAATTCGGTTTTGATGAATTAGGTTTGAAATTTGATGAACCAGTCGAATGAACACCCTTAGTGTCTCCTGCCTAGCAGAAAGGTAGCTTTCTAGTGTAAAAGGATGCAACTTGTGACCATCGTTCCTTGATTTGCCCCCATCAGGAATCACAGGCAACTTCAGAAACCACAAAGCCAGAGGGAGAAGATGGTGACAATAGCAAGCAGGAGAAAGGATATAAAAGCAAGGCTTCCATTGAAACTGATATGACAATTGGTGACTCTCCAAATCATAATGCAATTACATTTCTAGCTGTTGGTTCTAATACAATGACAAGGGGTGAGTATACAGTAAAGGCAGAACTAGTACCTATCCTTAGAGCAGTTCTTTTGAAACATGGAGATATTGCTGCCAACAGCACATTGAATTCAATGCAATGTCGTTCATCTCTCCTTGAGATTGCCTGTGGCATTATCCAAAAACTACAAGCAGTGAAATTGGAAGATGTGACAGAACTTGAGCTCCAATCCATGCTTACAAGTGTTTCTGATTTGGAATCAGTTAAGTTGCAAATTAGTTGGCTCCATAAGAGGCTAGATGAGATTATTGAGGCAGTGCAATTGGTCAAGCATTGTTCCACCCTCAAGGAAGACAAGAGGAAAAATCTTCAAGAAATCAAGAAAATGGAGAAAGAGCTGGAAAGTTGCGACGCAGGAAAAAAAGGGCTACAAAAGAAATCCCTCCAAATTCAGGAAATGAAGGCTGTGACCGAAAAGCTTTCCGAAACCATTTTAAGCACCGAGGCAGATTTGAGTTATTTTCATGAGAGGTCTTTGGTGGATGGGCTGCTTTGATTCGTTTTTACCCCACTGTTAAACATGAATTAGTCAGGTAAAGATGTTCAACAGCATGCAAACCTCCTTGCTGCTATTATTATTAGAAATTACATATCATTTTCTCACTCACGTGTTCCAGTTTTTCTTTGTGCTTGTTTATTATTGCTTTCTGAAAAAATAAGGCTTTAATTCTGACGATTACAACTGTTTTGACTAAATGGCTTAAAAAATTGGTTAAGGTAAGACAGTTATTTTTTTCTATGTTGACAAGTCCTGCTGTCCAGGATACTGTTCTTTGGTGCCTAAGATATGTCAACTGTGGAGAACCTATATCTCCAGCTGTACAGGAAAACAGCTGAGGCTGTCATGTGCTGTCTTCTGCCATATCAAGAAGAACAGATGGTAACTTTCCTATATCAATTTGATGATTCTCCTGTTAATTTGAACCATCAAGCCAAGAAGTACATGCTCTGGGCAGTTAATACTATGGAAAGCTGAATTGCTGGAGTCCAGTTTCTTCTATCTGGTTTATATGACATTTACAATCTTTCCTGGATAGCCAAATCCATTAAGGAGTTTTATGACTTGCCTTCTTTCCATGTCTAGTTCTAAGCTTGCAACCGAAGTACAGCTTTGAACTTCTATCAAGATACTCGTATTTATGATCTGTCTCTTTTGTCAATGCTCAAATGCCTCTTCACTTAAACTAGAAATTTACTGTGTTTATTATGGTACAGAATAATTGATTCCCTGAAATAGATACAAGACCAAGCATAGGCTTAAACAATAAGCAAGAGTCATTTAGCTCTCTTACCAGAATTCTGGTAGGTTTGCAGATGGTAGGATGTCAATCAGGATGCTTGATAATGTAGATCTTCCATGCAATGCAGGCCCTTCACCTGAAGTTGAATTGCACTAATTTGGTAGTATAATAGCTACCACTAAGTTGCACATTGTTTAGTTTTTCTTTACGTTTCTTGTCCCAACAAAACCAAAGTTAAATCAAATCTGTTGTCTTGTAAAATGATGGAAAAAAAAAAACACTGATATATGCCATTGATTCTCACATAATTAGTTGAAAATTGCATTTACCATTAACAAGTACTTCATTAGAAATATCATTATATTAAAAAAAAAAAAAAAGAGACATTTTGGGCTTTGTCCAAATTTTCATTTTGTCAACAAAAAGTCAAAATAAACATTGTCTGTGTTGTGGGTTTATTATTCGTTTTAGCAAACAAAATTTTTTATTAAAAAATAAAAAAGAAAACGGAAAAAGCTCACCTGCAAACATATCCTTAGTTAAAATATAAAAAAGCTTTCTTTTGGCAGAACGAAGAACAACAACAAAAACAGAAGCTCTCCCCTAGAGCCTTGGAATTGTCTTGTGCGGTCAACCCCACTCTATTCCTTTCCTCCTTCTCGAATCACAAGATTCTTTCTTTCTCTGCATCTCCTCTCTCAACCTCTTCCCAATCCGAAAAGGAGGAAAAGAAAAGCTTTTTGGGTTTGTCTTTCATTGCTTTCCAATTTTTTTTTCTTTTTCGATGAAAATGTGATTCTTTTTCCATTTCATTTTTGAATTTTTTGTGTTTTTTCTGGTCAGAGATTTGTTTGTTGTGGTTTCTGTTGATGGCTTAGGGTTCGATTTTTGTCTTAACGTTTTTTTTCTGTGTGTGTGTTTGATCAGAAAATGGGTAATTGGAATAGAGTTCTGTTTTGTGGCTTTCTGGTTTATTTTCATCTCATTCTGGTTTGCTAGGGCTTTGTTGACTCAGATCGTGAGATTGTTTTTTTTTTTTTAATTTCATTATGGTAAGATGTTGGTGAAGTTCATACCTTTCAAGGGAAAAATTAGAAGAAAAATATGGTTTAAAAGAATATTGAGGAACTCTGTGAAATTCAATATAGTGAGAGGTAGTCACAGATATATCCTGGAGCTCAAGGACACTTAAAAAAGTTAACTTGAAGTGAAGATATGGGTAGCAAATGTTTTTGATGTTACAAGAGGCATGATGGTCATCTGTAAGAAAGTAATGCTAGCTTTAATGGGATTGCCTGGTTGTTTCGTTTTCATGCCAGGTTTGGAAAACAAGATTTGGAAAATATTATTTAGGTTGAGTGTATTATCGAGAAATGGTTTAACTGTATATGGACATTGTCATTGCCTGCTATCATCATCAATTCTTATGCTGGATTTTTGAAGTTAGTAATCTATGAGAACTAGAATCTTGCCAGGGCATGCAATTTTTGTCTGATATAAAGTCTAATTATGGTGTGATGGAAGCCTATTTGTGAATAAATCCTTGGGGAGCTTTCCATATTTTTTTTTCTTTTGAAGAGGGGCAGGATTGTGATCGATGGAATGGGTTTTGGATTTTAGCACGTATCTTGCTGCACATAATATATGCCCTTCATGCTTTGCAATCCATTCTTTTTTGCAACAATGATGTGTTCTAATTGCATCTTTATTTCTTTGTTGTGATTATGAGTTGTTATGGCATTAAACATTCATGTTCTCATTCCTGGTTTTTCATAACTTAGGAAAGGGTATGGCAGCTGAGGATGATCTTGACTTGTCAACTCTGCAGTCTCAGCTAAGCGAAACTCATGAAATGTGGAAGCAGGAGATGGAAAAATGCCAAAGCCAAGTAGATGTGTTACAAGCCAAAATTATGGGGATAAAGGTTTGCATACAGGGGTCAGAGGAGGAATCAAAGAAGGAGTTAGATGTTCTTTGGCGAAGGGTAAAAACTGCCGCAACTATATTGAATTACTTGAAATCAAAAGCAAGAGTAATGGCTGTTCCTGATTTAGCCCATAAATCATGTGGCATCAAACTATTAGAAGGGGTGGGGCTTGTGGATAAAGAAGGTACACCATTGTCCGGTTGGTCAAGAGGTGTTGATCTCTCTTCATTTGATTGTCCAGATGAAGAAACGTGGATTGGAATTAGTAGACAACAAGGTGCTTTGGATGAACAAGATGGAGCCTATATTGGTGAATTAATTAAGTCTGCGCAAATGGTCACAGATGTAATGGAAGCTCTTGTTAAGAGGGTCATCTTGGCAGAATCTGAAACTGCTATTGAGAAAGAAAAGGTAACTTTGGGTCAGGAAGAAATAAAAAGGAAGGTAGTCCAAATTGAGAACATGTCTACAAAGTTAGAAGAGATGGAAAGGTTTGCTCTTGGGACAAATAATATTCTTAATGAAATGAGGCAGAGGGTTGAGGACTTGGTTGAAGAAACTTCTAGACAAAGGCAACGAGCTACTGAAAACGAACAGGAACTTTCTCGTGTGAAGCAGGATTTTGAGTCCCTGAAATCTTATGTTAGCAGTCTCATTAGTGTAAGAGAAACTCTTCTTTCATCAGAGAAGCAATTTCAAACCATTGAGAGGCTCTTTGAACGGTCAGTAGGATTTTTGAGTTCTTTGATTTCCTTGACTATACTTGTTGGTATTTATATATTACCATAATTCTGGCAAAATATGACACGGATCTCTCATTGCACTCATTGCTATTCAACTATCGATAAGTGTTTGCTTGAAGTAGGTTTCCTATTCTCACTCTGCCTTTTTTCTACTGAGGAACCAAATTTGAGGGGTCCTTTTTTTGGCTAGTTTGCATTTTTAAGGCTTAAGTCAGTGTAGATGTTAACTTGCTTTATAAATGCATGATAGCACTAGCTATTTTCATATTTTTCAGAACTGCATTTTGTATCTGAGTAGGTGGGTGGATGTGCCGGGCAGTGTTGGTATTCAACACTACTTTTGCATATGTTTCGTGTGCACAAGCTTTATTAGATGGTAATCGTTTTCATGAGTATCTTTATTTTGTTGCAAATCAGGCTAGTTGCCAAGACAACACAGCTGGAGGGTGAGAAAAAGCAGAAAGAGGCTGAAGTTCAGAAGCTTATGGAAGAGAATGTGAGGTTGACTGCCCTTCTTAACAAGAAAGAAGCTCAGCTTTTAGCCATGAATGAACAATGCAAAGTAATGGCCTTAAGTGCGTCGAACATATGATCTGATCTGATCTGATTAGCTATCTCGCACTGCTGCCTGCCACACTTTGGTGCCCGGTTGCTTACTTCCAGCAGACTAGATGACCAGCCAGAGAACTTTAAGGGAGAAGTAATGCTGCATAGGCAGATCTGTAATGGATATTTCTTGAAAGTGTAACACTATGAAGAGAGCAGGGAACTTGAATTAGTGCCATTGTTGTGCTTTCCAAAATTGAATCATAAAGTGTGGACTTGGTGTATTAATGAAGAAGTTTAAAATGTCCTTCTCTTTGTCAAACATCCCACCCTCTCCACTGACCCTTTTCATTTCAACTTAAAATCATAATGCTCTGTTCTGATACACAGAAGCAGAATGAAAATCTGTTCTCTTCTGGCTGGAACTGAATGGCAAACTGTTTTCTATGCTTTTCAGATAGATGACTTGGATTACACGGCAAAAATGTATCATGACAAAGATTCACGATGATCTTTCTTTGTTTCCAAGCTTAGGTTATGAGTCGAATAATTCTTGAATTGTATGCTTTGGAGTGTAATCGAGTTGATTCAACGTTGGATTTGATTCGAAAGTGGCTGGACTTGATTTGAAAGTGATAGTTTTGAGAATTCGATTAAGCTTAATTTCAAGTTTGATTAAAAAAATGCCAAAATTATACGAAATAAATGATGATTTGTATATGATATACTGTGAGTATATATAGTTTTTATATACTGTCAATGCATCAGAGACATTTTATCAATTAGTAAATTAAAAAATATTTCAAATTCTTAAAAGTAAATATAAATAAAATTTTTTAATTTGCTCGTAGATAAAATGTCAACTTAGAATAAATTAACAATATATAAAAATTACATATTATCAATACATCATATATATATATATATATATATATATATAAATTTATAAAAGAATCAAATTCGGATAGTTTTTGTACAAGACAAGTGGCAATGGCCAATGTTTTTGTAAGGGAAAAGCTGGAACAAGTGGGAACGTTGATATTTTGACGACGCCAAGGTAAGTTCGACACATCCGCCAAGATGGTAGCTGTCGTGGCAAGAATGACCAAAAGAAAAAGGCCCAGAATTTGACTTCTCCTCTTCCATGTTTTCGCCTCACCAAAGAAATCTAAAGCCCCAATTCCCTACTCAAAATTGGTCAAGCAAATCCCTAAATTCTAATACCTGAATTGAAGGTGAAACCCTTCATTGGCTTCAGGTTTTGACCCCACCTTATTTGTCTGCTAAAATGCCTCACTCGGAAATGGAAGCCCAAGGTGAAGATGGTGGGTCTGCTTCAAAGCCACAGCGCATCATCAAACTTGGCAAAACCACTGATGATGGCGACAAAAAGGTCCTCTCTTTTAGCTTCTTCAATTAATTTTTGGCGGCTTTTATCTGCATATACGACTAAAACAAAGTTTTAAATCTTTTTTTTAAGCCTTCAGTAAGATCAGTCCTTTTGCATGGTACTAGAGAAGTAGTAGCAGTTGTTTAACGCTTTTGGGATCATTCTTTTTGTGGTGTTTAAGTCCCTAAGAGCTGAAATTTTCTATTCCTAATTACAGCTAAAGCATAATTTTGCTTGAACATTTGAAAACAGGAGCTGGGAAATGTTCGAACTGGCACTTTCTTTGTTTATTGCTTAGAAAGATTTTTCCTTTTTTGTTGAGTTTTATCTCCATTATAATGACATTATTTGTTTTGTTTTCTGAATTATTTGTAGAGTACAAACCGGAGAGTTAAAGATATTGAGATTTGTGTTCCAATCGTATATGGAACTATTGCTTTTTATCTTGGTCGAAAGGCTAGTGAGTGAGTATGTTTTTCCATGATATAAAATTTCCTTTTTATTCCTGTTTTGTGGTAGAATAATGTTAAATCGATTTATCTCCTTCAATTAGGTCGCAGTCGCATAGGTGGACTGTTTATGTGCGTGGGGCAACCAATGAAGATCTTGGGGCGGTGATAAAGCATGTTGTGTTTCAGCTGCATCCCAGTTTCAATAACCCTACTAGAATTGTTGAATCACCACCTTTTGAGTTATCAGAATGCGGTTGGGGTGAATTTGAAATTGGGATTAGCTTGTTCTTCCACAGTGATGTTTGTGACAAGCAATTGGATTTGTGAGTTGTTCATTTCAGTGCTTACTTCATTCACTTGACACAGTGCCTTGTTTACTAACTAGGCTTCAATATAATTGCAGGTATCATCATTTGAAGTTGTATCCTGAAGATGAATCTGGCCCTCAGTCAACCAAGAGACCTGTTGTTGTGGAATCGTACAATGAGATTGTTTTTCCAGATCCTTCTGAGTGTTTCTTTGCTCGTGTGCAAAATCATCCAGCTGTTCTTGTGCCGCGGCTGCCTGCTGGGTTTAGCTTGCCTGCTCCAGGTAAAATTTACTTGTTTTGCCTTCTTTTCGGACTTCTGTTCATCAAAAATTTCTGTGAGGATCAGTTTGCTTGTTTCTGCAGTACCTGTTGAAAATATGAATGAGAACGGAAGGGGCGATACCAAGGATCATCCTCTCAGTCAGTGGTTTATGAATTTCTCAGAGGCAGATGAACTCTTGAAACTTGCCGCAGCTCGTCAGCAGGTAGGAATAGCTCAGTTGCTTTTAATTTTAATGATTGACTTGGTTGAGCCATTGTGAAGTGTTCTGGTGTTTGTACTTGCTGTTTTGCTGCTAGTTATGACTAGGCATGCCATATGCTTATACAGAATTCTAGTCAAATGTACAAGTTAAAGCTTCTTTTAATCCATAGTGTAGTCAGCAAGCATTATCCGTTGTGTAGATGTTTTGTCTGTCCTGTTCCATTTCGATACAAATTGTTGAGTCACACTCAGTAACCTGTTAACTTTTCCATGAATGCGGTCTACTTCATAAGCTTTTGGCCTAACTCACAAGCTTTTTTGTGTCACTATGCATGTCTAATTTAGTCATTTGACGTTCACACTTTTATCTTTCATGAACTTGTGGGACAAATATCAATATCTTTTGACAGTTTATACTACATGATAGGTGCAAGCCCATATTGTTAAGCTGAGAAGACAGTTGAGTGCGATTGATGGGATGCCTCAACCTCTGAAACCAGCGTCCAGTTACGAATGTACATGATCACAATAGGTTACTATTGGAGTTCACTTGTAGAGTTTCTATTGGGGATGACAAAGTGAACTGTGAAGAAGATGCAAAGATGTGGATATGATCAGCTGTATCAACCATATTTCTAGATTTAGTTGTCACTTATTTTCTCAAGGGCACTGGTTGTAGCTAAGCAGTATGTTAACCACTGTAGATGAGTGTCTAGCCCTCTGTCAACCTAAGAAATGAAACAGTTCTATGCAAGCTTTCTATTTTAGTGCAGATATTTTCCTTGATGTGGTTGTAGCTGAAAAGAAAACATAAACCTCACCTTATAATATTACTCTTGACTATTAATGGTCATGCTGTTAACATTTGGTGTGGGCTGTGGCATATGTACATCTTCTGCTATCGGCCCTAGAAATCCTATTGTTATTGATGTATTTACTATGTATGATATGATGATTCATCTAGCCAATGTAAATTATGCTCTTGAATAAGGAAATTGGAAGTTTTTATTACCTGCAGACATGAATTCCTGTTCATATATTAAAGTGGGCGATGATGGAAGATTGGATGTAAGCTTTACCTAAATAGAAACCAAAAGCTTTCTTGAAGAGAAATGGTTCGAGAGTATGAAAGATAAGGTATGAACGATGGTGTCAGGTGTTGTTTTCTACCAATTTGTAAGTTACATTAACAACATAGTATAAAACATTTCCTCAAGATATGAGTTGAAAGATCTTTGGAACGTGGATAACTTGTCTGAAGTAGGATAGATCAGGTGGAACAGATCATCCAGTTGTTCCATCTACGTGACTTTATGTTGTTTGGACTTTGGCGTGTGCATTTTCCTGCAATACAGTGGATTGTTTTTGATTTTGCGTGAAACTCCCTGTGACTGCAACATGTAATGCCTTGGGGGCCCTTTTCACATATCTTTGTGTTCGAGGACTTCCAAATGGAACCTGGCGGGCCACCCTTTTGCCTTCCATGTGGTGTCTGAACTATGCTTTTCTGTGTGTTCCAGTTCGATTGTATGTGTCCACGTATGCATGCGGCATTTCACAACCCAGCTTTTTTACCTATATATCAATAAAGAAATCTTCAAGCCGTGGTCCTGACTTGACCAATAGCTGAAATGCTAGATTATTATCAATTGACCTCTGCTCATTTGAGTTTAGTGCTCAACCATTTAGCTTTTGATATTGGAATTTCGTAGAGCATGATAATGCATTATCACTCCATTATTTAACCAAAAGCTTCATGTTCCCACCCCCAATTCTATCCTAATTCCTTCTTTGATCTAATCTTACCCATTTGTATTATCATCATAGGCAGAAGAAATATTACCATTTAGTGTAGAAGGAAACTTAGATATAAATAACGGTAAAAGTTGTTGAGTTCAAGCGGAAATAATTTTTCTGTTAATGAAATGAAAAGTTGTAAATATATGACTCTTTCCAAATGTGCATTGAGTTGTCATTTTTTTTTAGCGTGCAGGGAAGATGGTGTGATCTTAGACAACATCTGGTGTCAAATTAATCTATCCTGGTTGGAAGTATGAAGAATCATCGTCAAGCCTTGATCTAGAGTTACTAGCTTCCCTATTAACCCTGTAGCCAACACAGAAAGCTGAATAATTCAGGAAGGAATTTTGGCAAAGAGATTGTCATTACAATAGGAAGTTTTGATTGGTGTAGGTTGGCAAAGCTGAAGGTGTCTCTTCGGCACAATGGCAATTTGTGATGTTGAACGGCCTTGCGTAGTAACTATTTTTGTCTCTTTAAGGTGTTTTCATGACAAAAGTAACATGGCCTTCACATGCTTATCATCATTTGGAATGTGGTCATCAATCTATCACTGCATCACTGAGAAAAAAATGCCTTCTATTTTCGATCAGCTAGCCATGAATGAAAGTTTAGCCTATATATTATGACTCCAACGGTCCAACCTCAGTGAAAACGACGGCATAGCCAATCTATTTCATTCACAGAACCTGGAGAATGACACCACCTCTCACGGCCCATCCCATTCTAAGTTCTGCATGGATTTATAGGACAATGATAAACTCCTAACGTATATAACACTATTTGCACCTTCAAATTACGGTCTTATCACTTGGAAATAATGAAGTGAGCTATAATCTTAATACAAACTTGTTCTGGGTTTTGGCATGCAAGATTACATGCGTTTTCTAGGCGCTGTTATTTGAAACTTTTGGCACTTGAAACATGGGTATCTCGAATGTTAGCTGAATGAAAGGCTGCAGCTAGGTATTTGTGGCTCTTTATTAAGGAAGGATAAATTCGCTTCTGTGTTCTATAGTCTATCCAATCCGGTATTGTATTATTGTGGTTTTAGAATTTCATGTTTATGGCAGAAGCACATGGGCAGTTCCACAAGTGTTTGAGAATTCTATATGAACTTCAGAACGCTAAGTTTCAGCCCATATGCTTGAGTTACCCTCTGGCCTTAAGCATGGCACCTGACAAAGTCTGGATGTTCTAATAGTTGGTCGTCGGAATAGTGAGAGTTTATTCACTTGCCAGCTAAGCTATCATTGCGAGACAGCTTGCAATAGGTTGATAATGGATATAAAATCTAGGGTTATGTTACTTTGTGCTCTTTGAGTTGGTGAAATGTAGGGCCGAAAACAATGGATGACATAACAGGAATTTAGGAGGAGAAGCCATGCTTCCCTTTCGATGACACTGTGATTTCGTGGGGCTAAGCCTTGTTTGTTGTTGCTGGAAGCTTTCAATTGATCAGAAATATAGAGCGGTGACCAGGCAGCACAAGTTTAGCCCAACCATGCTAATTGCTCAAGAAGCCAAATTTTGTGTTAAGTGGGACAAAAGACTGGTCGATGTGTGTGTGTGTTGCTGTTGGTCCATAAACTACCGCAAATTTGTTCATTTCGTGACTTTGGGACAAGCATTCAATGCCCTATGGCCTATGCTCCCATTGCAATCCTCAATCACTTATTCAGGTACATTTTACCACGAGAGATTGGGGTGAACAGGCCTCCAGTGGTCCTTCAAAGGTTTAAATGAAAGTATGAAACCAGCTAACATTTCAGAACTAGCTAGCTGCCATGCCTAATCCTGAAAATTAAGTTTTTGATGAAAATGCAATGCCTTTCAAGAAAAAAAAGGTGGTTTCATACCTTTTCAGACAAAACACAAGGCCATACAAGATTTGCTTGACAGAACTATGGAGATCTCAGGGTTGTCACTTTCAAGGTAATTGTTCTCATATAAAAAACAATAATAATAATTCAACACATAAAACTCTTACATTACGAGGTTTAAAAAAAGTCACTCTACATTAATTTCCGCTTGAACCGTGATATCATGTCATAAAATATTAACTTTTATTGTTGTACTAAGGTTTTTCTCTCCACATAAATCTGATGGCATTAAATCCTTCCATGGTATCTCTTTCTGTTTCAGTTACTTAGTTCATGGGAAGATTAAGCCAATGGCCAAGTTAAGAAGTTTAACTTTCTGAATCATGTGAAAAAAGTGTGATAGGGACGTTGGTTTTTGTTTTATCTTTCTGTGCGTGAGAGAGAGACATTAACACACTGTTTAATATGGCAACTGGAAAACGTATGATAGAGTGAATTTTCTCAGCCTTAGAATGAATAAGGTATGTATCAGAAGAGACAGATGGTGGAAAACTTGAGAAGAAAAAACCGAGAAAACTGGACCCATGCTGTCCTTGGGAGAGGCAACGGGTAGGCTAAAGTCCCATTGGGATTGGAACCTCCATGCCTTTGCATACAGTCATCTCCAATACATCCTTGGCGATCTATTCACTTCTCCCACACACCACATGACTTTGTTTCAACACAAAATTCTCTCTTCCCACGCTTCCCCATGTATAAATACCTTCCCCCACCACCTTTCTTTTCCAATTCTCTCCGTTAAGGCTTGCTTAATTATTCCTTTCCCACCACCCTTTTAAAGCTTGAGTAATCTAGACAAGATGGCTATCAAGAAATCAAACAAACCAACTCAAACGGCGGCTATCAAACAGATTCTTAAAAGGTGCTCAAGTTTTGGCAAGAAACACGGATATGATCATGAAGGGCTTCCGGATGATGTACCTAAAGGCCATTTTGTTGTCTATGTTGGAGAAAACAGAAGCAGATACGTAGTTCCAATATCATGGTTGGCTCACCCTGAGTTTCAGAGCTTGCTTCGAAGAGCTGAAGAGGAGTTTGGCTTTAACCACGACATGGGCATTACAATTCCTTGTGAAGAAGTCGTTTTTCGCTCTCTAACAGCCATGATCAGATGAAGAAACTTTGAGATTGAGTCAGGAGATTGAAGAAAAGATGATGCAGTCAAATACCCTAACGCATGAATGGTTTTTTATGACTTCAGTTGTCATTTTCTTCTTCTTTAATTATTTACAATTTGTATATATTGTGCATGTACGTAAGTTTTTCCCTCAAGTTGCACGTATTCCACGGCTCTTGAGAGTATCCTTAAAAAGCAATGAAAAGATTTCATGGGAAAATCCATGGTTTTTAACTTGAATAATCTGGCTTTCTTGCTCTCCCTCTAAACAAGCGTGGACTTAGTTATATATGCCATCAATATAACTTAAGGATCCTAAAAAAAATGAAGAGTTTAGAATTTTAAAACAAGAAATATTTATATATATATATATATATATATTTGTAACATATACTAAATGCGGTTGACTTTGTGGAGTTTAAGTTTCTTCAGCAAGTTGAATCTCAGGCCTTGCATTGGCCACTGGCTACTAGTGCTTGATTTGAAGTATATCAGATGGAGAAATATCAGAAGGTGGAAGATTCTTTTACATCAAATCATCATCCAAACTTTCTTTCCACTTTACTTTTATTAATGGCTTATTGATGTGAATGATTAGTAAGTAGTTCACCTTTCATCTACAGATAATAAAGTTCTAACATGATAGATATTAAATATCTTCAACCTCAGCCACCATGTTTCTTCATCTTTCTAGGCTGATAAAGAAAACTTTTCACCCAAGAAAAGCAAAAAAGAGAGAGAAAGGAAATCACCTAGATTATAATTTATAAAGTAAAGCTTTTAGACAAAGTTGTCTATGAGGAAGAACCCTCAATGGCATAGCTGGAAAATATGGAGGTTTAGAGCTTTTAAGGTGTTTCTATCATCTGTTCAATTAGGATGTTTATCTTTTGATGTGGTTTGACTTTTGATAAGATGGAGGCGTGAGTGACTAGTATTTCATCGATTGCTTAATCTCCTTCCATTAATCTTTGTGCACTTTGCACATGCAATGGGGGTCCACTGTTTGCTAGGTGGGGTTCCTTAAGCAAATTTCTAGTTTTTTTATCCCTTCCCTCTAAGCAGGTCCAGAAACAGGTGATATTATTAGCTGAGCCACTTGCATGAGAAAAAAAACCTTTTTTTTTTTACTGTCAAGTATCTGCTAGGACTACGGCATTCACGGTGATGGTCCTGCACATTGAGGGTTCAGATTTGTTTTCCATGTCTCTCACAATTGTATCAGTTGTCTGCAAGGTTCCACTGCCCTGTGATCAATGGTGAGAAAAAGCTCACAATGCCGACACTGTGATGAACAAATATAAATTTTGGAGCTGCAGAACACATTGATCTTGTATGGAACTGATTGATATTTCGTTTTCCGTTCTTTGATAGCGAAGCCTCAGATATTACTTGTCACTTGTCAGTGCCAAGATCTTTCTCAAATCATGATCTAGGTTCAAACAAGAGCTGGGACAGCATCTTTTTGGATTTGTTTCCATTGATCAAAGCGTGAAACAGCCATCAGAGATTGGCCCCACTGTAATAAGTTGAAGATAGAATCGTTTGATGATCGATGGCTCTTGCAGTTTTGCTTTACTGGCAGTGGCATGTATATACGAGACACCTGTTATGCATGCTTGAAAAACATATATTTAGAGGTCTCTTTCATTAATATTGACTAAATTCTTTTAATGTTAGTCTCTTTCTTAGCTATAGTGAGTCTTCCACACAGAACGGGCTCAATTCCAAGTTCACAGCTAGAACAGTGGACTTCTGTAAGTGGGTTCGGTGAACTGAGTTGTAGGGCAGACAATGGTTACGCTATATGACTCTTGGTTCTCATTTTTTTGAGGGGGTTGTGTTTGATCACAAAGCCATAAAAAACCAGACTTAATTCTTCCTTGCCTGAGTTGTGATTAAAAATTCCAGGAACCAAATCTTTGCAAAATGAATTCTGTTTTCTTCTTGCTTTATGCCTCACCATAAAATCAGGCTTCTTTTATCATCAATGCATACCTTGTTCAGTGCATTTGGCAATCTCAAACAATGTCAGAGATGACACCTTTGTTTTTACATTTATTGTTTGTTCTTGTATGCATCGATTATGCATTTACAACAAGGACAGAATTGCAGTTCATTGTTCATAACCCAGGCACTTTTTCCTTTGGCTGATAGCAAGGAAATTCGATCTGCCATTTCATTTCCTCATTACTGTAATTTTTACAATGTTCAAGTTCCAATTAGAACTCCAACTACAACCCAGAGAAATAGAGAGGTAAAAGGAAATATTATCTAGGACGAATGGGGCCAGCCGATTGCTACGGCAAATTCAGAGTTTCTATGAACTATTAACCTCAATCTTAACCCCTGACATATATCCTATTAACCTGGAAATCTATACAAAGCTAAAGGGCATAAGCCTAATGCCCATTCTTTCCTTCTAAAGAAAAAAGATGGCCAAAACTATGCGAATGTTTCTCTTGCTCAAGAATAGAAGCAGAGAATGTTGACTTGGTACGTCTATGATTGAGGTGAGATGAGCTCACTGAAGACCCCAATGAAAGATTGGGCTCAACATCCCAGGGACTTCAAGTGGAATGACTAAAACGCAAGGAATCCTCACTCACAGATTGCACATCAGCCGAAGCTACACTGTCTGTCTCAATATGTTCAAAGTCATCAGAGCTGCAAATATCCTGTACCTTTGAACCACTACGATTCAGTCTTCCTTCTACTGAACTTTCACCCAGCAGCTTGTCATTGTGCCAAATCTGATGGTTCTCAGTCTGAGGGTGCAAAGCTTGCAACTGCCTCCCAAGATGGTAAATCGTCTCCTGGCATGCTGCAAGCTTTTGTGCTGCATCTTCTATCTCTCTTTCCTGCCAAAAGAGTGACAGGATAGACACTTTCAGCTAAAGCTTTTCAAGCTAACAGTCATTCCGAAAGCATCAAATAAGGAAGGAATATCCTGATCAGTTAACCCATGGCCTTTATATGATGGTGAACACAATAGATCAAGCATAAAAAATAAAAATAAAAACCAAGAAGGGATTACAAACATTCTATACAACAAAAGTGCATGTAGAGGAAGTGCAAGAGGTAGCATATTAATCACCCTAGCGGCATCTTCAAATGGCATATCCAAAAGACCACCAGTTGATTATAAGTTTTCACATTTTCTTGTTAATATTTTCTCTGAGTAGGTTCTCCATCAAAGGTATTATTATGCTACATACCTGTTTGATCTTCATGTCAGAATCTCCTAGTGCCGATGACGAGCATACAAAGAAGGCTGTGTTCCTTTAACAAAATCAGAGTATTTACAGAAAGTTAAAAGACATAATGCTTCAGAAGATCATGACTCATGTAATATAAACACCAGTAAAACAACTGATGAAGCTTACAGTGCAACATCAAAATAATCATTGACTTCCACATATTGTACGTATTGTTTATCATTTTGGAATGCTCTTTATCTCATTGATTTGATGAATTCCCTTTTCTTTATTTGGTCCATTGATTGCCTATTAGCAGATCATGCTTGCTCGCAGGATCATCATGCATTATGAATCATCGCTTACCTTTGCACTTTGTCCTCAAGATCCTTGTATCTAGCCAGGGCATCCTGATGGCCACGCTTTTCTTCTTGTAGTTCATCATCTAACTGCGCTGACTTCTCTTGTAAAAGGTTTACCTCAGCTTCTAACTCCTTTGCACGCACTTCTAGTGACTTGTAAGACTCGGTCATACATTTCAGCTGAGTTTCTGCCAGGCTGTAGAGATTTTGAGAGGAAGCCAACTGTAACTTCAGTTCAGTTAGACTCTTCTCTGTTTCCTGTAGCAGCAACTTTGCATTTTCAAGATCCTCAGTTCTTCTTGCAAGATCCACAGCCATATTTTCTTTATCCAATTTCAGCTGTTCCAACTCTTTCAACAAGCACGAGCATGATGTAACATCTGGTCGAAAACTTGGATCTGAGATTCTATCTTGAAGTACCTCCGGGTCGGGACAGGAATGATAAATATGGTGGCACCCTCCAATGCATGCATGTTTTGATGGGTTATGTTGTACGACCTCATTTTCTAGCAAAGCAACCTTGTCTTTGCAATCATTATTGCTGGCATTTCTATCATAACCGCTAAATACTTCATTAGCTTTGGCAAAAACATGAGAGAGTTTCAAGATGAAGTCAACCAAACCCTTGTCGTTGAATACGATTTTATCCACAAAGGCAGAGAAGTTGTCTAATTTTTTACTTAGTTCATGCCCATCTGTACGAGGATCCTGAACTCTTATTGCTTCCCTGCCAAGTGATAATACAACCTGATGAATCTGAGATATCGCAGATGCCAAATTTTGCTTTGTAGCATTGTCTTGATCTAAGAATATCAAACTCTCTTCAGGTACATCCTTCTGATTGGAGGGATCATAGCCTTTTTGAACTCCCTCATATAAATGGTTGACTGGGTGCTGAGGCAGAGATCCTTGTATTTCCAGCATAGCACATTTGATATCCTCCAAGACCTTTCCCAAATGCACGTCCTTAGTTTGAGACTCAAAAATCGTAAAAATCTTTGACTGAAGCTTTAGGAAGGGCAGATTTTCCTCATCCTTCTGAAGCTCGGTTGAGGATCTTATGTTTGAAGAACCCTGCATTGATGATGGACTAAAACCTTTGGCAGCATTACATGGTGTATTATTTTCTGCTTCACAATTTCCAGCATTGTCTGGATGGCTTGAAACAGCATTAGCTCCACCAACAGCATTTGACAGACATGCCAACTTCTCCATCTCCAGAAAGTCATCCATCAATTCCAAGCAATTGGAATCCTGTTGCTTGTTAACTTTATGACTACTCTTACCCCTCCCCGAATGAGAGATATCAAAGGTAGCCAGTAACGAAGCTTCAGCTGAACGTCCTTCCACATCAATCCCATCTTCGGACAGGGAAGTGGTACTGGGTGCATTGCTAGCATACTGACTTGAAAGATCATCAGCAGGGTGCTCAATGCTTGACATAGGGGAGCTTGTTTCATGATTAAGGGCCTGTATTTGTGCTTCTAAGCTCTTGACCCTTACACTTGTCTTAGCATACATGTCCCTGGTAGCCTGCAGTTCACTATTGCGACAGGCCAATGCTTCTTTAAGCATCTTTGTTTCCTCTTCCATCTCCAACAAACGCATGGTAAGGTAATCAGTCTCTTTATGGGACTGCAGCAAGTTGTCAGCAGAAAATTCCATCTGTGGAGACACATTTGGATTAGGATTCTTGACCACATTCCTTCTCGATTGAGGTCCACTAAAATCTTGGCCAAAATTACAGATTTCTTGCTTCATTTGGGCCAATGCAGCTGGCCCTGGCAACCTCTTTCGAACAAGGCCACGTAACCGTTGGCACTCAGCCTCTAGTTTAGCAACTTTGCTCACACTTGCTAAATGTTGCTTGTTTGCTGCTTCTGCAGATCTCATGCTGATATTCTTTTCTTCATTGCGAATTTCAAGCTCCTTAGAAACCATATGCAGCTCATACTTCAGTGAGTTTATTTCCTTCTCGCGCAACACAAGCTTTTCCTTCATAAGCTCAATTTCAGCTTCTGCTTTAGATTTTTCTACCTCGATCTGAACTATCAAATTCGACCGCTCCTGCAACGACCTTGAAAGTGCTTGGTTTTCAGCTGCTGCCCTCAAAAGCCCTTGATCTAATTCAACTATTTTCTCTTCAAGACCAAGCTTTATTTTGTCCCATTGTATAGTTTTGGCTAGAACAACATCATTCAACTTCTGCTCACTTACCTCTTTCACATTCCTCACCTGTCTCATACACTCCTTAAGAGCCCCATCCAAATGGGAAGCTCGATCCTCTACTGAAAGCTTCGAGAGAGTAACGGTTTCAAGTTGTCGTTTCAATGCAACAGCTTCGGCATCCGCCTTTTCCCAACCTAAAAAGTACATAAAACTTCTCAACCATCATTCTTAATGGTAGGATTGCAAGTGAATATAACTTTCCAATCCATACCTGAAACAGCTTCCTCAGCAACTTTAGCCTGTTGGGTAATCAAACCATCCTTGGATTTGATCTCTGAATGAGCTGCAGATAGCTTCCCTTTCAAATCCTTCACTTCATCCTCAGATAACTTGACTTGATCCTTCAACTTGTTAACTTCATCTTCTAACCCCGACAAACGTATGTAAGATTCCATTGGTAATTGAACATAGTTTAACTTCTTACAGTTTTCCTGTCAGCAGAGAGCAAAACATAACAAAACCCAAACACCAAATAATCATGAACAAGTTTCATAAATTGTTAATTTAATCGCTTTTCAAGAGAAAACATCTAACCTGATCTCCAAGAGACGCCAAGGAAGACAATGAAGCACCGGCTCCATCTGATATAGCAGCCTGTTTGTCAGTTCCAGCTTTTTCAGAAGATTTCTTCTTCCATGGCCAACCTCGTCGGTCCATTTCAAACTATATACTATATCCTGAATCTATAATCCGAAAGAAACAAAAAAATAAATAAATAAAAGCAAAATTTTGAATGAAATTCAAAAAAGAAAATCTATTTTTCACTAGGAAAGAAGAAAAGCTGAATTGACTCACAGGAAGCAATGCAGATTACCAGCGATCACTGAACCAAAATTGATTTTGAAGAGTTACAAATCTTTCTTTTGTTTATTGATTTTTGTTTTCCTTCTTCACAGAGTGAAGAGAGAAGAACAGAGACAAGACAGTGGGAGGAGCGGGGTTGGCTCCACTTTTAAAACGCTCCCCGGAATGGGAAAAAGCGACGGCGTTTGTCATCACGCAAACGACCTTTGAGAAAGCTTTGAATTTGATCCCGCATCAGGCCCCATGAGACACGTGGCAGTAATTCTGATTTGGCAAGTTTGAGTGGAAGATATAAAATTATTATTTTATATCTAATTTTTTAATTATTTTTTCTTAAAAAGTGTGGGGTTTTCACTAATTTTCACCACATGGTTGGTACAACTCTCCTTGACCTCCATGACCTTGTTGCTTCAAAGTTATGAAATCTTCATTAATATTTTCTAATAATTGCAATATTTTATTAACAAAAGTAAGATAAATTGTCCCAATAATTGCATATATCAATTTATTTCACAACTAATTGTTGATGGATTTTAATGGTTTTTTTCAACAATGTACCTAACACATAATGTTATAATTGGACAATTTAGAGTTAGTTGTTTTATGAAATCAAATTGTTGATGTCTTTTTTGCATAGATGGAAATGAATTGGTTGGTATATCTATTGAGCATTGAAAAAATTTGTTAAGTGTAAAATTAAGATGGAGAGTATAATGAAATCTTAACATGACTTAATTACAATCCTAACATTAAAAAAAATGAATAAATAGAGTTTGTTTTAAATATTTCAATTGAACAATTTTTGATTTCTTAAGTAAAAAAGATAATTTCAATTAAAAAATTTTGAGTGTGATTATAGAGAAAAGATCCTCTTAGCTACTTAAAAATAATAAATATATTTTAATCTAAACTTAACTCAAATGGTTTATATAATTAGCACATTTGTAATTGAAATCTTAATACTTGCAATTCTTTTTTGTCTATTATTAGGTTTTGACTTCTTTTGAACTAAAAAAAGGGTTAATGAAATATCCACTATTTATTCTACAATTTAGAATGCACGTTCAATTAACATATTGTTAATATTTATTCAAATAATATTTTCTTTTTAATTTTCTTTTTAATTCTCACAAGATAAATTTTATTGAATAAGTTTAGAAAATTATATATAAATTATCTTTTAAATAGTTAAATTTTTTTTACATGTCTTAACTTATATTATTTTTTTTAATTTTTAAAAAATATAAGTTTGTGAAATTTTTATCTTTGATTATTTTTGTAAAACTATTTTAAAGTACAAATCTTCCAAAGAAAATATTTAAGTAAAAACTAAATAAAATAAAAAAAATATAATACTTAAAAATTTTATTTTTTATTACGAGTTCTTTCAACAATGGATTCACTATAATTATAAATAAATTAATATGTATGTTGAAATAAAAAAAAATTAAAGAGAAAAATAGCAAATAAAAAATGGTCCTCTGTCCAAGAACAATTGGGTCTGATTTGGAGTTGGATCATGGCTTATCTCTCTTCTTTTGTTGTTTAGCACAATACGCACACAGCAAAAAGCCCAACAGCAAACCCTAAAACCCTAGTGAGGAAAATGTGAGTATATAAATACTTTAAACCTCAATCCTTAACTTTCAACGCCACGGCTCTCTCTTCAATCCGCCGTCTCCAAGGGAGAGGTCTCCTCGTGGCGTTATTAACACAAAATGGGACGAGTCATACGAGCTCAGCGTAAGGGTGCGGGTTCCGTCTTCAAGGCTCATACGCATCACCGCAAGGGTCCCGCGCGATTCCGCAGCCTCGACTTCGGTGAAAGGAATGGCTACCTCAGAGGTGTCGTTACCGAAGTTATTCACGACCCAGGCCGTGGCGCGCCCTTAGCTCGCGTGGTGTTCCGTCACCCTTTCCGTTACAAGAAGCAGAAGGAATTGTTCGTTGCTGCTGAGGGTATGTATACTGGACAGTTCGTGTACTGTGGTAAGAAGGCTACTCTTATGGTCGGTAATGTGTTGCCTCTTAGATCTATCCCTGAAGGAGCTGTCGTTTGCAACGTCGAACATCACGTTGGTGATCGTGGGGTTTTAGCTAGGGCATCTGGTGATTATGCTATTGTTATTAGTCACAACCCTGATAACGACACCACCAGGTCTCTGATTCTTACCCCATGTTAATTTTCATTTTGATTTGTATTTGTTTTATATGTGATTATCATTTGGATTTATTATTGATAATTTTTTTGATCTTGCTTTGATTATTGCTCATCCATTGGTACAATCTATGGTTTATTACCTATATCTGTGCTTGAATGTACGTTTAGGGTATGAGAAAGAACTTCAATACAATTGGTGGATGCATAGGTAGATTAATTGTTAACTCATGGAATGTTAAATGAAAAAGCATCTGTTCAGATAAGGATTCTGATTTCAAGTCAGTATTCAGGTTTTAGCCCTATATCTAGTGTTTAGAGTTTAGAGGATGTGCTTAGTGCAACGGTAAAGGTTGCTCCTTTGTGGGAGTCTTGTGCATTGGGTTTGCCCTTTATGTAGAGTTTAGAGCTTGGTAGACTTTCACTGCCCATATTATGCGAAATTTCATAGTTGTATTCTGTTTAGTCGAGTATCATTGGCCATACATGGGAAATGGGTTGTGATTAATTATATATGGACATGGTGGTGGAAGTTTGGAGTAATTAGTTGCTTATGCAATGGCCTTTTGTTGTGTAATCTTTACAGGATCAAGCTTCCATCTGGTGCCAAGAAGATTGTTCCCAGTGGCTGTCGTGCCATGATTGGCCAGGTTGCAGGAGGTGGTAGAACTGAGAAGCCTCTTCTTAAGGCTGGTAATGCTTACCACAAGTTTAAGGTGAAGAGGAACTGCTGGCCGAAGGTGCGTGGTGTGGCTATGAACCCAGTTGAGCATCCCCACGGAGGTGGTAACCATCAACACATTGGTCATGCTAGTACCGTTAGGCGTGATGCTCCACCTGGACAGAAGGTTGGTCTTATTGCTGCAAGGAGGACTGGTAGGCTCCGAGGACAAGCTGCCGCTACTGCTGCCAAGGCTGATAAGGCTTAGGCCTAGTGTTTTACTTGTTTTAGCTCTTTTGGCCTTCATTTTTACATTCAATAGTATTAAGCACATTTATACTAGAAATTTTGGTTGAATTTTCAGATAATGCTACTATTTGGATTTGTTTCAAGGATGCTAATGTGTTCAGTTTGGATTTTTACCCAAGTGTTTTTATGTCGGTGTTTCTGATCCTTGTTTATCTCTGTAGCCTGTCTTCGGTGTTACTGGTATGGGTGTTGAGGAAGTTATTAGAGGTAAGGGAGATGGCTGGCAAATTGGCAATGACATTTGGAGATCAGAGAATGTTTCTGATTAGCCAACTCTTGATTAATGGTTGTAGATATTGATTTGCTATTATTGCTTGGTAGCTGATCATTGACTGGTCATTATACAAATCCATTTTTCTTTGTGAATCCATTAAGCTGGGCGTTTGGCGTGCTGTCACAAATTATGGTAAGATGATTTTCGTGTTTAGAAGATTTAACACAAAACATAAATGATATAAGTACATGAATTATCAGATTATTAACACAAGAACTGTTAGAGTCAACGAAATTAAAGAATTTGATCTTGGTCAAAAGAAGATGGTTAAAGTTTCAGGGAGCGAAGAATAAAGAATTTGATCTACGTTTCCGGTGATTATGCTTACAAATGCAGTTGCCCAATGGACTACCTAATGGGCCATAACCCCAATCGAAATCTCCAAGTGAATCCAAAGTTCCAAACAAACGTGGAGTCTTTCTCCTCAAAACAAACGTGGCCGAAACTTGGCATGTCCATGGATACTTGAACGACCCGGAGTTCCCTCTCTCTGACAATCCGAAAGAAATGGCTTCGACTGTGGGGAACCTCCTCCTCAATTTCTTAACTTTGGCTTCATTGTCAATTCTCTTTGCTGACAAAGCCTTTTCCATTCGGATTCCGGATCGGATCTCAAGCACGCCCAGGGAACTTTCAGACCATTCCCTGAAAACCGCAGTTTTCGCTTTCGGTAGCTTCTGGAGATCGGAAGCCGTCTTCGGATGCTTACCCGGTGTCGTTCGAACTACTACCGGTTATGCTGGTGGATCCAAAATCAACCCCGAATACAGAAGCTTGGGAGACCATGCCGAATCTGTATTGGTCTGTTATTTCTCTTCCTTTCTTTCAAAACGCTCCCTTCCATTTGCTTTCCTTCCATTGTTCCGAAATATAAAGCTTGGTTATATTTAATTCGGAAAAATTTTGTTTATAATTCCTGAGAAAATGCAGACATTGATCTGTTAGTGATCTGATTTGAGAAACGATTGAAAAGACTGCTGTAATCTCCATTGATGAATGATAAGCAGGTTGAATATGATCCCAAGGAGATTAGTTTCAGGCAACTTTTGGAGATTTTCTGGTCTAGTCATGACTCAAGACAGGTATTTGGCCAAGGTCCAGATGTAGGCAATCAGTACAGGTAACCATCATGATCAAACGAACACCATATTGTTAGTTCATTTCATAGTTTCTTAATGATAAGCTTTCATGGCTGAATTCAACCAGGTCTGTTATATTTACAAATGGGACTGAAGAGGCTAGATTAGCTGCCATGAGCAAGGAAAGGGAACAAACCAAGTCGCGGAGCAGCATTGTGACAACTCAAATTCAACAACTTGGATCATTTTATCCTGCAGAACCTGAACATCAGGTTTATTGCTCTCCCTTTTCTTTTTCTTGTTTGAGTGAGGCAGTAAGGAGGTCAGGGTGTGTGAGTAACTGAGTATTGTTTGTTGTTTTTATGATCCTCAAGTTGCTCTAAGTTGTAACTTGCCTTAGAATATAATGTGCAGAACTTGTTGGATACATTTGAACCTGAAATAACACTTGGTTTGGTTTGGTGGCATTCTTGTTTAGCAATGTATAAGGATTCTAAAAGATTTCTCTTATTAGGAGCATGCTGGTTATGGAGTTATTGTGAACTAAATCATTTGGATTTCATCTCTGTTTTGAAGAAGATGGTTTCTCCTCTTGTCTAATTGCAAATTTTGTCATTTAATTGCCACTATTGTGATGATCCTTTCTTTATTTGTTTCTTTTCCCACAATGCTTAATTTTTTCTTGTAATTAGATCATTGTAGTTAGTAAGCTCAAGCATGGCTGTTCATCATCATTATCATCAAAGCCTTTATTTCAATACTGGGGTACATGAATTAATATATGAATTCATTCTAAGTCGTTAGCATGAAAAGGGACATTCCAATGGAGTTCATATAATAGTTCGTCTCATAAAAATTAGATGAGTTTTTGAGTGATTGGTTGTCCAAACCTACCGTCAACTCTCTTCTTTTATCCAAATGTGAGACCAGCTGCGTTTTTTATAACACTTAAGACAGGCGGGGTCTCAAGCATGACTGTTGTCTTATAAAAATTATCTATTGATCCACTAACCATGTTTTCTATGTGCATATGAATTTGGATGACTTAAAACTGTATGCTATGATGAACGGATGTGCTAAATAGATTTAGAAGGTCAGAGTGGCGAATTCATTTCGATGTTTTGAATGTGCAGAAATTTGAGCTCAAACGCCATCCGTTGCTTCTACAGCTGATAGGAAATCTGCCTGAAGATGAGCTCGAGGGGTCGAGTCTGGCTGCAAAACTAAACGGATATGCTGCAGAGCTTTGCCCCCCAAGGATACAGAAACAGATTGATGCAAAAATTAATGAAATCATTAGAAAAGGCTGGCCTGTTTTGAGAGATATATAGTTGGCCATTGGAGTACAGTTTCAGATGAATGAAACCAATCTTGCTTCTTCAGGCTGAGGCACTTGATTTTGTGGGTTCTATATATGATCTTAAGCATATGCTGATTGATTGTTTGGATGGAAATTCGATCAAATGTTGTTTTTCACATTTTTACATTTGAAAATCTCTTTCCATAAAGAGAAGTCCATATTTACAGTATTTTAAGGTCTGGTTTTCTAACGAAAGCCCACTCAAAGGCCCAAAAACATATCCAAAGGATCCAAAGATTAAGCTAAATGGCACCCGCTTGTTAGTATGGGACTTTTGTTTTATCTTTAGTGACTCGGGGTGGTTATGATAATTTTAAGTACGTTATAAAAATATTCACAAAACCAAACGAAAACAAATGAATTAGAATTTTAGTTTAGTGACGATAAAAATGATTTTGAGATACTTAATAAGTAAAAGAAAATTTTAAGTTTAAATTCTATCAAATTTGCGAGTTATGTGTAAGATTAAAAAATTATACATATGAAATTGACAAAAATTAAAAAAATTTATTTTGTATTTAATGTATTGAAATGAAAAAATTATAGGTACTCTAACAATTAAAGGGTACTAAATTAGATTTTAAGATAACTAAATTGATTTTTATCACCAATGAAAAAACGCCACGTCAGAAGATAAATACCCGGCTTTCTTTACACGACGAAGGCCAACTAAAACAACAGTTTGTATTCTGTTTTCTTTCTTGTACTGTCTCTCAGAAGCTGCAAAGATAGATTCGGATCGTAAGAGGAAGAAATCTTCGGTCTCATCCGCGGATCGAACAGCGGCGGCGGAGAAACAGAAAGGCAAAACCCCCTCAATCTCCACCAACCACCATCACCACCACAAGAAGAAGAGCAAGATGTCATCGTCGACGGCGGCCAATCACGTTAGGGCATCTCACATACTGATCAAGCACGAAGGCTCTCGCCGTAAGGCTTCTTGGAAGGATCCAGAAGGTCGCGTCATCTCCAACACCACCCGAGACACCGCTGTCTCACAGCTCAGTGCTCTCCGTGACGACATCATTTCGGGCAAGGCTAAGTTCGACGAGGTTGCCTCTCGCTACTCCGATTGCAGCTCCGCTAAACGCGGCGGGGATCTCGGTGAGTTTGTTGAATTGATTTCTGTGCAAAGGCTGAAGCTTTTAAGGATTTTGCTGATTTAATTTTAGATACGAGAGTAGGTGGCCCCGATTTGGAACTCTAGTTGTTATTTAATTGAATTCTAAACGCGACGGGGATCTCTGTGAGGCAAAAAAAGAAGCTTTGAGTAAATAAATAGATTGAAAAGATAATCTCAATCGAGTCATAAAGGTACAGGATTGTTTAATGAGGCACTTGGTTACTACAAGGCTTCAGAATACGCTGCAAAAAACAAAGTTTTGAGGTAAATTGCAATTAGGGTTTCAAGTCTTAAAGATATTGGAGTTTTGGGATCCCCTACAATTGCAGCTGTAATAGCTAACTTGGTTTACTCAACATGTTGTTACTGAGTTATTCATCAGCTTAAGAGATATCCTGTATGTTTTAGCTTTAGTTTTGTTGATTAGTTTGCCTCTGTGTTAGTGTATTGCTTCAAAGGGTTAAAGTCTGATAGGTCTCAATGGCTGTGTTTTGCTTTGGAGGTCAAGATTTTAACCTGGCAAAACAAATTACATGAACCTCTTAACATTTTGCATAATTTTTTGACAATTGAGATATATCATTTTATTTTTCTTAACACATAGAAGCTTAGAATTTGACCAAAGCCTTTTACATCTGATTTTTTTTGTTTGTTATCTTCTTTCATATTCTTTCTCGTGGTGGTAATATTTCAGCAATTATCTTACCAGGTTAAAGCCCTTTCTCGTGTTTCTTTCGCAGCTTGTGCTTTTAAAAAGAAATAACGATAAAATTAGATTTTCTGCATATATAAAATGGTATTTTAAATTTTCCCAATAAGTCTTCTTCATTCTGAATTATGAGGGAGTTTTGACTACAGATTTGATCCTAAGTTTCCAAGGCACGCTAGTTTTTCCACAACAAAAGATAGCCTATCGCTCAATTCGAAGACATTTTGCAATTATGGTCATGATATGTATTTATGTCATTATTGACCTTGAATACTACTAATCTATTAAAATATTGGTATACTAGTGTAATTTTTTTTATCTATATATATCCGACAAGAAAGATGCCCCAATTCTGATTGTTGTTAATTGTCCATGACTTTGTGTTACTTTGTACCAGCATTACATGCCATAATCCAAACAAAACCTGATACAAACGTTTTGTGCAGGTCCTTTTGGTCCAGGCCAGATGCAAAAGCCATTTGAGGACGCGACATATAATCTTAAGGTTGGTGAGATAAGTGGTATTGTGGATACAGATAGCGGGGTTCACATCATTATGAGAACCGGTTGATTATTGGTAATGATGCCTGGAAACGTTGAGTGATTAGTTCTGTTTGTTTGGCAAATGTATCCAAAAATATTCTGAAATTACTTCTGATAATGCCTATGGCTAATTTTATTGAGTGCTATTTACACTTGATAATGACTTAAATGCTTGGAACAACTTGGTTGCTGAAGCAAATTTAATTTGAAGCCATTTGGTCGTGGTGTGAGATTGTCTGCTTGTTTGTAATAAAGCTTTTGGTTATAATATATTTCTCCTCCCTCTTTTCCCTTTCCAAACCAATCAGCAACGATATGTCTCAATAATTCTTTACAAGGTCATTTAATTGGGAAATGCCTCCGTTCATATGATGAATGAGTTATTACAGTTTTATTGTATTAATGTGTGCTTAATTCATGAAGAGTAAACGGAAAGGAAGTTTAAGGCCTTTTCTCTACTACCATTTTAGTGTACATTTTGTGATTCAAAGGTTCGTGTCTTCATGCTATTGTCATGTAATGTCCATCAGGTTTTTGCCTGAGGAGTATCTTGACATTCACCACTGACTTGTGACGGCCAATCCTGTGTTGCAAACAGCACCTGAGAAAAGCGCATGAGCTAGTTCACTTTGTACGGACTCGGGTATGGACGGATGGAATGATTGAATCCAATCCGTCCCGTCCGTCCATACATACATATATATATATATATATATATATATATATATATATATATGTGTGTGTGTGTGGGAGTTCAGCTAGTTAGTTCCAAAAAAGCGAACGGCAGAATGAATAGACAGATTTAAATAAACAGACCCCTCTCTCTCTCTCTCTCTCTCTATATATATATATATATATATGAGTTTATATATGATGCACTGACAGTGTATAGTTTTTATACACTGTCAATGCATCAGAGGTTGACACTTCATCAATAGGTCCTTATGGGCAAATAAAAAAAATTTATTTATATTTGCATATAAGGGCCTAATGATGAGATGTCAATCTTTGATGCATTGACAGTGTATAGAAATTATACACTCTCAGTGCATCATATATAAATCCTATATATATATATATATATAGATTTATATATGATGCACTGACAGTGTATAGTTTCTATACACTGTCAATACATCAGAGGTTGACACCTCATCATTAGGCCTTTATATGCAAATATAAATAATTTTTTTTATTTACCCATAAGGGCCTAATGATGAGGTGTCAACCTCTGATGCATTGACAGTGTATAGAAACTATACATTGTCAGTGCATCATATATAAATTCTATATATTTTATATATATATATATATGAGTTCGATTGATTCGTTCGGGTGGGAGGGTTAAACAAGTTGAAACGAACAAACTCATGTATGTGTGTGTGTATATATATATATATATATATATATATATATATATGTATACACACATGCACAAACAAGTAAATTTGTATCCCTATTCTTATACATGTAGATTTGTATTTACCGTATGTATTTATATATATAGGATAATTATTTCATATATCACCAGTGAAGCTTTTTTACTTTACAAGTGAGATTAGGGTCATAACATATGTCTTATTTTTATAAGACGTATATTATGATCCTAACTCCACTTGAAGAGTAAAAAAACTCTACTGATGATATATGAAAAAATTATCTATATATATATATACACAAATATACTTGTGTTTATGATGCTTTATATATAGAATACAAATAAATTTATTTAAACCTCTAATTCTTTATATATATATATATATATATATATATATATATATATGTACAAATTCGAATTTATGACTCTTTGTTCATAAAAGCAAGTGTTGGCATTGGTACTTTCTGTGAATTTTGAATAAAAACCAAAAATAATTATAAATTGTTTGCCGAATGTTTTACTTGTTTATAGCTTTAGTCGAAAAGATGTAGTTTAATATATCAATTATATTTTTAAATAAGTATTTAAGAATTAAAAAGTAAAATAGAAAAGGATCCGTTTTACCCAAAAAACGTATAAAGTAAAATTTTTTTTTTGTGTAAATTTCTCGATATTCGAAGGTTATTTTGGACTCTTATTAATTAAAAGTCAAATTTAATCGGATCTCATTTCGGAGATTCTTTTAATATTATTATTTTTTATCAACAAAACTCGAATTCAAAATTTTACTTAAAAGATATCAATTTTCTTTTATTTGACCCAACAATAAGTAAATGAATTGTTTTTCTTTAACAGCTTCAAATCACCTTTACACTACAACCATTTGACATCGTTTAAATCATATTATAGTCAGCCATTCTTTAGCTCTAGCCTGACCAAATTCTGATGTCAAAAATCAAAGACAATCCCGAGAAATAAATCCTCAAAATCAATCAGAAAACACACCCGGTAAGGAAATGAAAAGTAAGAACAAAGACTATAGCAGCAGAATTTTCCCAATTTTGGCACTAAAAAGGAAAAATACACGACTAAATAATGCTTTGATCTCCTTCCACGTGTACGGTTCCGATGATTCTTTGTCCACGTTGGCAATTCTCGCGCCTCTTAATCAACCAAACGTAGGGCGACACTCACGTCGGACACAGATCCCCCCTCGCTATAAATTCCCAGTGTCATTTCCACGTCACATCAAAGCAAATCGTTTCTCTACACTCTTCATTGTGACTACGTGATCGCTTTTGGTTCTGTCTGGTTCGCTACTTTGATCACCATGGCCACTGCTGAACCTGAAGTTCCGGTAACAGAGCAGCCGCCACTGGCAGCAGAGGAGCCAAAGCAGGCGGAGAAGCCTGTCAAGGAGAAGAAAGCCAAAGCTGCTCCAAAGGAGAAAAAAGCCAAAGTTCCGAAGGAGAAAAAGCCTAAACAACCAAAAACCGCTGCACATCCTCCTTATTTCCAGGTATTTTCCTGTTCCTTGATCTTTAATTCTATGGCTAGTTTGCTTTTTAATATTAATTAACGGTGGATTGTTGTGCAGATGATTAAAGAGGCGCTTCTGGCTTTGAAGGAGAAGAGTGGTTCGAGTCCGTACGCCATAGCCAAGTACATGGAAGAGAAGCACAAGGCGGTGCTTCCAGCGAATTTCAGGAAGATCTTAGCACTTCAGCTTAAAAACACAGCCGCCAGAGGCAAACTGACAAAGATCAAGGCCTCTTACAAGCTCTCGGAGGCGGGAGAAAAAGGGAAAGCTACTGTTACAAAGGCTAAAACAGAGAAGAAGTCCAAACCAGCTGCAAAGCCAAAGAAGTCTGAGGCAACAAAGAAGCCAGCAAAGAAAGTCGGAGCTAAGAAGAGATCAACTCCTGCGAAACCTAAACAGCCTAAATCTATCAAGTCACCTGCTGCCAAGAAAGCTAAGAAGGCCACTGCTTAAAACAAAGTGTAGAAGGTTTTTCTAGGTTTATGCTTGTTAATGCATGGTTGTACTCTGGCATCAGTAAAGAATCTGCAATGGGAAACTCACTTTTGTATGTATGGAACTCCTTGAATTTGCCTTGGAATTGGGTTTTCTCCATATCTTTGTGCGCTAATGAAGTTCATAATGATGAAGATGAAAAGCAATGAGAACGTGAATATGATGATGAAGCAGAATTGCTTTTCAAGCTTTGTGGTCGAAATTTCTGTTGGATTTTAACCAAACAAACTTCCTGTGCTTAACGTGTTTGATGTTTTCTTCCATTTAATCTCAGCCACTATGTAATTCGTTCGGTTCTGTCGATGACTCGACAGATAAATTTATTTTGATTCATATAAAAAAATTTAATAATTTTCTTTGTTTTGAGTTTTAAATTGATTGAAAGTCACAAATTTATCGGATAAAAATTTAATGTATTGTTTACAAATTAAGATAATGCTAAAAAATATTTTATTCACCAAAAAGGTATGTACTATTTTATTTAAATTTTAATAATTTTTAAAAAAATGTATATAATAATCTTAATTTAGTTTTATTCAAGGATTGGATTACCGTCTAAATTCGAAAGTTTGTTAATTTTTAATGGATTTGGATAAAAGTATTAAATTTGTTAAATAAGTTTGTTAATTTTTAGTAGATTTGAATAAAAATATTAAATTTGTTAAATAAGTTTGGACTTAATAATCGATGTTTGTTAAAAATAAATTTGGTTTGAGTTCGTCGTTCCTAGCCCATATATTATATTTTTTTATTACTGTTGTTGCCAAAAACAACAATAAATATTTGCTGACGTCGGATTCTTGATCTTCGCGTTAGTCTGTCTCCAAGAAATCTGCGAAATAGGAAAAGTCAGAGGGCGCAAGGGTTTTCCCCTGCGCGCGCACTCCGATGCTTAAGTCAGACAGGGTTTTGACAGGGTTTCAGTAGGCAAATAGAGCTTAGGGTTTAAGAATGATACCTGTGACCTATTTATAGGAGTTATTTTGCGCGTAATTACCTTTAAGCCCCACAGCTTAAATAATAACCTAGTAGATCATTTATGGGCCTTTTGAGTCCTCTTTCCTCTTGGGCTTAGATTATTATTTGGCTCAATGGTCTTCAGCTTTACTTATAAAAAAGCCCAGTAATAAATGACCTAGTCCACATCAATTGCTCCCCACTCTTTCGCAAGGTTTACCTTGTGAAAGAGTATAAAGAATGAGCTTTTCAAATTCTTGTGCTACCCTCTTCCTGGGATTATCACAAGAGTCTTTTCATCTTCACTTGAGGGCTCAACTAATGAACTTCATTATTATTTGTAGCAGAAACGACATCGTGTCATTAATTTTTTGTCAAGTGCCTTCTATTAGCTAAGAGAAAGAAAATCGAATCTAGGTTAAGGCCATGAGGGCACATCGTTAAGAAGTGTCATAAGCGGATGCATATGTTCTTATCTGGTTTCATCAGATGTGGTTTGTACTCGGCATGCTTTTGATTGGTTGAAGCTTGATCTAGATGCTGAGAATTTGGAACCTTTTCTGAAGATAGACACTTGTAAAGATTTATCTGATCTTACTAGCTCTTAGAAGCCTTTTTGTCGACTCGAGATGGTCAAGGTTCTCACAAGTTTGGACGAAGATTATTTAGATAATCCAGAGACTAATTTTCCTAAGGATCAAGCTCTTGACATTATAGCACCTCATGATGCATATGCATGGGTGCCTATTAGTTTCAATACTCCTTTTCATGTAGAAATTAATCTATAGTGCTCCCCAGCTCTTCTTATGAAGCACTTACATCTAAAGAAGAATTCGTACTTGGGTATCGCATTTATCCGTACACTTTATTGCTTAAGGATTTCACAATTTGCCCATCTCGCGCATTTTTCGCTTAGGGACTTTATAGAATTGCCCGTCTTGCGCATTTTCGCTTAGGGACTATAGATTTTTCTCGCGTAGGGACTTATTTTTGCCCGCCTCGCTCATTTTTCGCTTAGGGACTTATTTGTGCCCATCTCGCATCTTCTTCTCGCTTAGGGTCTTATTTTTGCCCGTCTCGCGCATTTTTCGATTAGGGACTTATTTGTACCCGTCTCGCGTCTTCTTCTCGCTTAGGGTCTTATTTTTGCCCGTCTCGCGCATTTTTCGCTTAAGGACTTATTTGTGCCCGTCTCGCGTCTTCTTCTCGCTTAGGGTCTTATTTTTGCCTGTCTCGCGCATTTTTCGCTTAGGGACTTATTTGTGCCCGTCTCGCGTCTTCTTTTCACTTAGGGTCTTATTTGTGCCCGTCTCGCGCATTTTTCGCTTAGGGACTTATTTGTGCCCGTCTCGCGCCTTCTTCACGCTTAAGGTCTTATTTGTGCTCGTCTCGCGCATTTTTCGCTTAGGGAATTATTTGTGCCCGTCTCGCGTCTTCGGCCAGCTTCTGTTTTTTTCTTCTTCTATTCCTGCAGCATGTCTATCAAACATGGAGGATTATCATAGTACAGATAAAAATAACTGGCCTTTCGCTTCATAATGTAGTATTTTCAATTAAGTGGAATAAGTAACAATATAATTGCAGCAAATGTTAAAACAATAATAGCAAATGTTTACCACCAGTACCATTCCAAGTCTTTGTCTTTGAAAAATCTGTAAAGTACGAGTGCTGGGATGTTCTGCTGTCAACCATGGATTGTGCACTAAGTCGTGCCTCGGTATCGGCAATCTACCTTCACGAGCTTACCAAAAGTTGTTTTCGATCGAACCAAGCTCTTCCTGGCTTGCTGCCTTACACGACAGTGGCTAGTGCCTGCCTCGGACACCTGCCTAATACAATCACAACTGTTAGAATGGACAAGAAAATCGAAAGCATATTATGAGGGTACCTCAAATCTGCTACCACCCGCATGTCCCTTGCTTGGTCGGTGAAGACTATAATAATGTGCAAGGGACTTCGTTGACCTTGCATCTAAGCAATTGGCCACGTGCTTTTTTCTAACTCATCAGCAAATAGCTTTCGTTTCTTGCTATCAATGGCAATACTAATGGGGCGTCTTATGTGGACCATCACCCCTTCACTGTCTCTTCTTAATGCACCAGTGTGTACTTCCGTGACATCACAAGGGCCATTAATTTGGACAAAGGCTGCCAACCTGATTTCTTCTTTGCTGGGCATTCAGCCAGATCACCAATCGAGCTCTGCCGTATTCATGGAGAGCTTCTGCGGCTAGGCTCGCCAAAGTCTTGCTTGCAAACCAGAGTTCTCATTGTCTGAGAGAGCGCATCCTCGCTCGGTCCTTCATTACATGGGTGTGCACTTTTGTCACTCTAAATGGCTCACCCATAGAGTTCTCTTTCCTAGGTGAGTTCCTGTCTCGGTCGACAAGGGCTTGCTCGCCTGGGTCTTAGGATGGTCGTATTCTTGCTCGTCAACCACAACCATACACGCGTGGCTGTCGCTAGCTCGTCTGACCTTTTGTCCTTTGCCTGGTTTCAGCTACTTGTCTATGTTTTTATGCACCCTGAGCGAGCACTAGCTGGCGTTTAAAGTTTTGGCGTGTTCCCCGAGGTCTTTGGTTAGGACTCGTCCAATAGAGCTCCCCTGGACTTACGCTCGCTCATTTTAAGCTCTTCGTCCAGCTTTTTTCCTTTCCCGGGCGAGCTCATCTAGCATTGTGTGCGTATCTCTGCCAAACCTTTTAACTTGTTCCTTGCTTGTCCATCTAGATTGCTTCTCGCCATAGTGGCTTACCGAGTGGACTTGTGTTCTTTTGCCAAAGAGCCCTACAGCGTGCTTCTTCTCACCCTTTAGCTCACCCAGACAAGCTACGTGTTCGACGGACAGGTCTGTCGCCTGTACAACCTCTCTCTCATTTTCTCACCAAGGGAGATGTCGTGTGCGGGAATCATTGTTCGCCTGCTTTAGCTATCGCGGAGGCGAGCTATACTCTCACCATGAAGCCCACCGCGTGCGAGAGCAGCTTTCTCGTTCAAGCGTGTCGCGTGTGGGAGCCTGCGTCCGTGTGTTGCGTTGTTCTTATTTCCAAACTCGTAGCCGAGCTGGACTGCCTTGTTGCTATTGGCTTAACAAACGATGATCTTCCCACCCTTGTTTATTTCTCCAGCAATGATCATTTCCTATTGAGAGCTAACATTATGCAACAAGGATCATTTCATCCATATATTTTACCCTTTTGCACAAACTAGAGTCTTGCTGAGTACTGTATAGACCAAATTCAATTGACTAAACTCATATACATTTACCTTTCACATTCCTAAGCCCTCTAGAATCCTATGGCATTGAGCATTACAATCGTGATACTCACTAGATTGGAGTGCATGTATTATCGTTCTCCAAAAGCCAAAAGAATCAAGAGCAACACAACCGAAGCAACACTCTAATTTCATTTTCATCCTCACTCTTATTTAATCGATTTTTTTTAGACGATCGCAACAGATTTTTCGCCGGCAAACCGTAGCAGTTTGCCGGGGAAAAAGATGGAATCAATGGCCACTGATGATCTTCGCGTGAATTTACAAGGCAATAACGTTACCTCCTTGTGCCGTCGCATTTCTCGGGAACTTTAAGCGTATCTAATGAAGATACAACCGATTGATTTCAACCCACTAGAAGAGGTGGCATTGTCTCGGTTGGATACGGTAAAGCCGGTGGTGAAATTGCAGTTCAAGCGGTTGTTTGAGTGGTAGTTCCCTAGGAATTCCCCAGTGGAAAAGGTCAGTGCTGTTGCCGCCGATGAGCTGTCTTTCAGCAAAGAATGTACTACTGAGTTCGAGCCAAGCTCTGTTTGCTTGGCGAAGGTGGTGCAGAACTTCATCGAGGAAAACAATGAGAAACAACAATCTGGTGCGGTTATGTGTAGCCGTAACTGTTGTCACTGCTTCAATCGTAACTGCACCGACAGCTCCGAAGAAGAAGCTGATGGTTCTGGTTTTGGTGACTCCAATCTCACTTCTTCTGTAGAAGCATTTTTCTTTGACGCGCTAGAAACCATGGATCGTGAAATAGCTTGCATGCAGGGGAAAAGTGCGTCATGCATGGTGCTGTGTTGCAGGAGTTCATAACGTGAAAGCCTAGCAGTGCCACGTAAGCAGAATCACCACCGTTCATCACCACATGCATGGCAGGAACGTCAACGGGTGCGTACACCACGAGCGACTCCGCTGCATCTATGCATGTTTCCTGTAATATCACCATGCTGCTTTGGTTTGCGTGAAGATGATTTTTTGCATTTACCTCCCATTTCAATTTTGTCATGGCTTGAGTCTCCAATTAAGAGAATACGATGCTGATGTGAAAGCCTTGCGTCCTCCTGTCGCAGGCGAAAGCCTCTCTCTCGCCCGAGCCTGTCGCGTGCAAGAGGCTCTTTTTTGCGCCCGATACTTATCTCTCGCCTAGCATATTCTACTTTTGTCTTTGATACGTTAATTAAGGCTAGAATAGATGATACTTCGACAGGCATGTGCGACAGGTTAGTCACTCTCTCGCTATCTCATGCGGAAGTCACTTTCTTGCCCATGCTATGCGGGAGCCACTCTCTCATCTAAGGTCTGTCGTGCATGTCAATGGTTGCGCGAATTACTCTTTTGCGTGAGCCTCGTGCCGGCTTGTGACAAAGTGTCTGTTGCATGTCTCTGGGCGTGAAATCTTGGGTTCGACAGATTGTTCTGTAGCGTGTGAATTTTTTTTAAATAATTATATATATTTTTGAGGCGCGACAGAATCATTTTATTTGAGCGTGAAATCTTGTGCGTGAGACTTGATGGGCGACAGACTGTTCTGTGCGCGTGCACGTGCCACTCTCTCGTCATTATTGCTTGCATGTGTCGCAATGTCTATCGTCGCACAGACTTGGATGATTTTAAGTTTAACATCCCCTGCTAATTAATATCAAATTGAATTGTTTCATCGATTTAGATGCAGTTCAAGACAAAAACGATTTGCCTTTCCCAGGTGAAAATTTTCAATTTATTAATTTGCATGTCTCCTCAAAAATGGTTCAAATCGTCCATGTCTGTAGGCTGCTGTGAGGTATGGGGAGCACATTTTTTTTTTTGCTATTAATGATTGTAATGATTAAAATTCAAATAGGTAGCATATTCTGGTTCAAAACGAGAGCCACTTTTTTTTTTTTGCTATTAATGATTGTAATGATTAAAGTTAAAACCGATGGCATATTTTGGTTCAAAACGAGAGCCATTCTATCGCCCAGGTCTGTCCACTCTATCGCCCAAGCCTGTACATGCGAGAGCCACTCAATCGCCCGATGCCTATTTGCGCGAGATCCATTCTCTCGCCAAAATGTTATCTCGCACGGAAATTGCTCTATCGTCAAGGCCTGTCGCACCTCTCGCCCAAGGTCCGTGGTGCGCGAGAGCCACTTTCTCGTTAAAGGCCTGTCGCATGCGTCTATGGTTACGTGAATTGTTCCATCGCGTGAGCCTCGTGCTAGTTTGCGACAGAGTGTCTGACGCATATCTGTGGCATGCGAATCACTCTGTCGCCTTAAGCCTTGCGTGCGACAGACTGTTTGTCGGGTGAAAATTTTTTTTTATATTTTTTATTTGTTTGGCAATAGACTCTTTATGTGAGCGTGAAACCTTGTGCGTGAGACCTGATATGCGACAGACTGTTCTGTCGCATGCACTTCGCATGCGACAGACTATTTTGTCGCGTAACTGTGCACCTTTTCGCAGCCTACATCCCCTGTCTCCCACAGATCGTCTTTTTACCATTTTTTGTTATGGCTTTTTTGTCTTTTTCCCACAGACGGCGCCAATTGTTGTTGCCAAAAACAACAATAAATGTTTGCTGACGTCGGATCCTTGATCTTCGCGTTAGTCTGTCTCCAATAAATCTGCGAAATAGGAAAAGTCAGAGGGCGCAGGGGTTTTCCCCTGCGCGCGCACTCCGATGCTTAAGTTAGACAGGGTTTTGACAGGGTTTCAGTAGGCAAATAGAGCTTAGGGTTTAAGAATGATACCTGTGACCTATTTATAGGAGTTATTTTGCGCGTAATTACCTTTAAGCCCCACAGCTTAAATAATAACCTAGTAGATCATTTATGGGCCTTTTGAGTCCTCTTTCCTCTTGGGTTTAGATTATTATTTGGCTCAATGGTCTTCAGCTTGACTTATAAAAAAGCCCAGTAATAAATGACCTAGTCCACATCAATTACTTTTAATATTAATATATTTTTAATTAATTTTGTTTTTATGTAATTTATTTTGAATTTAAATTTTTTTACTCTTTATGTAAAATTTTATTCAAATTTATTATGTTACATTTATTAATTATTATATGTTTTAATATTTTATATTTTTTTAAAATAATAATATGAATAAGCTTTAACGGATTTGTGCTTATTTATTATATGTAGAAATGGATTTAAACAAAATATTAGGCCCAAAAAATAGATTAAGTCAGATTTTGACACATTTTTACTTCATTAACATTTTATTTAAATTAGACTCGAATTCAGCCCTATTCAACTCATAAATAGATCTATTTTAATTTTACTTATAAAATTTAAAAACTAAAAATATATTTGATAATTGTCCAAATTTATTTGAATCAAACTAAGACAAAAATAAATATTTTTAGGCTTAATAGCCAAATAAACTCTCAACCTTTAGCACAAAATGGAATTAAGCCCTTAACGTTCTATTGCGTAGAAATCAGTCCGTAAACTTTTATTTTATTGTAAATAAACCCTCAATATTTTAAAATTATGCAATTAAGTCCAAATCTGTTAAATGACACTAACTTCCGTTAGTGTTGCACACATGGCATGCCACGTGGCAGCCAACTAAGCTATCCACATCAACTTTTACGTTAGATGTCCAAACGACAGTTAGTATCATTTAACAGATTTGGACTTAATTGCATAATTTTAAAAGGTTGAGAGTTTATTTGTAATGAAATTAAAATTTATGGATTGATTTCCACGCGATAAAACGTTAAGAGCTTAATTTCATTTTATACTATAGGTTGAGGGTCTATTTGACTATTAAGTCATATTTTTATTTAAATGGATGGTTTTTTTTTTATTTAAATTGATTAAAAAAACTAGAAAAATGAAAACAAGTGAAGACTTGAGCGGCTTAACCGGTGTTAGTGCAGCAACCAATCAGAGTTAATCTAGCAGCCGTTAATTTCTTGTTCACTAATCTTCCCTATAAATACCGAACTCACCTCGCACCGCAAATTCAAAAATTGAATCTAGAGCCATCGGCTTCATTCGTTTCAGGTATTTCTTTCCCAATCTTTTCTTTCCACTGCCTACATGAATCCGCTTTTCGTCTCATTTGTTTGAATTTGATGTGCATTTTACAGGTGAAATGGCGCGTACCAAGCAAACCGCTCGCAAATCCACCGGAGGCAAAGCTCCCAGGAAGCAACTTGCTACGAAGGCACGCTCTTTTCTCTATTTCTCTCTTTTGCTTTTTTTTAATTGGATTTGATTTCGTTTTATATGGTTTAGGAGTTTGATTTTGGCCTTGATTTTCCGATTGCAGTAAAGTTAATCTCTTTGCGATGTTCTTTGCATAGTTTTAGGGTTTGAGTCATCATTGACTTGTTTATTAACCTGATAAACCAATGTATTTAGAAATATGAACAACGGTTCTTCAGAATAAAGCATTTTGTGTCTGCAATGTACGTCTCTGAGCATGCAAAAGATAAAAGCATGCTGTGCAAATCCTCTGCTTGAACCGAACTACGCACTCTTATAAGCAGGTTTAGGTAGCTTAGTTCCGAGTTCTGAAATATTCCTAGGCACTATAAATTATGAAAATTTCATGTCTTGTTGAAAAATAGTTGATTTTAGCATCCTTTTCAAGATTGTAAATAGGTACAGTTGCTTGAGCCGTTGCACTTGTGCTCCTGCCAATAGGAGATCAGTTATACAATGTATATGCATTGATTGTAAAATGATAAATTCGTAAAGAAACTTGGCTGGGGAGAAGTAGTGTCTACTTTGTATTGATATGATTGAAATTCATGAGATTTTTCTGTCCAATAATCTGTCCTTCCTTTTTGATTTAAAGGCCGCAAGAAAGTCTGCACCAACCACTGGAGGAGTCAAGAAACCTCACCGTTATCGCCCTGGAACTGTCGCACTTCGGTATGTATCTTTTCATCATCATCATCATCATCAGAGCCTTTATCCCAATAGATTGGGGTAGGCTATATGAACCAATATCTAAAATCACGTTAGATCGTCCATATGTATTTTATGCATTTTATTTCTTTATCCACAATCTTGTCTTCTGGAAAAGATACCCCTATCAATTATCTTATTTGTTGTTGTCTTTTAAATAGTGAAATTCGAAAGTACCAGAAAAGCACTGAACTCTTGATCCGCAAGCTGCCCTTCCAGCGCCTTGTCCGTGAAATTGCACAAGACTTCAAGGTATTAATTTTTCAAAAGAAATTTCATTTTTATTTCACTTTGTTCATGAATGCAGCCCTAAGTGAATTTTGGTTGTGCAACTTTTTGTTAGACGGATTTGAGGTTCCAGAGCCATGCAGTTCTTGCACTTCAAGAGGCAGCAGAGGCGTACCTCGTTGGTTTATTTGAGGATACAAATCTATGTGCTATCCATGCCAGGAGGGTGACTATCATGCCCAAAGACATTCAGCTTGCCAGGAGAATCCGCGGTGAAAGGGCCTAGATGATGATGTTTTTTTGTGGTTCTGCCTTTTGTTTGTTAATCTGAACACTAATCTTCTTGTGGAAAAACTATGACCACTCCATTGAATTCTTAACCCATTTATCAAATGTTGTTCATTGACTTGAATCATGGATAAATAATCTTGCTTTGTTGATTGTCCTTTAATCTCCTCTATTATGTTTATTCTTTTCTGCTTCAATTGAGGTTTTCGGCCACCTGTTGTTTGTTTAGTTTTGGCTGTGTAACTGTTGCGTAATTTTGTCGACTGACATGCTGTTAGTGACTTAGTGTGAAGATAGTAGCAATGTACAATTTTTTTTGTTCATGTTTGACAGTTGTATTACTTGCTCTGTCATTTCACCTATAGTGTCATTCTATCTCTGGTATTCATTTCTTGTTATTCATTGGTCCTGACCAGGTTGCTGATCATAAATTGGTGATTTTAATTTTGTAATAACATGCCGTTGGTGAGAAAGCAATTATTTGCTTTGGTTCGGGCTGGTCCCATAATTAGATGTGTATATATTCTAGAGTTGTATGTTCTGTTTCCTGAGCAGTTTTTGTACCTAGTCTTATATTCTCTTAACATCCCCAATAATCTGAGGATGAATTGTTTGAAAAGTTTAGTGGGTTGCATATCGATGTCTTTAATGAAGTCATTGTATTAGACGTCTTGGAAATATTCACTTATAGTTATATTTGGAATTTTAAATTGGTTGAAATTTATGATGTGATTTTGATAAAGACCAGCCTGTTGACTAATTATCTGCATATGTTGTTAGTGATGGCTTGTGGGCATTAGGCCTGTCTGTTTGAATTTATAATCATGCATTGAATGGTTTTTTTGAATGAATAATTGGTTTGTTATACTTTTCTTTACAGCTCAAACCTTCCCTAAAAAGAGCTCTTCCCTTCAGAATATCAGTTAGAGAATTGTTCTTCACCTATCACAATATTTGGTTAAGGTTTTTATCATAAACCTTTTATGCATATAAACTTGATTGATTTGCATTCATGACTTGAATAACCAGAGTGATCAAGTCAAACCTAATCTATTGACATGGCAATGGGTTAAGGAGAAACCTTTCGTGCATATGAACTTGATTGATGTGCATTCATGATTTGAATAACCTGAACCAGAGTGATCAAGTCAAACCATCTTTATTGACATGATGGGTTGAGGACAGCCATTGCACAGTTTTAAAGAATGGATGAGCGTTGGTCATGCCTTCAAAGTTCAAAGAAAGTCTTCCAGTTGTATCACTGCAACATCATTGTACTGAAACTTCCTTTTCGCATTGTGATTTGGTTAAAGCTCCATTGAGTTCTCTAGGTTCCAATACTTTCCCAAACGATCATTTTCATGCTGAATATGGTGTTCACTTCTTAATCATGAGAGTAAGAGAGAGAGAGGTTGCATTTTCATTTTGATAATATTCCTTGGAGGGTGCAGTTGGAAGGAGGAGGGAGGGGTGTTCTTTATTCTCTTTTTCTAGGTTTTCTACCTTACCTTTTTTACATGAAAAAACTCGTCAAAGATGGGTCTGTTTTGCTTTGTTGCGTGTTATGATTGAGCATCATTGTTCTCCAAAAGGATGCTTGGATTAGTCAACCATTCCACTATTTGCTATCCATATTTATCATCCTTCTCACTCTGCAAAACAGCTTAGGAGACGTGGAAATTCTTGGTTGGCCATAACTCGTAAGCTTAGACTAATACACACTCCGACCAAGCTCGGGAAAGCATATGAAACAATCACAATAAGATTGTTCATTCTTTCTCAAGTCAAAGTTTGGTATCTCAATTACAAGGTTTGATTCTAATGAAATTTTCTGTTTTCTCTTTTCTGGATTTGAGTCTATGCCGGTTGGCCAAGCTTTCTTTTACTAGGTGAAGCACAGAAACAGGGTAATGTGACGATTACAGTGAAGATCAGATCAGGGCCCTGAATATGACTGGAAAATCTGAAATTTGGGTTGTTTGGTCCACCTGATAAGGCTGGAAATCGGCAAAAACATCTCTTTGTCCAATCAGAGAATCATTTTGGCACAATTGCACATTCTTGGTGCAATTGTTAGAGAAAAGGTAGTTAATTATCTCTTAATTATGGTTGAAAAAGTAATTATCAAGTGTTACTTAAAGAAAATTAATGTAGTTGTTCTCGTGGCTTGGTCATGTTGATGTGTGGCACTAGGAGGACATAGGAAGGCTAGCCATAAACAGGGTCAAAGAAAAATGTCCATAAAGAAAGTTGCAAGGCATGCCCAACAGGAGCCACGGTGCCCAACGCATGCTAGACAAGCCATGGACCCACCAAGCCCACACCCAGATGCGACGACCGTGCTGGCTAATGTCTGATCAATTCATCTAGATCTATGTGTTCCTAGTATATCTGGTATTGTTACTTTCTAACAGGGATTCCCTTTGGTCTTAGTGCTCTTATCCTACATCACGCACGTTTTGTTGCCAAGAAAATCATATTAAGCATGCATGGATAATAATACATCTTCAGCTTGAGAAAAAGAGTCGATTTTCATTTCCCAACTTACTAAACGTTGCGAAAGTAAAACCAATCTGAATATAAACTAAGTGACAAAGCCGCATGAACCTTGGCTGGAGAGAATTATTGGCCTATGCATCTTTAGGGATGGTGAAACTTTTACTAGGCTCTTTAAAAATGCAGGCACACCATCCATGGCGTACTGCAGTCACTGTGTCTTTAAATTTCTCGCAGATTCTTAGCTGCATTTTAAGGGTTCAGTATTATGCTATGAGCAGCTGCTTGATCACAAAAGAGAAACTGTTTGAGAAATGTTACACTCACCTTGATTTTTCTCCCTTCACCATGACCATTGCAAGAGATATATTTGGTAAAAATTATATACAGCAAGCATGGAAGAATCATGGTGGCATGCTAGGCTTGTTCAGACCTTGCCTGTAGTCACACCGACCACTGCCCCGACGATGATGAAAAGCCTATTAAACTAAGCATAACGTTACCAGTAGCTTAGCCCTGCTGCAATGCTCCAGCCTGATCAGTCTCGCTAATCAAGAAAATATGATATTCTTTCATAGAATTGCAGACTAAGTATTTAGAATATATCGAAAAAAGCTTGAAAAGCGTCAGCTACATGAGAATTTGATCTTCACTCATTTCACAACCATATTTTTACAAAAAATATATCTCAAAATGCATCAAATGTTTATAATACTAAGCGATAAAACCCTCTTCATGATCTTCTGTTTTTCCTTCATTTATCAAATATGCAAATTCCAATGTCACAATCTGAAGTTGAATTCAAGAACTCGTTCAACTTGCTTCCTTCTTCTCTACTACTATTCTGTAATAACAACAGAGCCATGTCTGAGTTATTGTTGTTATTGGCGTCAAAGCTATAAACTGCTGCTTTTCCGTCATATCTGTCTTCTTGGCTCAGCTGCGAAGCAACAAACTTGTCAAGGGCTCTCCAGTCAGTCACTCTGTTGGTGCTGTTGCACATTATTCTATTCTGCTCTTCTTCTTCATAATTAGTGTTCTCCGATATCAGAGATACCGAGCTTGGCCTCTTTATTAATGGCAGCGATGGGCTCTCTAGCTGAGGTAGCTGTACAAACTGATCAGAGTGCACAAAGTTTAAATTATCTGCCTCCGTCTCCTGCTTACACAAGAAACTTTGGGGTAAAAAACTCTGGGATTGCCTCGAGATGTACTCGATCGGATCAACCACGGAGCTTATGCCACTTGCTTCATCATAGAAATAGCTCAAGTCTCCCCCTTCAATGCTCTTGCTTTGAACAGTGGTTCTCTTCTTAAACGCTCGGCAAACCACCCATCCTTCCTCCTGCAAAACGTAAAAAACTAATTAACAAAGCTTTGTAGTCTGCATTTGCTTTAATCTTGCACCAAGGAGATTAAAGTTTTCCTTTTTTCAGTTTGAATATGTGTTCTTTTGGCTTTTGCAAGCGTTTCTTTCTGTTTGGTAAAGAGAAGTAAGTGGATATTACAACCAAAGGTGATGACAGAATTTTGCTTTTGACAAACTGAGCAATGAACATGGGTGCCAGAAAAGGAATCTGAAGAAAAGCATATATTATATTTTGCTATGAAAATTATAAGTGCTAATCATTTTTTTGACTTAGAGATGGTGGAATAGTCACCTTTCTAGAAATCATATTATGTTTGATTCCTATTAGATTGAAACAGCTCTTACGACGATCGCGGTGAAATTTTACTTCGTCACCGATAGTTAGTTGTGTATTAGTGACAAAAGTTCATATATTTGTCACTGAAAGTTTGATTTCGTGTGAAGAATTTACGAGGGAGGCACTAATCAAGTAATCATCCTGTCCTAAGAGAAAGAGTCCAAAAGCTTTTGGTTCATGACTGATGATAGTAATGGATGCCTAACTAACCCTTTGTTTGGACACTAATACGTAAAAAAGAAAGTTTCAAATAGTAGGTCAAGCGAGCCTGTTCAAAGCTACTCAGAATGTTCGACGACCATGAACACAACATATACACTTTTTCACTTTAATAACAACTCTGTTGACAAAGAGAGGGATAGAAAATGATCAACACAGACAATTAATTAAAAGTAATAATAATAATCATATATAATATGTTTATGCTTGCCTGTGGAGGTCCATTCTCGTCGGACTCAAGCCTGTATTCATGCATGATCCAGTCAGTTTTCTGTCCATTCGGAGCTCTTCCTTTGTAGAAAACAAGAGTCTTCCTCATGCCAATCAGCTTTGATTTATCATACACTGCTTTGTCTCGCCCTGTAGCTTTCCAGAAACCAGCCATGGTTGCTCTGTTAGTTCTTGTACCTGTTGGATACTTCTTATCCTTGTGGCTGAAGAAATACCACTCGTTTTGCTCCTCATATCCGATCCGGCATCTCTCTGCACATCACCAATGTATTTGTAGGATTAAAGGAGTAAAAAGATATTCAGGTTAACATCCATGGCTAGGGTTATTAAGTTCTCATGCGAGTGGGAAAACCCTAGCTGTGGATCTTAACCCAGACTGCAGAATTGATCAGCAAAAAAGAAACCCTAAAAGATCATCAATACCTTGAAGATCCCATGGTTCGATCCTGTAAAGATCAATGTCTCTGATAACATCAAGATCAATCTTCTGTGATGCAACCTTCTTCCTCAGATAGTACCCAACAAGCTCCTCGTCTGTCGGGTGGAACCGGAATCCAGGTGGGACACAAGACTCCATTGACTCCATCATAACTGTTGTTGCTGCATCAAATTCACCACCACAATTAGCACCAACACTCTTGCACTTCATTATCTCTAAATCATAGCCAATAAATCAAACTCAAAAGGGTAGAGAAATTTAAAGAGAAAGGGAAAAGTTAAAGACAACAATGAACTCTCTCCAATCAAAAAGTTGACAAGCGTTATCATAATCATCAGCTAGCTAGCTCATTTGGCAGTGAGCTGCAGTCGTTTATCTCTCTGATCAAGGTAAATTAAAATCAGCCCGTGTTATAAAAACAAAACCCATTATTTCATTGATGAAAAGTAGTAAAAAAAAACAGAATCATGAGAGTTTGTTTTTTATAAAAACCGAGAGAAGTTGGAACATAGCTCTCTCAAGGAAACGGACAACTAGAGGTTTGAGCTAATGATGTTGTCTTGTGTTGGTGAATGGTGGAAATGATGCATCAAGAACGGGGTTCCATTACTAAACTATTATTATAAACAAATTATTATTAAAAAAAGAGAAAAAGGGTTCGCGAATGCAAACTCATCAGGGAAAGTTTTGCTAAAAGGGTTGGGTAGAAACAGTTAAAAAAACAAAGAACTGTTACTATAAAACACATTTGAGTTTGGGATTTTGAGTTCTTCGGTAACATGAGATCCGGATTTTTTTTTTCTTCGATAAATGGGCATGGTGGATGACGTTATCACAATTAAGCACGCGTTCGTTGAGAGGCAAAAAGCGAGACACAGTTTCCATTGGATCAAGGCCTGACAAAGAGCATTAGGGAATAAAACTATAATAAAGAGAAAAGAAAAAGAAAAGCAAAGCAGTGTTGATTAGGCACTTGCAGAAGCTGTGTCTCATTGCGAATGAAACGGGCTCTGCCCACTTTGTCTGTTTGTCGAGAATTTCCATAGCACGTCTGACCTCTTTTCCTACTGATATCAGAGAAAAATGCTGAATGCTACAGGCTTTGGCTCTCGATTCTCAATATAAGAAAACTGACTCGTAAACTTATTCAGATTTTGGTAAGGTAAGCATTCATGTTCTCACAGGTGAGAGTCAATAGATCGGTTAAGGTTATTTTGTCAGCCAGAGTGAAAAGAGAGATGGCGAGGTGGAATCCAATCCAGCTCAGGGTTTTCTCTCAACTAGGTTAATTTAATTTGCTCAAGTAGGAAAAAGAAAGAACTCCTTCTCCGTGGAAAGTTGAGAAGAAATCATATTTATAACCGGTTGGTGGGTTAGTGTTGGAATGTGCAGATGACAAAGAAGTAAACATTTTAACAAGATTTTACCAATTTTTACTCTTCTATGGAATAAAGTGGTTTCTTTGACCAAGCAAAATTATGTGAAAAATAGAGAAAAATGGAGTGTGACATATCCAGGCAAGCGATGGGCTGCCTTACAAACAGAGACAGAAGGCAGAAATTCTACAAAGAAGGTGACATGACACAGTACCAAACAATACAGTGAGTTGAAAACAAAGATGATTTTCCATGCAAATGCAACAGCTTACCCGGACGAGCTACTGGTTGAGTTAATGATTCGTTTTGAGATGAGAAGAAATGAAGAAGAAGAAGACAAAGGAGGTGAAGAAGAAGATGTGAAAAGGGACAGAATTAAAGAACAGAGAGACAAAAGGGAGAGAGAGAGTTGAAGGAATATAAAAGGGTAGGGATGGCGAGAGGACCGCTCGATTGCGCATGGCCGATGGCTGTCCCCAGCTGCTTACGTCAATGCCTAGCTTCCTAGACAAAGTTAATTCACTTTTCATTCTCTAATCTCTAACCTCTAATATCTACCTAATTTCACTGTGTTTAATTCTTTCCATGCCATGGATCTCGACGCGTTCAACAGAAGTCAACATATCAGTACATCTCTTTTCTGATTATTACTTATTACTAGCTAATTAGCTTCCAATGTCAACTTTCTTCTTGTAATTAGCTAAAAAGTTTTCTTTTTTCTTTCTTTTCCATGAAATTAATTTCAATGGTGATCATCGTCATGGGATATAATTTAGCAGCTTCTTGTACCTTGTTGGAAATTAAAGATGCTTTTAGTTAATTATGCTAAACTCTCAATGTAATTATGTTTGATATGCATATATTACGTTCTCCAAATTTTTGTGCCACGAATCCGATTATTCCCTTAATTTACAAGCTTGACCCTAATTTAGGTCGGATTTTTTATATAATTTTTAAGTTTGATTTTAGTTCGGCTGAATTAAGCCTTGAATATAATCTTTAAAAGACTGGCTCAAATTGATTCATGAATATTTTTAACATCAATCTATTCAAGCAAAAATAAATTAATATTCATTTTTCTTGCAAAAATCTTGTGTACGTACTGTACATGTATACATTTTTTCTTTTCTTTTCTTTTCTCTGAATAGAAAATTTAATCATAAAAAAATATACTACACACCTCTTCTTACTTTTTTAACTCTCTTAAGTTCTTTTTTAGTTCGAATGGGAAAATTGTGAATTTTTATTTTATTCGTCTTCTTTTTCTATTTCCTTTTTTAAATTCCTTCCGCACTAATTTGTTAGACCTAGTTCTAATGAAATACTAAGAAATCCTAGTTAGATTTAAAAATAATACACAACATAAAAAAAAAAAACCTTGTTAACACTAATACTCTTACCTAAAATTAAGATTACCACGCACAAACAAAATATATTCATATTTTATGTATTAGTAACTTATAATATGTCAATCAATCATATACTATCACTTCATTACTTATGAGTAAAATTAAAAGTGTACAATTTAGTGAAAATAATAATATAAGAAAACTATTATACATATTTATTTTCAAGTACTTGCATGCTAGCATTTGTTTATTAAATGACGTGTATTATTAATGCATTAAATACAAATTTATTAAAAATACATATATGTTTTGATCTCTATATAAAAAAAATACATATTATTACTTATAATTGTAAAAAAAAATACGTACTTTTTTTTATCTCAATATAAAAAATACATATTAATCATGTAAATAAGTAAATAAATTATTTTACACCAAATGTATTGCTTATAATTTAATCGCCCTTTTCGTTTTAATACCTTCTGACACATCTGCCACGTTGGCATCCACCACGACAATCTTGGCCACGTATTGCCGCCAAAGAACCGTCCGTACACGCTGTCGGCTCTAAGTTCGCGGCTCGCATGGCATGCCGCATTTCTTGAATTTACCAAACACCCTTTCATTAACCCAAACCTGGCACTGGTGACACAAACTGTTAAACTGACGACAGCGCACTTCCAAAGTCAGGCGTCACTTTAAGGGATATTCGGGTCATTTCAAGTGGGAATTACGGCCTTCAAATGATGTCACGACAAGTATTCTGGAGAAGGAAAACAGTGGAAGCCAGGTGGCGTGTAGCGGTTGGTGGATCCATATCGTTCTTTACGTAGAAGATAAACAAGGGAAAGACAAAAATATATTGTAAAGGGCAGGGCCGCAGGTGGCTTTGATGAGGAGGTCCCCTGCTTCCACTTTCGCTGCTCCTTAGCTTAGCTCGATTACCTCATCATCTTAGGCTATCTCTCTGTTATTTTAAAATTAAACTTGATATATAAAAATACAATGTTATGCAAATAAATATGAGAGAAAGAATAGTTATATATATACAAAGTAAAATTTACATGAATCGATAATTTAATTAAATCAACGACAGTATTTAATTTTTTTATTTATTTTATGAAACAAATTTACAAAAAGAAATATTGCATATTTATATATAGTACGATTAAGGTAATTTAAAGCAAATGAATTTTACTAGATTTATACACAGGATCATCATATTAGCTCCTATCGTATGAATTGGGTCTTATCAAACACCATAAACTCAAACGATATAATTGTATATTAATTACGATGAAAGAAATTTAATTAAAAGATTTTGAAAATAAGAAATTTCAAATTCAAATCTCATTACGTATATATATTTTTAAAAATTTTATTTAGATTTACTAAGCGGCATGCTATATAATTAAGATTATAAATTTAACTCTTATAAATTTATCAAAAATTATGAGGCATCAGCAGCAATCAACAGGCTATAGACACCTGCTTAGGTTAAGACTTAAAGAACACATTTGGAAAGGATCAACCTAATATTATTAGGCCTAATTCCAAAGTGGTGGCTTTCATCTCATTAAAACTGTTGATTGATACTAAGTTGCTATCATGGAAGAGGGTTACTGTCGGCACAATTTATCCTTAAATTAGTAAGAATATACATAGTCACGACATCCTTTTTTTATATTGTTGCACTTTATTTACTTGAAAAGAGATTAAAATTTTATTTTTAAATAAGAAATAATACTCGGTCGGTTAATTAATTAAACCAAATGTTACGATAAGATATCTCTATATTTAATGACAAACAAAGATTTCATCGCAGATTAATTAATGAAGTTAAATATTCTATAATGTTAGAAATATCTATAAAGATGGATTAGCTAAAATATTAAAAAAACACTTTGAATTATTTCATTTTTATAGTAAATTTTATTGTACTCAAATAAAACCATTATTCTTTTGATTTATTTTTAAATAAGTTTTTAACTGGAAGAATAGATTGATTTATATTAAAAATTTATTTAGGTACAAATTAGAAATTAATTAAAAGTTTATTTGGATGTAAATTAAAAGTTAAAAATCTTCTTTGGATGTAATTAAATTATAGAAGTTTATTGGAGTAACATGATAAGGTCCAATTGACCGGCGATGATGCATGGAGCAAAGACCATGATTTAAAGGAGCAATGCATGCGAAGATAAAAATGCATGATTTTGTATGGCAAAGGGCATGGACGGATGGGGATGTACTCGTATGCATGTACACACATATATATATATATATATATATATGTATATGTATGGCTTGAAAATCTGATTAAGTTCATGTACAAGATGGTGAGTAGTTTGCAGTCAAGCATGTGTCACATTTCATATATATTCAAGCTAAGTTTGGAAACGAATCATTAATTTGGCTTTCTTCTCCGTGTGTATGTATATTTTGTTATCAGCAGGGACCGAAAGAAAAGTTTTTGACCATCTTTTTCAATGCAATTATTGAATAATATTATTCATTTCATCGGAAAAAAATAATATTTCTTGTTTCAAATATATATTGTTTGCAAGAGACAAACGTTTAGCACATAGCTAGGAAACACCAATATAAGAAGTTAGATAAGATTTGAACATGTATGCATGCAATTGAAAAAAAAAAGTTAATATAATGAAAGAAATAGCAAATGTGTGTGTATATATATTATATGAATATACATTTTTCAAGTAATTTAATAATTTTAATTCAAGTTCTCGAATGCATATCGTTACGCTTTATAAGTTTGAATTCATGACACAAAAATAACAATTCAGATCACAAAATTAATGATATAGATTAGTGTTTCACTATATCTGACACTTGACTAATAATCACTCATTTGATTGACTTCTTACTTAATTAACGTATTGAGTCTCGCGATATGGAATATTTTTAACAATTTATAGAGAATAGAAAAGTTTTAACAATTCACAGAGAAAAGATATAAAAGACTAGAATCTTAAAAACAGAAGCAAGCATTTAATTATGGATTTATATATGATGTATTGACAGTGTATAGTTTCTATACACTGTCAATGCATAAGAGGTTAACACCTCATCAATAGGCCATTATATGCAAATATAAATAAATTTTTTTAATTTGCCCATAAGGGCCTATTGATGAGGTGTCAATCTCTGATGCATTGACAGTGTATAGAAACTATACACTGTCAGTGCATCATATACAAACTCTTTAATTATTCCATCTTTATGTTCAATATATAGCCATAGACTTTTTTTTAAAAGTTTTATTGTATATACATTGACTTAAATATGGAAATACATTAAAAAAATCCCCTATACTTCACTCCAAGAACAACCTCTATCTAGTCAATAAGGCTTTGGCTTAGTGGCAAGAAGGAAACCTTGAGATTTTAAGGTCTCAGGTTTGAGTTTCATCAAGTGTGAACTTGAATTAGTCTAATTATTTACTAGTTTACCTAGTTTGAGTAATGTAATTTTCATAGTTACCTGTTCATGAAATATAATATACTGATTGTTATTATAATTTCTAATAAAAATATACTACTAAAGAAAATAAAAAGAACAACCTCTATCTAACTAGAAGGAGCTCAACAATTATCGAGGTGTCTACCATGAGATTTTAGCAAGCGGTAATAATGGCCAAAAAAAAAACGAAAAAGAGGAGCAGGGATTGGGGAGGCTGGTCTACACTGAATGGCTAGAGTGGACGCGTAGTCCACGTAGGACGGTGGTGGGTCGGCCGTGGTCTCCAATCAAGCGGCGGACCGCATCATTGAACTCATTAGATCCTTGCTTGCGGACCCCACAACCACCAAGCTGGGCGGTGAACCCAGAAAACCCTCCTCTCTCTCTCTCTCTCTCTCTCTCTCTCTCTCTCAGTTTAGCAACAATTCATAGTAGTAATAAATAATAACATAAAATAAAAAAAAATGTGGAGATAATAAGAGTTAGCGTAACCGGCAAAAGGAGATCCTGGGGGGGGTCCAATCAGGATCTCAGGCCCTTTTTGACATCGACCACCCTCCGAACTCCTCTCTTTTTCCCTTTTCTCAATCCAGGAACAACATCTCATCTTACCCTTCCAAGTTTATTTGTTTGTTAATTAATTACAAGATATTTTTCTTTTCTTTTAAAGCTGCTTCATCTTGACATGGTTGGTGAAGAAAGAATCACCCTTTTCTTAGTTTTCTATATATTCTACAAAGAAAAAAGAAAGAACAAATCAATGGTTTTAACCAAACTCTTGAACTACACTCATAACCCGACACTCTTCCAGCTTCCACTCTTTATTCCAAGGTGTGAAACACAAGCTTCTTTCAATGGCCATCACCCATGATTGCACCCCTTGTAGCCATGGCTTCTAACATATTTGTATTCACAATATTGAAATAAAAATACTTTACTTTTCTAGACTCTATAATGCATTTTTCACTATGGAGAACTATGATTGAAAATCAATATTTTTAGACCCATTTGGTGCAAATTGGAAAATATTATTTTGCCAAAGTTTTCTAGAATTTTGGGATTAATAATAAAATAAAAGTTTTATTTATATTTTTTTTAATTTATCAGTAATATGTCATTCTATGAGACGATGATTGACCATCATGTGAATTAAAGTGGATATCATGTGGCTAACTTATCCATTGTTATCATATTTTGAAAAGCTTCTGATTGATTGAAAAACTGCACCCAAACAAACACTTCCTAACCAGGGTTTCTGATATTAGAATAATTGTGAGAGAAAGATCTAGTGAAAGACGAGTAGCAGCGTTGGAGATTGAACTTTCTATTCCTTCAGTTATATCACCGAAGAAGAAATGAAAGAATATGGAACAGAAAGAAAGGGAAATATATATAAAGCAGTGAGATCGAGGCTCAGATTTTCATTAATGATGTCTCTTTTAAGTTTCATTTCGCTACAATCCTGCAGCCATGCCAGGCTATAGGGTTAGTGCAGCCATGCGTTCTGAGGGAATTCACAGCGGGCAGGCACATATTTATACCTTGTGTCAGATGTTCATTGGTTGGCCGCCTGTAATGTCTTTCCAGATGGACAGCAAGGGAATATTACAATTTACAAACGGAGCGTTTGGATGGATGGGCCATTGATTAGAGTTAGACCACAATTCTCAGCAGGGAACTCTCACCCATGGTTAGCAGATGGGCCATTGATTGGGAAAGAATGGGGAAGAAATAGAGATGCCATGATGGTCACAGGTGAGCTGTGGTTTACAATGGGATTTGGGTTCCTCGCTCTGCCCCGTGGTTCATGATCAGAGCTTTCTGGTGTTGGAAGTGGAGGGTCCGACGCGCATCGATTGTAACGCGTATGAATTGACTTGTTAGATCTCTGTTTGCTTGTGTTGCACAGGCAAACTCTTTGATTTTAGGTTCTAGATATTAGATACTACAATTTAGCTTTGATTACATGCGTTTTTGTTTGTCAAAAAGTTGTGATTCTTTTTGCTCACCTTTCCCTTCTTTATTCCATTTTAATAAGATAAGCTTTTGGTAAGACCACAAGCATTAAAATGAAAAATAAAAAAAATGGTAACATCACTTGTTTTATAGTATAATAATATTTTTTTTTGTAAACCTCAAGTATTCTCATCCATTTTAATAGTCTGAGACTAATTTTTCTCAGAATTTCGTTACAGTTAAGGTTTCTCACTCTCTTCAAAGGTGTGTATATTTACACAAGTTCTTTATGTGAAATTTTTTTTCTTACAATACAAATCGTAGATACGAAAAATATATTGTAGGTGTCGAAGTTTTAATTTTCGATCTATTAAATCTATTTTTTTAAAAAAAACTACATGAATCAATTAAATTAAACTTCAAACTTCATGTATCAGTTGTTTTAGTACTAAATTCATGTATAAAAATATCATGGTTGAGTCATTCTTAATTTTTGCTACATTTTTATTTGTTCAATTACTAATGATTTTTCCATTGTCGGCAGAAGGGAAGATTACTCTCACATTTTACTAAAGGGTGTCTTTTAATCATGTCCATGAATAGGTTTTCTTTAGCTATTTGCTATTTCTAAAATTGATGGAGCCATCATTGAAATTAAAAGCAAAGGCAATTGCCAATAGTATGGCCCTGGTGATCAAAATATTGTGATGACATTTCATGGAAATTTTCTTTGTATGATCCTCCATATCTCCACTATAAGAGTAGGCTCATTTCAAACGCTATAAGAACAAAATGGACTCATCACAAAAGTTTGTGGATAGCACAAACAAAATGATTCCACTTCGATGGTTTGTCCACATTGCTTCCTATAATTATTTCACCATTGATGCAATTCCTTAGGTTTTCCCTTTTGCATATTTACTCCTGGCCCCAAAGGCCCCCAACCTCGATCGCTACTTGGCTTGAGAATCCATGATTTCCCAAGTGAACGTGTGGCTCGATGTCCTCCATGGCTTGTGTACGAAAACCATTTACATTTCATTCAAAGAAAGTTGAGATTAATCATCCCCATGTTCATTATAACACTTTGCTCAATAAGCACATTCGATGAAACCGAGTGTTAGTTAAAAGTAGATTTATTGGAGCTCTTTTAACTGTGAGTTTTTTGTAACCTACAAGTTTTACTGAAATACAATGATGAAAAGTACAATAGAATCATGTAAAAAAACATCTTTTTTATCCAAAACTTAATCACAATGCATTAGATGTTAAGCATTAGTGCACGTTTGACTCTAATTCAATGAAATGTCAAGGTTGTTGTTAGAGACGAAGTATAGTTTACTTTTCTCATCACTTACATATTAGCCATTATGAATTTGCACTGCATTATAAAGATATTTAATAAGTTCTTCTCTTTGACGAGAGGTGATCATTTTTTATTTTAATTGAATTAACCAATCGAACTTATTTAAATCTGGTTAATTGGTTAGTTAATGAATGATTTTGAAGAAATTTTGATTTTCAATTAATTTGTCTCAAAAATTGTATTATAAAATTAATTGAAATTTAAAAATCTATAAATAAAACTAAAAATATATGAAATCCAAAGATACCTTTAATGTTTGGAGTTTGGATGATGTTTTATCTTAATATTGTTAGAGTTTTTAACTTAATACTTTAATATTTGAATATTTTGTTGGATGATTTTACTTAATTTGTTTCAAACATAAAAATTTAAAATGTAATATAACTTAAATATATTTTATATTAGATTAATTCAAAATTAATCAAATTAAATTCGTTTGGTTAAATTTTCAAAATTTATAAATCTGATTCGATTAAGTTAACCAAATTGGGAAAGGCCCTTTCCCAAGATGATAAAAACCCATAAAAATTTGCCCAATTCAGCCCAAAACAAGCCCAGACTCGTTTTACTTAACGGTGTGGTTATGGCATGATCGGGTTCACGAGGGTCCACGAAGAAATTTCCCAACTCCTTCTCTGTATCTCACTCTTCCTCCGATTCACCGATCAAATTTCCTCCAATCTCTTCAAATCGGCGGTGAAAATTTTGATATACTAGAATGTCGTCCACATTCAGCGGCGATGAAACTGCTCCTTTCTTTGGCTTCCTCGGGGCTGCTGCTGCCCTCGTCTTCTCCTGTAAAAATCTAACTCAAACTCCAAAAGTTTTCGATTTTTGATCGGTGTTAATTTGCCTATCGAATTGGGTTTTTTCTTTCAGGTATGGGAGCTGCGTATGGGACGGCCAAGAGCGGTGTCGGAGTGGCGTCGATGGGAGTTATGAGGCCAGAGTTGGTAATGAAATCGATCGTCCCTGTTGTTATGGCTGGAGTTTTAGGTATTTATGGATTGATTATTGCGGTTATTATAAGCACTGGGATTAACCCAAAGGCCAAATCTTACTACCTTTTCGATGGCTATGCTCATCTTTCCTCTGGTCTCGCTTGTGGCCTCGCTGGTCTTTCCGCCGGCATGGCTATTGGAATCGTCGGCGACGCTGGCGTTAGGTATTGTTATCTAGTTTGATTGTAATTATTTGTTTTTGGTATTTTCTTTTTCAACTCTTTAAGATTGAAATGTTGCTTTCAGGATTCATATTTCATTCTCTGTTCTTTTGCTGTGTAGATCTTTTAACTGATTATAGCAGTAAAAGCAATTGAACTTAAGGCATAGTAAAATCTGTGATTTCAGAAATGTAGTCTTAGAATTTTTGGAGAGGATTTAGTCTTAGAATTTGGCTGCAATTAATCGAAGTACATTAATATTCTGTCATAATAGCTGTGAGCTTATGGTTTGCTTTTCACTTAGAAATCCTCAAGAAGCCATTTTTTTTTTTTGAAAGGGAATTTAAGCCTTGATTAGTTGGAATTTTACTTATTACACAAATGTAGTTTGTTATAATTTAAGGCATTTAGAAGTTATAGAGATCATATCATTGAGAAAGAGAGAAAGTTACTTTTAAAAGTCTTGCAGAGATGTTTGGACTTGTTGCCAATGGATAAAGACTTGTGGTATTTCTATGAATTGCATTCAATATGCATCCAATAATCATTTTTGTTTTCTATTGGCTATTTCCTTATATATTTATGTGCATTATTTTTGTTGCAAAAGTTTCTTGCTTTACTTAGATTTCTAGATTATTACATCCAATAATCATTTTTGTTTTCTATTAGTTACTTCCTTATATATTTATGTGCATTATTTTTGTTGCAAAAGTTTCTTGCTTTACTTAGATTTCTAGATTATTGCAAGTGTGAGAATGTAGGTAGTTTGATTTAGTTTTTCTGTGCATTTATTTTCAGAGCCAATGCCCAACAGCCAAAGCTTTTTGTTGGAATGATTCTTATTCTTATTTTTGCTGAGGCTTTGGCTCTATATGGCCTCATTGTTGGCATCATCCTCTCTTCCCGGGCTGGTCAATCTCGAGCAGAATAGAGTGCAAGGTTCTGAGACATGGGTTTGTCGCTAGTTCGTGCTACTTGATTGTCTTGTCTCTAGTTCATGCTGCTAGCATGCATAGTGAAACATTGATTCGAGAAGTTATTTTGAACTTGTTCATGAAGTGGTTTGCTGTTTGTATGACTAGAAGATAGATTTAAGTTGAAATAAATATTGTTTTACATTTTTTCCTTATCTATTCCTGTAATCTACATTTAAGTTCAATGTAATGTAATTACCACCATTATTATGATACTTAACAGTTCTTTCTCTGATCATCTTGCTATATATTGGCATTGCTCACTTTGTTAAGTTTATCATAAGGCTAATCCGATGCTACGGATGGGTTTATATATTAGATAGACAAGATATACCTTGCCATTTGGAAGTTGGATAAATAATAACCCCTTCTACCTTATGTCAATGAAAGTGGTAATTAAGGGATTTTGAAGTATGTTAGGATGAGTGGATTTGTGGTGGCATCTACTATGCCTGCATTGTGTTAATGACTTGTGAGCTTTGAGAACTAGTAAGTCATATATATAATCTTATATAAATATAAAAAAGCCAAAGCGATCGGTTACAAATCAAACATCATATGTGGATAATCTAAATATTTGACACGTATAATATCTTAAAATTATAAAATAGTTTTTTTTAATATTCTAAAAAATAAGAAACTATGTGCATTAAAATTACAAAATAAATTAATTATCTAATTAAATCAATTATCTATTTCAATTTTTAAAATATAAACATCTATATCTATAAATGTATATATTAAAATAAAAAAAAACCATATATCATTTATTAATTTATTTACCCATTTTTTATCAATATACACTGTTACTCTTCATATACATTACAAACATATATATAGAAATAATTAATTTTGATATAAAATTTTTATTTAGATGTACTTTTTTAAAGAAAAAGACATGAGTTTTATATGAACACGTGATATGTGTGGTAAAATTTTTTTTCCATTATTAAAATATAAAATGCCTACCAAGAGTCACATGATCATTGATATAACATTACACTCTTAATCTTATAAAAATATATAAAAACCAAACCTTTTGGCTAAAAGTAAGATATTTTATATAGATAATTCATATATTTGACACGTATATTATCTTAAAATGAAAAAACTTTTTTTTTAATTTACTAAAAGATGGACATCTAATGTACATAAAAACTGCGAAATAAATAAATTTATCTATTTCAATTTTTTTCAATGTATTTACTTAAATTCATGTACTAACAATCATATATTTTTTTAATTTTCTAAAATGCAAACATCTATATATATATATATATATATATATTAAAATACAAAAAAATTATCTTTTATCAATTTCTTTTCTCTTATCATTGTTAAGTAATTTATGCTTAAATATATGTAACAGCCCGTTACCATATTTTTCACGTATTTCCATACAACTATTACCGGTTGGGCTGTCTGTGATGCCAATAACATTCTACAATGATAGTGATAAATAATAATATTTATTTATTTCTTTTCATTATTTCTTACATCTGACATCCCATATTGTCTTTTTCTCAATAAAGTAGTACTGTGTACATATGTCTGAAATGTAAGAGAGAAGTGACTGTACCTATCATATTTGATATAAGTTGCCCCCGCGTTTTATATGTAGCTATCCATATGGGAGCTAATTCTCTCAAACTCCGTGTTTCTTTATCTGTGGAGTTAAAATAAAGGGGTGAGCGGTTCATACGCTCAGTAAAGGAAACATATGCTGCTTTGTAAAACCAAAACTATATACCACGAAGTATTTGTTTTTCCTAACATCTTATCAAGTAGGAAAACAGTATTCTCAAAACATCATTCAAATCACTGACAAATCAGTTTACTTTAAAATATAGTAAACAGTAAATAGGATTTAACAAATCCTCTTAGTAAACAGAAATCAACAAGTTGAGACTAGGCATCAAATAAATCATGCTATCATCGTTCCCCCTCCCCCTTGCGAGAACGGAATCTGCCGCTATTGGGGTGCACCCGTAGGCCATCGCCCCTCACGGCTATCTCAGATCTATGGCCACAATCTCTAGGTGGTCCTCGGGTCCACTTGCCAAGTGACCTCGAGACCGCTGATGACTTGGCGGGTCCATCAGCCCTGTGACGCCCTGAGGTGCACTCGTTGGTCCATCGACCGAGCCACCGTCCCAGGCGGGTGACGCACTAGCAACGCATGAACTCATGGCCTAAAGTCTCAAAAATAAGTTTTATATCTCATGAAAACCTTTATGGAATTATCTCACCATATTATCATTTTCTCAAAATGATTTGATTTTCCAAAAAGGTTTAGGCTTCTGTTTACAAAACACGTTGAAAACCTTCTAAATTCTCAATATTTAAAATCTGCACGCCCATGGTCAGCTCGCCCAACATGGCTCGCCCATGGCAGCTCGCCTACTGCGGGGAACATGTGATCGCCCGCCAATCTTGCTTTTAAAACAATGAGCAATACTGGCTCGCCCTCCGTGGCTCGCCCATTAATCAAATCGCCCAAAAGGGTTTAAAATTTCTATTTTCAAAAATATGAAAATTAGTTTATTTTTCAATTAAGAAACTTTGGAAACGTAAAATCTGTTCGCCATGGTCAGCTCGCCCAACATGGCTCGCCCATGGTCAATCATCAGTGGGTGAACAAGTATTCGCCCGCCACTCTCTACATTTAAAACAAAACACTGGCACGCCCATTCCGGCTCGCCCATAATCTCTTAACAAAAAGGGGTCGCCCGCCCCCAAAGTATTTTAAACCTTTGGCTCGCCCGCCAATCTCAGTTCGCCCAGAAATATCATAAGGGTCGGCTTAATAGCTCGCCCAATACCAAAAATAAAAGGGATCGCCCACTCTAACCAGTTCAATCAACAATTATCAAAGGGGCGGCTTTGTAGCTCGCCCAAGATCAAAACACTTTATCAAACCAATGCATGTCAGAAAACAAAACATTTATCTTAATATTTTCATAAAATTTACTCCAGAGGATATGCATCACTTCACACACATCTCCCTTACCTGGTTCAACGAAGCCTTGCTTCCTTTTTGCCTTCCGAATCGCATACACCGAGGTCATAATTCCCGGCTGCAAATAATTTATAAATTCAATTAATATTTTCATTTCTTAGCACTTTGGCGAGATTAAGATAAATGGAATGACTACTCGCCCAACAGAGCTCTACTAGCTCGCCCAATCCGAGCTCTCCATTCACCAAGGCTTACACGTGGGAGCTCGCCTGAAAGTACTCGCCATATATTTGTGAGCTCGCCCAATATTCAACTAGCCAGGTTTACATTGGCTTAATGCGGGAGTTCGCCCACATTTCTATTCGCCCAATGCCCTATGCATTTGAGCTCGCCCATTAAATCTCGCATATTTGAACACAGAATTTACTTTGGCAAGTTCTTATTATCTACTCGCCTCATTGGCGATTACAAATTTTCAACTTTGGCGATCCCAATAGTCGCTATTCTCGCCACTTATTCCATTATTTTCCTTGTTTTCATATTCTCTAAGGATCTAACTAAAAACAAGACTATATCTATGTTTATTACTTCATAAAACATAGAAATCTATCATTGAGCATCAATAACTCCTCAGAAAATATGAAACTCACCTCAACCAACTGCACTTCCAGAACAGGTTGCTTTCCATCTCACGTTGGCCTTCCTTTGCTTACTCCTTTAACTCATCAAACTATGGAGGAAAGGTTTGCAAGCATGTTTATGTGTTTAGCCAACTTAAGGAAGAAGTTTAGTAGATCAAACATGGCAGAGAAATGGAAGAAACAGAGCATAATTTGCAGTGAAATGGTTTTCATGAAGAAGCTGGAGTTGGCTAACTCTGTTATCCTCATTTGTTTCTCCTTTTATAGCCACACTATCCAATCAGAATTCACTACTTGGTCTTATCTCATTTCCAGCATTTATTTCACATCTATCATGCATTTAATGCATGAAGAAAAACTGCACTAACAATGGCGAGAAAGTCTCCCTTCCACACACATTTTCTTCTGCTATTGATTTTCTTTTTTGTTCCTCAACCAATGAGACTAATTCCCTTATTGACTTTAGCTTTCCTCTATTTATTGTCTCTAACCGTTCGACTTGCCAAGTCAATTTTGGCTGCACGGTTTGTTGTTTAGACCACGCCAACACTAAGCAAATTAACAGCTCACCCACTGGTTACACCAGGTCGCCACTTTGTTTTGATGCCAACTTAATATTTGGCCATTACAAAATAATATCCTTTCTTGGCGATCAAATAGAGGTTTGGCGATTAGCAATTGCCTTTCTCGCCAACTTGGCCTTTCACTTGCCCCCTATATGGGCAGCCATTTTACTCGCCAAACACATTGGCGATCTCAGTCCTCGCCATACGCGGGATATCATATATCCTCAGCCTTGGCGAACTCAATTATTCGCCAAACCAAGGAGGCAACCAATCAATTCGCCATCATCAACTCGCCCTACTCATTCCTTGGGCGATCAGATCCCTCGTCACATTGGGCGATCACCTAGTATGGCTCAACTCGCCACTTGCTATGATTCCCCACATTTGGCAATTTTTATTTAGCATTTTAATTTCCTCAATTTGTATGAGCGATCAGGAGCACTCGAAGCATTTGGGCGAACTAGTATACTCGCCCTCACCATTAGCCATTGTCGATCTGCATCGCCCATTGGCGAACGTACTACCTTGCTCGCCCTTTGGCGAGCTGAGCAACATTCTCGCCCATACATTATTTCAGCGAAATTGCTCCATTCTCATCTCCTGTTAACGAGCGTTTCAACCAAGTGGAAATCAATGTTCTTATTTCTTAAATTTTCATTATCAATTTTATGAATTTAGGGTCTACGATAGTGTAGAATCAGATCTTACAATATGTGTTGTGGTTCACTTGGTTCCATTATTGTTTTTTCTGCATTGTTTTGCTTCATGCCAATTCTTATTGGAATCTGTCTGTTGTATAACATTGTATAATTTAATCCTTCATATTCTCATAAATCAATTTACCCATTTATACTACAATTTTAATATATAAATATATAATTTTAATTCTTTTCTCCATAAAAGGATAAATGCTTTACTTAATCTTTCTTAAATTGGGATATCTGATATCAAAACCTATTATACTTATCCATTTAAATAGCTATTTTTTAAATAAAGTAAATTTGATATATTCTTAAGAATATATCCATTTTAATATATTATATATAAATAAGACTAAATGGTATACCTCGGGACATTTGTGCTATTTGCAACTACAAAAATGTTTTGTTATAAAATAATTCCTTTTTATTCCCTATCTGTGCAACTATTCAAATTTTTTTTATATCAACACCTAATATGTAATATTTAATATAATATAATATGAAATATCAAAACCAAAAGTATTTGTGGTAAAAATATATTTTATTTTATTTGAAGAAAATATTCTTAATTTTATTTAATTTGTTTCACCATTAATTGACTCATTAATTTTTATTAGACAATGGTGCTATTAAAATTTTTAACTTTTTTTAAATACATTATTTTGTTATTTTCGAATTATATATAAATATTTTTATAATGAATTAATAATATTAAATAGAATCATATATAAACAAATAGTTAATTATTTCCAAAGTGCTTTTAATAGTTTAATTCTATTCATAATTTAATCTAATAGTTTTTTTATTTTTCATTTTTGTACAATTATATGCTATTTGCCTGTCTTATAAATTTTAAAGATTTGAATATATAAACATGTAAATAATATGAATTTACGAGTGTTCACATAAATTTAAATAAGTAAAACTATTTATCTGTGCATGGCACGAGTTTCTTGTAATAATAAAAATGACTACATAGTGCACACAAAAGCAGTTATTTTTTTTGTTTGCAGCTTAGATTATAAACCCATGTCTTTTTTTTTGTATTAATGTTAAATGTAAAAAAAAAAAAACTTTGAAACATACTTTTGTCAATATCTAATATCTAATATCAAATGCAAATAAAAAAAATGAAATGTACATTTGTCCTATTATAATACTCGGAGCAAATCTATATATGTCTCTAGATTTATATTTTGCCAAAAATATTATTAAATTTATTTTATTTCAAAGTATGTTGTTATCTAAGAATCCGAGCAAACTTATATATATTATTTACTTGAATATTATTAAATTTATTATACGTATCAATAATATTTATATAAGTAAAATTAACCTATGCATTGCACGGATAACAAACTAGTTACAATAACTTCTTATCTTGCTAAAAAATGGTGAAAAAATTAATTTGAGAATCCTATACTACTTTTTTTTTTTATGGAATAATAGTGTACTCCTAAATCTAACTGAATAAAAAATTCAACAACGATGACTAATTGGTTGCATGAGTAAAACTACAAAAGGTTTAAAAAGTAAGAAATATACAAGGAAACAATTAATGACCATATAACATGCATTGTATTTTTTAGGCCTGATTGGGATTCTATGTGTGTCATAAGAATTAAGATCCAATCATAAAATGTAGTCACGTAAATGGATGACTTTCCGTAGGATTTGGGATTCTAACGGCGTTAAAAGACCAATCATAGAATGTAAAGATCAACGAAGTTGACGTAATTGGATGAGATTTGGGATTTTAACGGTGTTAAAAATCCGATCATAGAACTCCAATAGGATTTGATCATAAAACATAGTGATCAATGCGATTGGATGACTTCTAATACAATCAAACCTTAACTTAGTAGCTTTGTTTCACCTTAATTAATTAATTAAAAGAAAAAAGCTTAGCTTTCACATTGTATATACATAAATTAAAATTAACCAAAAATCTCATCAATTAGATTTTTTTTCCTAAAAGTTAAAACATACTCCAAGTAATTAAAGTAACTACATTTATGAAATCTTTGATGTCCACAAGGGTCCGGTTATGGCAAGAGCCAATAAGTCCAAAATTTCCTAATTTTTCTGAATCAAGAATCAACATCCTTGATTTTTATTCCATAATTGTAATGATTTCATTCCGTAATTGAATGATTTCATTCCGTAATTGTAATGAGAATAATTTCATAATAATTATTAAGGGAAAGCCTTTTCCCTTATAAAACAAAAACTTTGAGAAACTCCATCATTATTGATGCATTGGATTTGAATTGAGAGGTCGCCGGTGGAGAGGCCATTGTAAAATCTAAGGTAACTCTCTGTTCTCTTTATAGTTCATGAAACTTTTGTTCATCGTTTTTGCCTTCCTTTGTTGTTCTCTCTATACTTTAATCATGTTTACTTACTTAATTCATGCCATAAACAATGAGTTTATGTGAACTACGAAGAGGAGAAAAACCCATGCATGACCCGATTTAGCTTGCTGAAAAATGATTATCTAAGAATGAACTATGAATCCATGTGTCTGGGTTTTTATTTTCTACTTACCAAACATGAAAATCCATGGTTGAAGTGTCTAAATATACAGTTTCTCTTCATTCTTACTCGTTAATGTCGTGGGTTATTGTTAGATGGCTCGTGGAAGACTGAGCATGAAACTTATAGAGCACGAGAAGACTCGAGCCACAGTGCTTAAGAAGCGAATGAAAGGCTTGAAAAAGAAGGCCTACGAATTCTCCATCCTTTGCGATGTGAAGGTATGCATGATCGTCTTTGAACCCAGACTGAAGGATAGCCCTGGGAAGGTTGAAGTTTGGCCCTCAGATCCTGCTCAGGTTAACAGCATCATCGACAAATACAAGAGTAAGGCTACTTCGGATGCGCAGAAGAAAGTCTTTTGTATCTCTGATTTTTTCAAGATGCGCAGGAGACAGATTCAGGATGAGGTTGCCCAAGTTCGGAAAGCAAATTTCAAAGCCAAGTTTCCAACATGGGATGATCGGATCGACAGCTTCTCCCCGGAACAAATTGCGGCGTTTCTTACTAAACTTGATTTGAACATTGAAGTTGTGAAGAGAAAGCTCATATTGATGAAAGGAGTTGATCAGGATAATCTGATGCAAATACAATCTAAATCAAGGCCAAATCTTTCTAGTTACACTCCTGCACTAAACCATTCTGATAGTCAAATCCAAGCTCATGTCCCTCTAGAGATTCTTAACCATTTCGATCAAATCCAAGCCTTTACTGATCAGTTTCCTCCGAAGAACATGGGTTTTGGAGTTAGCAGGGAGCTATCTCATGTCCCTGCAAAACCTCTTAACATCCAGCTACCTTCGCTTTCTCCTTCTGATGAGGCTTTGGTCAAGCTTTCCCTCAGCCTGAATCCCATTGATAAATCTCGGAGGATGTCAATGATGAATAACATTGATTTCGGAGTTCAATCAGGGATTGCATCTAGTAGCAGCATCAGCATACCGACCAAAATGACGTTCAATCCTCCGCCTTTGTTCAACAATGTGATGTTCAATCAACCGTCAGTTCCAGTTCTTTATGATCCAAGGTCGACTGCCATGCAAGACATTGTGATGTTCAAGGAGCCAAAGGCAGCATTCCAAACTTGCTACTATACTCCATGCATGCAACCGGAGCTGGCTACTTATAATCGGCAACAATTGATGATCCCGCATGTGGTTCCTCAAATGCTTCCTTCTGAATTCACTGATTTCTACCATGACATCAACGAGTATGAGATCAGGAACAAGAAACAAAGGTTTTAGTCATGGGTATTCAAGTGTTTGATTCTTTTAGAATCATTACATACTTGGGTGTTTGGAGTTTGGCTTTTCTTCCATTAGACTTGCACTGTTTTTATTTGTTTTTAATTTTGAATTTGTTTTCCGATTTTGTTTTCACGTTATATTAACAACAAATCCGAATTCTTTACAAGAAAAATCATAACACGCAAATACAAAAAAAAATTACAATTATTCTATTAAAAAATTTATTCTTTTTTTTGTGCAAAAAGGAACAGAATTTAAATTAAACTGAAAGAACTCCAGTCGGGTTACAAGATAAAGTTCTTGGGATGCTATATCACATACAGTCAAACATTAACAAATGGCTAAGTCTTTCAGGAGGAGAATTAAGTAAAACAAAAGGCAAATCAAGCTTCCCTCCCATCTTAGTAAGACCATCAGCACACATGTTGGCTTCTCTGAATATGTGGGTGAGTTTAACTGTTCTGAGCTTCCGGATCAACAGCCTGTTATCAGAGACAAGAGAGCTATAAGTATGTGTATTTGGGACACCCCCAAGGACATATCTTATGGTGTTTTGTGAGTTTATTTCAACAATCAAGTTGTTCAATCCCCGTTCAACAGCTAGGCAAAGACCATCTCTGAGCCCCATAATTTCGCACATAAGCTAGTGGTGTGTCCAAGGTTTCTTGAAAATTCAAAGATCCAGGTTCCATTATGATCACGAAGTATTTCTCTTGATCCTGCCAATCCAGGGTTACCCAATGCTAATCCATCAGTGTTAAGTTTCACAAAATCGACCGAGGAGATTCCAAGCTACATGTACTTGAGTCGATTGACTTGGCAGATAGTTTGAGTGCATAACTGCCCAATACTGTTTCACGTTCTTCTTGATTTTTTTTATTGTTGCATTAAGAGAGCTTCAAGCCCCTTCAAAAACCATTTTGTTTCTTTTTGTCCAATCATCCATAAAGTGACAGGGAATAAAACCTATTAAAAATTTATTCTTGTCCAAGCTAAAATACACCTAAATAATTAAAAATGTTGCACCATGTGCACATGCACATCAATGGACCCTTCAAAAAGCAACTGCTAATCAGAAATAAATAGGTGTTGCAAATGGTGTACTTTTGAAAGACAATTTAATCTAACTTCTGTCATAATACAACAGATTTCATTGATTTCAATATATTTTAAAAATTTTCCAAAGGACCCCTTGGATATGCCAATCTTTTCTGATTAATACACCTGATTGTACTTCATAGTCTACAGTTTTAAGGCTGTCTGGCCCAATCTAGCTCAGCTTGAGCCCTTGGCTAGGGTACGACCAAGCAAGTTGGGCCATGTGGTCACAGCTTCAATTAATACAGATCAGATTTGTCCATGGAATGATTCGACCTTAATATTTCGATAAATTGTAAATGTTAGAATCTGAACGTGTGAAAGAGACAATAATATCAACATTTTTGACATTTTATTTGATCACGATGTTTTCTTTGTTTGGCTATTATTTTCACATCAAGCAACTGCACCACGAAGAACATGACCAACAAAATCATAGTCTTCCGACCAGTTGGACAATATTATAATTTAATTTGACCTTGTCCGTGACTGTACTCTGAAACATGTACCATCCACAAACATGAATAGAATACAAACGAAACTACTGTAATAAAATAATTATTAGAGAAGGACGCTCAACGGTCACTGCTCCGGGTTTTGGATTTTCAATTCATTGTCCATTTCTCAATGCCATTATTTTGAATATTTAATTCCACATGTTTTCAGCCTGTATTTGGTTGGTTGGCCTGGCAAGCATCCCCAAAATGGAGATTCACATCGAATTTATGAGATAGTCTTTTTTTTTTATTTAACAATTTAACAAGTTTTTCAATCTCATAAAAAATTTGGCTTAATAACCGAATACACCATCAATTTTTAGTATAAAATAAAATTAAGTCTTCAACATTTTTATCGCGTGAAAATCAGTTCATAAACTTTTATTTTATTGTAAATAAATATCAACCTTTCAAATTTATGTAATTAAATTCAAATATGTTAAATGACATTAACTTCCGTTAGTATTGCATATGTGGCATGCTATGTGGTAGCCAACTAAGCTATCTATGTCAACTTTCACGTTAGATATCCAAACCGCGGTTAATATCATTTAACAGATTTGGATTTAATTGCATAATTTTAAAAGATTGAAAGTTTATTTACAATAAAATAAAAGTTTATGGATTGATTTTTACGCGATAAAATGTTGAGGGCTTAATTTTATTTTATGCTAAAGTTTGAAGATATTTTTGGTTATTGAGCTAAAAAACTTTTTTAAGCTAAAATCGTATAATTTTTTAGATCAAAACGAGCAATTTAACTGCAATGATTTAGAGTAATGAACAATGAAAAATCCCAGGGCTGTACTCTGCAGTTTAACGGCTATATGTTTCATTGTGCCAACTCCCACGGGAGGGATCCAGGGCAGACCAATCCTCTCGCGTTTGGCCCGAAACACCCATTCGGGCCCCACAGAATGTTGTCTGCTTTCGGGCATCTTCAACTGAGCTTTTGTCTGTTTAGTTGAGTGGGAAAAGTATTGAACTCTTTACTTTACGAACAGTGACTAGGTTGCAGAAAGTAAGTGAGAAAAGGGGAAAGCAAATGGAAGAAGAAGAATTAACTGAACAAAAAATTTTCACCCTACAGTTACATTTTCTCTGTGAAACTAGAAAAATGGTTAAAAGTTTTCCATGAGACAGGAAAAGTGGAAAAAAGCTTCGGATTCCGGGTCCTTGTTTACGCCGGTGAAGGTTGAGAGGTGGGGTCGGCTGACGAGGGAATATCAGGGCCCACACGACAACCTTCAAGCATGAACACAATGTCGGACATGGTTGGTCGATCAAGAGGATCTGGAGCAGTGCAAAGTAAACCAACTTTGATTCCCAGGAGAAATTCTTCCCATTCTGATGATTCAGGATCAAGCTCAAGCAGTCCTGGTTCTAGAAGTTCAGTGATTTGGCCTCTCTGAAGCTGCTTCTTGACCCATTTCACAATGTCTTCATCCTGTGTGAACATAACTGGTCGCTTTCCTGTGAGTAGTTCAATCAGGACAATGCCAAAGCTGTAGACATCTGATTCTTTGGTGGTTTCCCCTGTTAGAACTGCTTCTGGGGATACATAACCCAATGTGCCAACTGAAGTTGAAGTGGAGGCTACTACTGAAGTTGCAACTGTGAGACGATCCAAGCCGAAATCAGACAAATGTGCTTCAAAATCAGCATCGAATAGCACGTTTTGGGGCTTGACATCTCCATGAACCATGTAGGATGCATGTAGAAAGGCTAAACCACGGGCAATGCCTAGAGCAATCAGGTGGCGCATTGGCCAATTGAGAACATGACCATCTTGGTGGGATGCCTCTTGGAGGAGTGTTGCAAGGTTGCCATTGGGCATGTAATCATATACAAGGAGCTTTAAGTCTGTTGGCCCTGCATAGTAGCCGTGGAGAACTGTTAAGTTCCGGTGCTTCACTCTGCCTAAAAATTCAGCTTCTTTTCTAAACATGTTTTCATCAAGTGATCCATCTGGTAGGCGGCGAATTGAGAGCACCATTCCATCGTTGTAACAAGCCTTGAAAACTAGCCCATACCGGGTTCTGCTAAGCACATTCTCTTCAGCAAATTGCCTAGTTGCTTCAATTGTTTCTGCTAGTGTGATATTGTTATTGAACATGACAAACTTTGGTCCTCCATTGTCTGTGCTACCGCGGCCTCCACTTGCTCCAGAACTTGCCCTTGCAGGGCTCCGTTTCTTCTCCCCTGCGGCTTCTTTGAGCTTCTTGCGCCATCTCAACAGGGTGTAGACATAGAAGCAACAACATAATAACAAGAGACAAGCAGCAAAGGCCACTGCAACAATCAAAAGAATCAATCGTTTCCTCCTGTTCTTTTCAGCTACATCTTCACACTTCCGATGCAATGGCTTTCCACACAAGTCTTGATTTCCCGCAAATGTTGATGGATTGTTAAATCTAGAACCCAGAGTAAGCGGAATCTCCCCTGCCAAGTCATTCCTTGAGACATTAAAGGATACCAATCCAGAAATAAGATCGAGGTTAGAAGGAATCCCTCCCTTCAAGTTATTTGAAGAAAGATCCAGCATTGTGAGATTTGACAACTTGGACAGAGAATCCGGTATGCTTCCAGAAAGATGATTAGCATTTAGTGACAAAGTAATCAGTGACAAGCATTTGGAGATTTCCTCTGGGATCTCTCCTGTTAAGTTGTTACCACCCAAATCTAGCATATTCAACCTTGAAAGGTGAGAGAGATCAGCAGGAATCTGACCTGTCAAAGAATTTAATCCAAGCTCGAGAACTTCAAGCTCAGTGCAGTTTCCAAGCTCTGGTGGGATCACCCCAGTTATGTGATTATTAGACAATGAAAGAACAACTAATGAGTGAAGAAAGCCAAATGTTTGTGGTATATGACCAGAATATGAATTGGAACTAAGATTCACATACCGCAAACTCATCAAACTACTAAACCCTTCAGGAACATCCCCAGTTAACATATTTTCTTGCAAAGCAATGACTTGCAGATTAGGTAAACCCAAGAGCTCAAAGGGCAACTCACCAGAGAGGTTCTGCTTGCTTAAATCAAGAGTAGTTAGCTTGAACAAATTGCCCAAACCTGATGGTATCTTCCCTGTAAACCCATTACTACTCAGATTCAAAACAACAACCCGACTCAAGTTCCCAATACTTGCAGGAATCTCACCGGAAAACTTGTTCCCACTTAAGTCCAACGTGCTCAAATTGGTCAATCCCATTATCTTCTCCGGCAACCTTCCACTCAAGTTATTATGTCTCAAATTCAATGTTTCAAGCTCAGTAAGATTCCGAAGAGTACCCGGAACAGAACCTGAAAACAGATTTCCCCCGAGAGAGAGCACTTTCAAACCAGTCATACCACCTAAAAAACCAGGAATTTCACCAGAAAAATTATTTCCTTCAAGATCAAGAACATGCAATGAACCACATTGCTTAATCCCAACAGGAACCACCCCAGTTAAAGAATTATTAGCCATTTTCAGCTCCTCCAATCTAGACAAATTCCCAATCTGAACTGGAACCTCACCTGACAACAAATTCCCAGAAACATCCAACATTGTCAACGTTGTTACACGCGTTAACCATAAAGGAAAAACCCCACCAATCTGATTCCCTGAAAGATCCAAAACCTGTAAAACACTATGACATTGCCCTGATTCATGACCAACAACTTTCGTAAACAAATTAGACCCCAACTGAACAAACCGAATGGAATGCGGATAAACAGTAACATTACAGAACAAAGAAACCGGCACCGATCCTGAGAGATTGTTATGAGAAAGTGAAACAACTTGAAGCGTGGGAAGAGCTCCAATAGCTGCTGGGATGATCCCACCAAGCGCATTGGCCTCAGCACTAAAATGAATAAGTGAAGAACAGTTTGCTAAAGCTGAAGGTAAAGTCCCTTCCAAATAATTATAATCAAGCCACAGATATTGAAGTTGTTGAAGCTCACCAAAACTAGCAGGAATCTCACCGGAAAACTGATTATACGAGAGATTAATGAGTTGAAGCTGTGACAAACTACCAACGCTTCTAGGAATCGAACCAGAAAACGAGTTCGAAGAAAGATCAAGATACTTGATATATGGTGGGAGATCTCCTGGGATTTCGCCGGATAAATAATTTTGAGCTAAATTTAAAATGGTTAAATCAGTGAGATTACTTATCTCGGACGGCAGTGTCCCGGAGAGTGAGTTGTACTGCAAGAAAACAGAACGTAGAAGCTTGCATTGGGAAAGAGTGGAAGGTATGGTGCCGTTGAAGAAGTTGGAACGGAGGCTGAGTTTGTTAAGATACTTGAGATCAGAGAGACGGTCACTGAGTCGTCCAGTGAGCTGGAGATGAGGTAAACGTAGCTCGGTGACTCGGTTGTTGGAACATGCAACTCCACGCCAGTCGCATGGAGCTGCAGGCGTTGATGGATCCCATCCGTTTAAAGCTCCAAGTGGGTCATGGAGATTAAGCTTGAAAGATGTTAATGCTTGGATCTCAGCTTGGTTCTTCTCTGCTAGTGACAAGAATGATGAGCAAAGAAGCAAAGAAAGGAGAAAGATGACACCTTTAGTCATTGGTTAACAATGGCAAAGTTCGGTTCTTTGGCAATAAAAAAAGAGTCTTTGAGAACTAAAAGGTGTAAAGGCTTATGAAGAGAGCAGAGAAGGGAGCGTCTGTTAACATAGGCGCTGGTTTTGCCATATGGTTTGTGGCAGAGGGAAGAGAGTGTTCCAAGAGAAGCAGTCAGCAGAGAGACCCACGCAAGAAAAAAAAAAACAGAGATTCTGCCGCTGAGTGCTGAGCGCAGGTGCTCTCTTTCACAAGGCCAAAGGGATATGGGCTGGGGGGGTATACACTATACAGTGGTTGGGATGGGTTGGGTTTGGTTTGGTTTCCTCTTCCCCAAAACACTTTGAATAAGGACTTTTTTGAAACGGCAAGTGGTGGGGTTTACAAAAAGGGAGGGTTGGCTCTTTTCACTCTCATATTATGATATGACATGGACAGAATCATTGAGCCCTCTGTGATTTTATCTTTGCCCTGCTGTAATCTTTCATTTTGCTTTTCTGTTTTATTAGTTTTTAGTAATACTTTAGTCTTCTTTTTTGGCTTTCAAAGTTTATTAACCCATTTGGACAAACCTGGTTTTATCAAATCGAAAGGTTCAGGTTCACGTTCACGCTCATGTTCATGTGCAAGGCCACTGCTGCTGCTGCTGGACTGGCGGGTTTTCCCTAAAAACTTCTTTAACATCTCTAGTTCTCTTTTCTGGCTAGGTAGGGGGCTAGGGGCTGAGTTCAACTAACCATTTTAACTGGATTAGGATTGAATTTCTGCTTTATTCTTTATATCTTTAGCCTCATAATGTTTGATTATCAGGGCTGTGCTGTCATGTTTTTTTTACAAGATGCCTTTGGACTTTGGAGCCTTTAACCCTTTAAGTCTAGTACTTATCTCTTTTTTCCTCTCCTTTGACATTTTCCTGTTATCTTTTTTCCAAATTTCCTGATTCTGATATCACTTTTCAAACATTAGCATTTCCCTTTACACTGTTTGATTCAAAGTTGGGAAGAAGATTATTATCATACATTCCTTTCAATTGGATTATGAAGCTGAGTGCACAAAGTGTCCAAGTTATGTGTAACCGAGAAAAAGCATGCTATCAGCCCACCAGCTATGGCCAATCAACACTGTGAGCCACAACCTATGGCAGTCCCCACCCTACTTGAGTGATGCCAAAGGAGCCCATTTATTGGAAAAAATTGAAATGTGGGCAACAGGAGATCAGTGTTTGGGTGGCAAATTTGAATTAGCTTATGTTCAGCAGTGAGCTGGTTTCAAGCCCGCACTAGATTTAGAAACTTCACATGTCAAGGCAAGGAAATTATTTTGTGCTTTTGCTATGATGGCATGTTGAAAAAGCTCAGGAATCCTAATAACCTGAGATGGACCCGTGGGAGGTATTGTAACACATTTACTATAATTGAGATGGATTATGGCCATATTCATTTTCCATGTGCAAGCACAGGTGACAGGTGCACCTGAAAATGCTGTTGGTTTTTCCACCATCTGCCAAAATAAATGACTTATTTTTCTTCCTAAGGTATTATTATTATCTAGCCAATGGAAGGAATTGCCCTGGAGTAAAGCGCCATTGAAGGCTGTAGCCAACTCTACTAAAAGCTCACAAAAGACTGACCCAATAAAATTGCAGTCGTTGATCAGCAGCCGCACTTAATGAGACCGAAGATTCCAGCCCTTGATCAGACATATAGGCCTATTGTATTTTGTACCAACACTAAAGCTTTGCTTGGTGGGAAGGATGGAAAAGAGTAAAGATGAAAAATTTGATAATCTAATGTTTCATAACCAATTTCCGATTTTGTAGTTTAACAATTAAAGTAACAAATTTTTTATCTTCATCCCTTTCTATCTTTCCTATCAAGCAAAGCCTAAGGCCTTGATCCTCAAAATTTACAACTGATTCATGACTTGTGCCTGCCTAATCGTTGGAACGTCAGAGTAATTCCAGATTGAATAACCAATGTTTGATTACTACTTTTCAGTTGATATGAGAATGAGTGTCTTCAGAAACTAGATATTTAGGGTAAAATCCAAATATCCACTCGACAAGGAGGGTGCTAAGTGTCCTTTCATGATGTTTTTAGAGGGATTTTTTGATTTTATCGTGTTTTAGGGTTTGGAGGCATTGCCTGATTCAACAATTGCAGTTGATGCATTCCCAGTTGGATTCCTCCATCCTGAGTTGAATGTTTTGATTTGGATAAGCCCTTTACCATTCTTCTCCTATATCCCGACCTGCTTATCACTATCCATAACATGAAGATAAAGATTATGTATTTCATTTCTAGCCGCATATGATTTACAAACTCTTGCATTATTCTAAAATCAGAATCAGAAAATCCAAGATTGAAGTCTGTAAACAATAAAAGATATGTGTGAGAATATGAAACTAAACTGTGGAGGTAATCAATTAACAGGAGCAGTTCTTGTATGACAAACTATCATATCTAAAACAACACACCTATAAGAAGGACATTACGCTGCGTTTAAAACTATATTGCCTCTTGTGTGTGGGCTGTCCTGGTGCAAAGTTGAGTCCAAACATCTCCTTGAAAGTCTTCTCTGGGTCTACAAAGCCAACCAGCTTTGCAACAATGGCAGCACTCTCAGCAATGTGATCCATGTCTTTACTGTCAACCCACAAGCAGTAAGCCAACTGCAACCTTCTATGTTTCGTGTTCAACCCGATGCCCCATTTAAGGAAGAGGTTGTCTCTTTCTACTTTGGAGAGTCTCTTGCGCATCTGCTGGCTCAGCATATGCCTTTCACGACGTAGAGCCTTCACACTGGTCACAACATAATGTTAAAGATGATTAGGTTGTTTTGAATTAAAAGGGTATCTCCAACATACCAAAAGCTACCAAGACCTTGGATGGTTGGATTCAATAAGCATATATACCTTGAAGCAGGGGTAAGGACCCGTCCATTTTCCACCGTTTGATTACCATGGGAAAATACATTCCTAAGGAAGGAAACCCTTCTATGTTCTACCTCCATGTATATATAATCTTTTGGATCTCCCTTAAATAGCAGAAAGAAGTAAGTCCTGTGGACCAATGACACATTGCAAGCATGCCAAAGTTCAATGATCTCTCTTTGAAGCCTCTTAAATTCTGAAGGCCATGCTGAAGGGCTTCCATAATTATCCGGTATTGGGTCCAAGCCAACGTCTTTAACAGTCTTGTCATGTAAAATGGACTCTGTTGCCTGTACCTGTCATGCATGAATCGTATTTAAATGAACTTTCTCAATAAGTACCCTTAATTATTAATGTATGAGCATAAAAATAAGAGCTAATATGTAGCATGGTTGTTCTGTTTTGATCATGTATCTAACAAGGTTCATTAAAGAAATCAAACACTTACCGCATGATCAGCAAGTTGCTTCTTGGACTTAAGATTAGACATTTCCTCTGTTCCTCCAATTGAAGTACAGAAACCAGTATTATTCTGATGCTCTGCAATTGGGACATTCTGTGCCTTAAGCTCAATACCAGCATCACTTGTCAAAGAACTTTGAGATTCATCTTTTGATATCTGGGCTTTAAGCTCATAGACAGTAGCACTTACTGAAGAACTTTGAGATCCATTTCTAGACAACCCCTCATACTTCAATGCAGAAAGTTTTCTATGGAAACTGTCTGGTCTTCCAGTGAAATCTTTCTCATTCCCTATGGGAGGTGTACTCTCATCCTTTTCTACACTCTCAATCCAGTGGGAGGTCAAACCAGTCATCAGACTTGCCTTACAACTTCTACTCCTAGATAATTTCAACCTTCTACAGCTAGAGATTTCTTCTTTAAGCTGCCATAAATATTGTTTTTCAGGAGATGGAATAGCAATATCTGGATGGTTGCTATTTTTTTTCAAGTGAAGTGACCTGGATTCTTCCTTTGGTCTATCTTCATGACCATCATCCATCAGTTCTAAAATAGCTCCGTTTTCCCTCGGAGATGACATTTTATAATTTTGATAAATCTTTGGACTAGACTCTGTCAAGTTTGAGTCTGAATATCTATTCATACTGGACCTTCCTGAGTCAATGCAACGAACTTCCTTGCAAATTATCTCTGAAGTTTCATCAAGATGTTCACCATTCTCCTCCTGGAAAAGATTACTTCCAACAAAGTTAGGAATTTTAGGTGAAGGCTGTGGAGAGGAACTGGGATGCGGTATATTCAGTTTGAAGTCGGGAAGCTGGAGGAAGCTCTCTTCAGAACTGCAGCTTTGTTTATCTGAAGGGGTGCCAGGTCTAACACTAACAGCGAAAACAGGTGTCTCAGCGATTGAATTTTCGAAGTCCCATGAATTTCTCACTCGCAGCTTAGGGTACTGAGGGTCTGGACCTGCCTGGTGAAGGAGGAAAGGTAGGAATTAAACTTTGGATGGTGAAGTGAACTTCAAAGAGACATCAAATGCTTTAACAATTTACACATACCCATATTTTCACTGGTCTTTCATCTCTGGGACTTTCATTGTTAACCACTTGTCTCAGATCCTCAACCTCAGACCGAGCAAGGTCTCTTTGCTGCGTCAGTATGGTTACCTCTTTCTTCAGCTGTACCAAACATTTAGGAAAAGTAAAATAAAATTGCATGGATTAAGCTAAAGATTTGACAACATATTTATCAAAATTTTTGAAAGATCAATTCAGAAGATTGGTAGCTAACAACTACTTTTATTCGAAATATTCACCAGCCAGGCTTTTAAAACTGATTCAATGGGTGGCGCAGGAATGAGAGACTTTATAATTAAGGTTGAACTAGGATGCACCATGGGCAGACAGGTAGCACAATAAAGAAATAACCAAGTAAATAGGCTGTTATGACTTGTATCTTTCACAATGATAACTGAAAAACTTTTGCATGAAGCTTGAAGAATTAAATGTCAAACTATAATAAATAAAGATATTCATTCTGCCAGCATAAAGAAACTAAAAATGTAGTTAATGGTAAAAAGCAATTTTGATTATCAATGGTGGGCGGTTTATATACCTCATTTGGATATCACTATTGGTGTATACCTTCTTTTGAAAATATGATATTGCAAGAGCAGGGTACTTAGAGAACTTTGAGTATGAAGTATTTATTCACTAACCCTATTACATCACCTTTTCAATCTCAAGGTCTTTCTCTCTCAGCAATGCAGCAGAATCAGAGGAAATAGAAGTTGTTCCTGCAGTTCTCAACTCATTCTCTAATCTAGCCAATTCTCTTTGCAGTTGCTTCACTAATGCTTTATCAGACATGACCACATTGACTTGTGCATTGGTAACCACTTCTTTAGCACAACTTGCAAACAAGAGGGTGTTTCTTGATTGTTCAACATGGGTTCGTGCTGGACTCATTGTACAAATAATAGCAGTTCTAGCATTGCCTCCTAGGGAAGACTGAAGTATACGGGTCAGCTTTGAATCTCTGAAAGGAATGTGCCCATTTCTTCCCTTGCTGCAGCCAAATACAAATGTATAAGAAGATATGGTAATTATTACTTGTTTTGTGCTTGAGGTTCAATATGTAATATAAACATTAGAGGAAGAAAACACCGAGGAAAGGCAAATCAGAATCAGATTTCATAAACAACAGGTGCATGCATGCAGAGATAAAAAGAAAAGAAAGCACATGCTAACTAATGTGCTTGATCGTGTCTAATCAAACCGAAGGACAGGAAATCAATGAAACAAACATTAAACAAAATTCTAATAAAAAGTTAACCTTAGCTTACGGATAACAGTTCCAAGTGTTAATAAACTGCGATTTATATGGCAACCTTCTTTCAACCTTGCACCAGCTGATAATGTCTGAGATGCACGCTCACTTCCGGCAAGATCAACAAAATTCTAGACAAAACAGAATGAAAATGTCAGTTGCTCTTCAATATCTGTTGACCAATCAAGCCTTTGACTGAAAAGAAATATGCTGTTTCATACCACAGTGGCTGCAAGGGTGCTTGATTTGTCATTGCCTAAAAATTCACGTGCAGAACTTTCTATTGTCTGATGGGTGGCACATAGGCACATGATTTAAAAATAAATAAAATAAGAATGAGAATAAATATCTTCTCATTGTCAAGTGAACAATATCTAAAAGTTTTGCAATGAAACACAAAACATACCAGCCTCAAAATTTGATGGGATCTAGAACTTGTTTCATTCAAAGAAGTCTCTCCTATTTGTCTTTGAGCTGCCAATTTGCACCAAAACATTCTTAAACATGCAGTCATGGGATAGTGGAAGAAAGACCAATCGAGATAATTTTTACCTTCACACACAGATAAAAGCTCTTTAAAATGATTCCAGTCCCGCAAAGTTTCTTCTGTGAGTTTCTCAACAACTGTCCCTCTCTATCAAAATAGCTGCCAGCTAGTGAGATAGTCAGATAGACCATATCTATAAGCAGTTTCTCATAAAAAAATGATGCAACTCACTTCTGGATCATCTAGAAGCCTAAGGGGAGTGCTTTCTGAACTAAGGAGGTCCCTGACAGATTCATTGTAAATCTCCATAGCAGAAAACTTCAGGATAAACTCTCTTTCCTTGTGCTACAGAAAAGAAAGCATTTTTTGTCAAAGAGGGAAATCCAACAGCACAAGCACAAGCACAAGTGAGCAACAAAAACCATTGTTTCCTCATTACCCTTTGTATGTAGTCATATATATCTGCCATGGTGTACTCAGTAATTCCAATCATCGTATATGTCTTTCCGCTGCTCGTTTGTCCATAAGCAAAAACACTTGCTGAAAAATAGTTCATGTTAGAAATTGACAGAGTAGACAAGGAAGATATTTGTGGAGTAAAAAGGATCTTCATAAGGAGTATCCGAAAAGAAAGGAAAAAGATGCACTCACAGTTTATACCGCTGACAACTGAAAGAGCAACTTCCTTTGCTCCTGCTTCGTAGACTTGCCTATTGGGGCAATCAGAGCTAAAGACTGTGTCTAAAATCGGCAAACAACCAAGAATTTAAAAACAAATCAGAAGACTATAAGAAATTATTGATGTCAACTCCATACATGATAGAAAGGCTAAACAAATACTGTCTCTACATATTTTCCAGACAAGAATCAAGGCCTTGGTATTATCAAACACACATTCACCGCATTATTCATTTACAAAAAAGCTAAGAAACAGTACTGTGAGCAAGATTAAGACATTGCAGTGGAAAAAGTATTGCCTGAAATCTAAAAGCACCAATAAAATCATCTTGGGAGACTTGTAGTTGATGACAAATTGGATAACATAAAGGAAATCCAAACTCCTACTTTGGAAAGCTATTCAAAGGAAAATGTTTCTTTTTTCTCCATCCTAATTTTTCATGTGGGGGGTTGGGCCACTCAAGGGCTTCTGCAGTAAAATATTAAACATAATTAACAGAAAATGCAGTATTTTTACTTTGAATGAAATGACCTCATCAGCTATCTCCAGAATTTGAGACTTTTTTCAATTCCCAAAGGTAAGGATAGACCGAGGAAAGCAATGAAATTTACATAAACTGAAATCTAAACCTTACCAAATGTATAGGCAGATGGGTACATGGATCTCTCAGAAATCGAAAGGCTGTTCCGGTATATGATAGTGTTATCACTGATGCATTCCCAGTCTGATACATCACTCCTAGCAATTTCCTTCTCACTGAGAGGCCGCAGACGAACTGAAACAAAAATTCTCTCCTGACAGCCTGCTGGCTCCTGCATTTGCTCCTCTTTGGTACCATCCACACCCATCTCTCAGCTTCCCTCCCCAAGAATGCTAGAATTCATACCATGAATGGAAAATTCAAGACAATGAGACTAACATTAATTATATTGGCCTCTACTTCAGCTCCCTACCACTTATTCTTCTCTACTCAATCTGGCGCATCAGCATATTCAAATGGTTTGACAATGAAGGTTCTGTCGGGCTCCTATCAAACACAAGGACCAACCAACTTTTAGGCAGCTGCAATCGTTGTCTGCAATAAACAAACTAATCATGGGTTAGTGCTAAATTCACCCAAAAATTTTGTTCAGTAACTTGTCTCAACCCAGAAACCCAAACCTCCCCATTTCTTTATCTGCCTTTCTTTATTCAAAATGTCAATGTAAACACAAATTCCATCCTATACCAACAGCTACAATAATTCTTAAGTCAACAAACATAATATGATTTTTAATTAATACAAATATTTGGACTTTTCTTACATGGTCCCCAATTACAGTCTGTCAAAGTCAGATTCTCAAGTTACACCATTAAAATACAGTATATTTTTATACTAATTAAAAAAATGAAGTTAAAGTAAAGATAGTTTGAGAAATAAGAAGTTTTTACCTTGGGATTGAGAGTTTGATTTCACATTGCAATGGTCTTTTTCAAGGAATGTTTGATCTTTCTCCCAGATTTGTATTTGGGTTCTGAAACTTCTGCAAATATGACCTTTTGTTTTCTCTTCTTCTCTGCCTGTTCTGGTTTTGTCTATATTTAGACCTGTAAGAAACAACAAAATCCAATAATAACTTAATCCAGATTCCAAATATAGAATACAAAGAAACAAAATTGAATATCCTTTCTTCACACATGGAATTACATCAAAATTTCAACCTATTTTTGAGCCATATTTGCTAGATTCATTACAGGGCCACCAATTTGAAATTCTTCAGCTCTCAAACCTCAAACTTAGACTCCTATCAGGCTGCATTTGCATGCACAAACATAAAAGTAAAAATTCTATAACAGAATATTTGAAGTAAACCCCATGGAAGTGGAAGGAAACAGAGAGTCAAAGAGAAGAAAATCTGTGATCTTAGTTCTCTTAAGAGGAAAGCTGGGTCTTTTTAACGCAATGGGTTGAGTGAGATATTGAAGAGGTTATGGCGTCTACTTCCCTGTTTGATTGTTAGTTGATTTGGAAGCTGTTCTAAAATGAAAACATAATTAACCTTTGAATTAAAAAAAATGAATTACCAGAAGATGATGAGATTACAGTTTTGGCCATAAAGGTTGTACCTAATTTGCTTGGCAACCAAGCCTTGTCGTCGCATTAAATTATCGCTCAAGAGTTCCAGATAAAACTAGTTTTTCTAAACCAAAAAAGTGAATCTAAACTGGATTTTCATCCAAGGCTAAAATATATTATTCATGAAGCCTGATGCGTTGATTATTTAATTCACTTTTATAGAAGTTTTATGCATGGCATGAAAATACAAAACATCATGTTTCTTCTAAGTCATCTCTACAGGCTAGAGATCATTTTCAATGATTTTTTCGAGTTTATCATTCCTGTTTTACATGCAAAATTTACTTATAAATCTTGAAGTTCACACATGTTAAATGATAATTCTGTAAGAATGATCTGTCTCAAAATTAGAAAAAAAATAAACGATTTTTGCATGCCGAGATGTCAGGAATCAAGAAAATTGTATACCTCATTTCATCATTTTTCATTAAAAAATCTTATAATCTAACTCCAATCTTATGACAAACTCTTCCTGATGATTTCATCTTAGTTTGTCAAATTCAACTACAATTAAAAAAAGTTGAAAACCCAAACGCAAGGAGAATTAAATGACGAGCTGTGGGTAACTTTGCAGTACTGTTCTTATCTTCCGTGCTGACTTTGGAGTCTACACTGTGCTGTCCTAGCTGTCCTTGAATTTTCTTTCCTCCACAACTGGGACCAACAAAACAAAAGCTGCTAAAGACAGAAACCACGGGGAAACTTTTTGACCAAAGCCCAAGATTAATAATTGCAACACCCCATGTGGTGAGAAAAGCCATTGCTTAACATATTCCTCCTGCATGTTTGAATGGAGGCCCATGCATGTGTGATTGTGTATGAAAAACTTGTTGGCAAGGAACCTTAAATTTGGTATACCAAAAGAATTAGCATATTAGTATATACATTATATTTTAATTTGATGTAAACAATAAGTGTTTTTATCCGTTTTAACTGTTTATGACTAATTCTACTCTAGACTTAATCACATTTAAAACTTTTTATCCCTCTTAAAAAATGAGTTTAGTAAGATTCGAACTCAAGGATATATACATTATATTTTATTTACTTAAAAAATTTGATTGCAAGCATGTGCTACTCTTATTCCCCAAAACAACCCTTCTGGTATCTTTTCTTTTTTTTCCCTGTAAAAGTTGAAAATGATTTTTTGGGACAAAATAGAGCATTCATTCCTTTCTTTTTCTGGTTTTTTTTTCCTTTTTGCCTTTCTAGCACATGGGTCAATATTATTGAATTAGGTATAAAGAGGATATACGAAAAAACAATAAAGAACTTCAGTTTAATGCATCTGGCCAGAATAAGGCAAAGGGTTTGAACCAACGAAACAAGGAGATTTTCTGCAGAAAATACATCTTATTCTCCATTAATATATATAGTTCAATGGATGTATCCATGCTTATGGTTTGCTTGTTTTCCTAGCAAGTTCCTGATATTAGAAGATAAACAAAAGCCAAAAACAAAAAGAGTGTCGGTTTGTCATGTTCGTATCATTATTTTGTGGAGAGATACATATGCCTGATCTTTCAATTCATCATCTCTCTCTTAAGCATTTACTAGAATCTTATCATTTTCATGGATTGAGAATAGAAGAGCTTCTTATTAATGTAATAATAAGCACCACAGATGTTCCTTTCTGAACTTTTAGGTAGTTCTTCTGTAATCTGATAGGACGATAATAAACTTGGAAGAATCTGAACCGACCACAAAACTGGTTAAAACTTACTTATAATTATGTACCTAACCAAAACAATGATCAAATAAAGAAATGAAAAAGTAGCCAAAATCCTTTTAAATGCAAAGCAAAGTTCATAACCCCATTGGCAAGATGGTAATACTTTGCTACTTTATCAAAATCACATCCATATTTGATAGTTGGGTGTTTGGACATTTCTTTTTATTATGAAAACATTGTAACAACCATATAGATTTGACAACAATACTACTTTCTTAATAATTGGGTTACCTATATCATTATTTCTTCAGAAAAGATGGCCATGCAGGAAGACCTAATTGCTAACCTGATTTGAAGTTTTGTCAAAGCCTATTGCATATCTGAATTATAAATGGGGTCTTCAATTTCAAGCTCTACAGCATTCGATAGCCAAGCATATGCCCATGTTTCCCTAGGATGCAGTCTATTGTTTTTGCTCATGTTTCAGCCCTGTTTTCTTTTGTTTTTAGTTTATTATTGGTTGTTTGTTTTCTCTTGTTTCGGCAGAGAAATCCAAGAAAAATACACAAAGAAGTACAAAACACTAGGATAACACATTGAACAGAAGATGTAGAGCTACTCAATGAAGTGGGGTTTATTGGCTTCAAATTGGTACATATATATCAATCTGTTGTGCTTTCAAAAAGAGTTAACGTCGTCCAACAAGGCCTGAAAAATAATGAAGGTGGTTTCCCTTGGGAAAGTCGGTGCGAATCAAGTGGAGTGAACCCCTGGCCATGGCCTGGCTATTTGATTACAAGATAGTGAACAAACAGTAAGATATTGCCAATGAAGCCTGCATTTACAGGGCATTTCATTTATGGTTTGTGGTGCGTATGACCCTTGAGAGACTTGGGACCCAGTATCAAGTCATTGTCTATGAACATAGCCCTTCATACAATTCATAACATCTTAACTCTACAGTGCTTCTGTGGTTTAAATACAACTTCATTTATAATCACAAGTTTCTTCCCAAAATAAGATTTTTTAAACACAGATCTCCCATCTTTCAAAGGTGCAATAGTACTAATGTTTTATTCTTTTTATAGCAAACAAAACAATGTAGTAATATGTAATCAAATGAACATTTAATTTGGAAAATAAAATGGAACCATGCTGCCAAAAAACATGGAATAAGTGGAACAGGTAGCTCTACTGTTTTCAACTTGACAGGTTGGTTTGATTTGTTTGCATAAGCAAATCAAACCAATAATTAAGTGACTTTACTCCTAATTACTCAAACTTCACATCACTCACTCCCAACTCCGAATGCATCTGTCTGCTAACTGCTAAGCACGTTTGGTTATTTCTTAAACGAGATTATTAAATTAGGTAGAATCATGGGCTGGACAGATTAAGGCCTGTGCCAATCCTAATGAATTGTTTTCCATGCTTGGGACTTGCACTTGGTCCATGATCTTTTGCTGGAGACATGGAAGAATCATGGATCATTGGGCCATGTCCAAGACAACATGGGTTAACCCAAAACAGCTAAAGTCGGAGACAGGCTCGGAGCCCCACTTCAAATATCTACTTACGGATAAAGTACCAGTTTTGCGCCATCTCCCCTGGATATTTTTTCACTTTCCTGAATCTTGGATTCTTGTTCCAGACAGAACTATCGATGCTGATGTTGTTGTGAATGCTATGGAATGGAGTTCAGGAATCTCAAGAGTTTACTGCTTCTATGATGGCCGTCATCATCATGTCACTCATGACTCACCTCATTTGTGGCTGTATTGACAGCTAGGATACGGATAAGCTTTCCTGTCAAAGCTGTTTTCTGGTGCGCTATCAAAACTTTGTAGTTGCATAGAAAATCCAAGATTGTACCAGAAGCAAAGAAGAATTACAACCCAATGTCATGTTAGTATTTCTGGTTTATCATCAATATGCTTGCTGGAAATGAAGAAATGTCAAGCCTGAGGTGGTGACTCTTACTTATCAGACATGTCAAATTGCAACTGCCAACACCGGCCTCAAGAAAAAAACACAGCGGCCAAAATCGAAAACCAAGAAAGAGAAAGGATTCAAAGGGGCTCAGGGCCCTTGTTTGAAACTGCTGATCAGATCATTGCCAGAAATTAGTATATATAGTTGTACGGGAAATTTGTTTTAGCAACCATGTGATGCGATCACGAATCACGATGCATGGCATGGGCAATTACGTAGAAAAAATGGTTCAAATGATTCATTGAAGGGTTTGTCAAGTGTCAACCTCTGTCTGTTCTTTATCTTGGAGTGAAATATCGGAGAAGGAAATTTGATAATGTCATGTTGTAAATCGAAACATCCAAGAAGTTTCCCACTTTTTGGAACTTCGTACTTTCTGTCTTTAAGATACCTCGAAGGGTTAAGGGCTCTGCTCTCTTCCTTGATGTTTGTCTGGTTATAGCCTTCAAACTCACCATTTTTGGAACAAATAAACCATAAGTTAATTAACTTTGTCTCTGTTCTTAGCTACTTATTTTAGCAGCATCTTCTGCATTAACCTGTAACTCAAGGGCTTAAGCAACAAGCTAAAACAGACAGCTTTGTTTTTTCTTGTAACTTGACTTCTACATATCCTGATGGGAGGAAAAATCTAGTCAGTTTCGCATAAATGGTAATGCAGATGAATGATCAGTGCGAAAAAACGCGTGCTAAAGCAGTCGCTAGCTAATTAGAATCCACATATTCATGTGAATTGTTGGTGCTAAAAAGGTTGTTGGACTTGTTGATGATGAATCAACTCGTTTTTCACAAAAAAAAAAAAGATGAATCAACTCGTTTCTTCTTGGATCAAGCTGCAAAATGGTCCATCGAGGTTGTTCCCGATGGGATTTGCTTCAATGCTTAAATCAGTAGAGTATTCAAAAAAAAAATATCAAAGCTGGAAGAGAGTGAGAATGTGCTCGTCCTCCCTTGTCCTTTTTGTCTTCATGTCTTATATAAGCAATCATGGATGTAACAGATGCTGTGATCGGTTACGCTCAATTATGTAATTAAATGGGAGTTATAGACGATTATGCCCGTTGTGTAATAAAGTGGGTAATTATACCAATTGTGTAGTAAAGCGGGCGGTTACTCCTTGTGGACTTCTTGTTATCAAGCTCGGTGAAATGGGCCTTCCGATAGCTTATTGGGTCTTCTAATAATAATACTAACATGAATCATGAAACATGAAAATATCTTCAAAGCAAAAAGTATAAAAGATTTGGTTGAAATGAAAGAAACATTCAAAAAAATCAACCCAACTCTACTGTTTTCAATTAATCATTCATCTGTTTGCTTTGGGCTTGTAATAGTCAGAAGTATATACTATCTAGCACGGCAAATTCAGTACTGATGGAATGCCGAGTTGGGAACAGTGTAAAGGACCTCTGGTAAATGTCTAATGGCCTTTTGTCTGTCTAAATCAAAGCCATGGAACCCAAGAAAACAGATCATGTTGGCCTTTTTAATAAATGAAACCAAATACTATCTTCGGAGCCTTTAATCTGATCACAAATACTACTCTTTTCTGTATTATTCTGATTATAATGAAAATTTATACTTGAATGGACTAGAACAACTGGGAAAAGTAAGAATCCTCTTCAAACACTATGAGCTTGACTTGAATAAAAAGCTTGGTTAAAATCTTGGTAAGAATTTTAAGTTGTTTGACATAGTTCTATGAAAGTTATATGGCTATTTTGATATTTTTAACTAGTTAATCTAACTGTGAACCCAACATAAAAATTAAAAGTGAAGTCCAATAATAGGTAAGGTAGGCACTTTTCCTTTATATTCAAAATAAAGGGCATCAGACAATTTCTCTAATGTCTACGCGTCTGATTGGCAGTAAGAGAATTTGCTAGGAAAGTTCCTCCTAGTTACATGAATTTGAATTTGGGAAATGAGATGTTTCCCAATTTTTTGTTTATAAAAGGACCACTAGGCTGTAACCTGGTCATGCAGAGTGCAAAGAAGTGAAAAAGAAGAGAAAGGAGGAAGCAAAGTGCAAGAGTGAAAACATGATGGAGATTGAGGAAGTAAACAACTATGAGGCACTGCCACTTCTCTCATTGAATCATGTCTCATTGTTGTGTAGATCAGTTTGGGATTCTGTGCGGTTCTATGAAGAAGTCTTGGGCTTTGTTCTCATCAAACGCCCTTCTTCTTTCAAGTTCAATGGAGCCTGGTGAGCTTACAGCTCTAGCATTCTTCATGATATTTAGTTTTTAATGGAACTGAATATTAAATGGCTGATATGCCTGGTTTCATGCAGGTTGTATAATTATGGCATAGGGATACACTTGATTGAGAATCCATCAATTGATGATTTTGACACTATTGTTGAACCGCGTCCAATTAATCCTAAGGATAATCACATATCCTTCCAGGTATAGAATCTTTCAGAAACTCAGCCTGCACCGTTAATTTACAGTAGCAACTAGCTAGTAGGAAGTGATACACTGATAGGAAAATGTTTATGACAAGATTTTGTTGAAATGACAGTGTACAGATGTTGGCCTTGTCAAGAGGAGGCTGCAAGACATGGGAATGAAGTATGTCACAGCTGTGGTTGAAGATGAGGGGAACAGAGTTGATCAGGTGTTCTTCCATGACCCGGATGGCTACATGATTGAGCTCTGCAACTGTGAGAACATTCCAATCCTTTCTCTCTCTTCCTGCTCATTCAAGCCAAGGCTAAGCGGTTTCAACAACGCTGCACCAGCTAAATGTGGATTCATGGAAAATGCCATGATGGAGAGCTTGAGCATGGAGATGTTGAACATTTCATTTTGAATTGCACAAAGAAAAAGAAAATGTGAACAACTTCCCTTTCTTTTCCACTGTTGTATGCTGCAATTGTTTTACAGGTCTTATAGTTATAGTGGTCTGTGTCTTGGTTTCATGAAGAAATTGTATTGGTTATAGTATTTAATAAGTTTGTGAGATTGAGTTGTAATCCCTATGTAATATATCTATATCCTGTGAACCTAGATGAGGCTTCTGGTTGTATTAAATTGGAAATATGGCATCTGATAGATCAAAAGGATGAAAGATTAATGATCCGTAAAAACTGAGTTGCCCTAGTGAGCCTTGGCCTGGCAAGGCCGGCTGCCACTGTTATTTCTGAAATGTCAATGTTGCAGCAGCTGATGCAGCTTCTTTGTTATAAAACTTTTTTCATACCATGAAGATGCCTGCAACGTATTTTTACTGTCTAGTTAATCATCCACCATTATATACATAAGCTACTTATAGTTGGCAATGAACTGGTAAGATTTGCCAGGGTTACCATGTAGAGCTCTAAACCATCCTCAGAGTTCTGACTATAATCAGTTCTGCTTGCTTTTTTCAGAAAGTGTTGCTTACAAGGAAGAGCCAGGGTTGCTTTGTTTATTACCAACTACAGACATTCATCTGATTTCACTTACTTTAAATTGAACCTGGTTGTGATTTCCCATATGTGGCAGGGGAAAATGTGGACACCACAATCAAAAGGAAGGCAGAATGAAGACCAACGGACAACACAGGATCATAGAAACCTTGGCAAAAAGCCAAATAAATGTCTAAAAACTGAAATGGTGCAATTAAGAATCATGTCTTCTGCTATTATAAAGCATATTTCTACTCTATGTCTTATTAATGATTAATCATCCATCTGCCCACTAACTCCTTCAATATTCAACCAAAAAATATTAGAAAAAGTGTTAAAAAAGGGAAAGGATACAATTTTTAAAGGCATCTAATTTAAAAAAGAGGATTATTGATGTTCCAATGATTATTTTTGCCACCTGCAGCCCTTTTATCATAAAAATATTCTTTCATTACTTGTTAAACCTCATCCTCATCCATAACTAAAATAATCATAGCAAGAGACAGTGTAACTGAACATGTTCAATTCTTTTGTCCAATAAGATAATATGTATACAGTGTAAATTTGCTTTCTAGCACTAACTACTTTGTCACTCACTGTGCAGGTAATAGTTTGAATACAAATAAGAATAAGTAAACTTGTCTAAATGGTAATTCTTCAGAGTCGAAGTTTCTAACAAGTAATGGGCTTTAAAGAATCTAATTTCTTTTGTGAAAGAAAGAACAGGTGAATTGGGAACAACAGTCATGGAAACAAGATATGTGTCCTGTTAGGCACAGATGACTGAGAGAGCTTTGTGGATGGTTAGGCTTCCAGAAGCAGCAAGAAGGAAGAGACCAAAACAAAGCCAAACCAAAGTTAACTGAAAAAAAAAAAACCTGGGTCCCATTGTAGATGTGACTGGTTGGTAGATATGTGACTGGTGGACAAGATTAAAAAAGCAAGAGAGCTTCTCAACCTCACAATTAGCCATGACTCTCTTTGGAAAACTTGTGGTGTTCATCAAGCGAGCAACACGAAATGATCCAACCAAACCAAAAGTTGACAAAACAAAACGTCTCCACTTAGAGTCCAGCATACCTCTCTCTCTCTCTCTCTCATTTGTTGTGTCTTTGCCTCTTTGGTTCCTGCTTATTAAATTCCCACATTTTCCCCACCTTCTCCAATATCTTCTAATATTATAAGAGAAAAACATTTTTATTTTCTCCCCTATCACCGATCCTAGTCCTAGCCATCATAATCATTATTACCAACAACAACAACAACAATAACTTATCATTTCATTGAATTATAAAAACAGCTTGTTTTCTTTGTTTTTCAGTTGGGGTTGCTCGTTTGTTCCTGGGGCGTATTATTAAATATGCGGAAAGATTATGGATGTTTTTGCTGGTTGACTGGGAGAGAATGAGAGTGAGACAGAATTATGCGAACCCTTTGTGACGCTTGTGAAAGTGCTGCTGCCATTGTCTTCTGTGCTGCCGATGAGGCTGCTCTTTGCCGTGCCTGTGATGAAAAGGTTGGTTCTTTCCTTCTATCATTCTTCTGACCTTCTTTCTTCTATTGATTCTTTGTTTTTCTTCTTGAAAGCTATATCCTTTGGAGGTGTGTTTTAGCTGTTAACTGGAGCCTATGTGAGATTTTGTGGTCTTATTGTTCTTCTTTGTGTAGGAGGCAGGATCTTCCTCATAGTTGCTTGCTAGTTCAGTTGTTTACTTGATATTTGGTTTTTTATAAAGACCCATCGTTTCTTCTTCAAGATGGAATTTTTTGTTATGCGGTCTCTTCTGCACCACTGCTTTCATAAGCAGTTGTTCAGGCTGATTTTTCTATAAATTCTGAGCTGGAATTCCAAATTTTGATGAATAGTCTTAGTCAAACGAACACTTTTTGAGTCTTTTTTCATGTAGGATTTAGTGTAGATTGTATTTTAAGAGAATTTCTAAATATACCCACATTTTTACTCTTTTTTACCTCATTTCTCTTCATTGATCACTGTTTATTATTGAGAAAAATAGGGTATGAATAGAAAAAATGGGGGTATATTTAGCAGCTCTCTTTATGAGAAATAGATTGGCATATTTGATTTTGTTTATTCTTAAAAGCTTCCTTTGCATTGTTATCAGAAGGATGCTTCTTCAAACTTGTCTAGGGTTAGAATTGGAAACTTTCATTGTTCTAGATTGTCCTGCAAAATCGAATCTTTGCTTTGAATTGTTGATTGTTGTGGCAGGTCCACATGTGCAACAAGCTTGCTAGCCGGCATGTCCGGGTCGGTCTGGCAAATCCCAGTGATGTTCCTCGATGTGACATATGTGAAAATGCACCTGGTATGCAGGTGTCATTGTGTTTTTACTTTTCATGTCCTTTATAGAACTTTTGCTTTATCAGGTTCTATAGAAGTTTCTTAAGCTTATGTTCAAGCCTTGGATTGTGCATGTAGCTTTCTTTTACTGTGAGATAGATGGAAGTTCCCTTTGTTTGCAATGTGATATGATTGTACATGTTGGAGGTAAAAGAACTCACGGAAGATATCTTCTATTAAGGCAGAGAATAGAGGTTTGTCACTTATCTTTGAAGAGAATTGGCTCAAATATTCCTCCTGGAGTTTAATTGTGTCCTTGGAATTTTGTTGCTTTGTTTTTTATGCAGTTTCCAGGGAATAAACCTGGTATTATAGTCATAGAGGACCCAGCTTCGGAACCGGCGGATCCCAGTGAGACCAGAAGAGGCCAAAATCAGCCAGCTAAACCAACAGTGGGAGAAAACCAACAAAATCACAAGGTCTCTCCTGTTCCAGGGGCAGATGCTAAAGCTGATGGCCATCTCAAAATGGATAGTAAAATGATTGATTTGAATATGAAGCCTCATCGAATACATGGACAAGCCTCAAACCATCAGGTTAGAACTACTTTTACCATTAATATCGCTATATATCAAGCTTCTTTTCTTTCACAGTATTTAAAACACATGCTCTTGTTCTTTCAACCGATTGTATATATCTGTACTCACTCATAAAGGAATGAGATTGAGTAGATGTTGTGTTTGGAAGACCTTAAATTTTCATTTCATGTGCAACACCCATGAGGCTTTAAAAGATAGAAACCTTTCAAATCAGATTGCAGTATCAGACTGAGAAGATATATGGAAAATTGATAAAAGGGTGTTGAAGATAATTTCTAAGTTCATGAAACCTAATATGAATGATGGGATTTTAATAAGAAAAAATAATCATGGGTACCTTAAAGAACATTGAGTAGTGGTACATTTCTGAAGTTCATAATGTGATATGAACAGCCTTGTTTTGAACTTGGTACAATCATTGCATTTCTGTCTCATGATGTAGGTCCACCAACACTGCACAACCATATTCAGGAATAAAACTATGCTCTATACATCAAATTGTTTTATTAAGCTTGCAAAATTGACCCCTGATGCCTGTTTTTATGTCTGAAGGAACAATAATTCACTGCTGTAGCCTGTAAGCAGATATGATGATGATTAGAAGACTTGGTTCCCAGTTCGTTAAATTTTATTTGGAAGCCAGAGGCCTGGAGAACCTCACCGTTTCTTATGTTAACCACTCCATAACCGGTCAACTTATCATCTCCTTTGCATCTCCTTAAACTAGCATAGTTGTTTAGTTTAGTTTTTTCAGACAGCTTATAGCTCATACCGCAAAGTAAAAGAATGTAATCCAATGCAAACGATTGATCTGTAATCTCTCAATCTTTTGTTAAGTTTTGTTTGTGATGTTGAAATGGCATTGTAGGAATGGCACTGTTTTGTGTGACTTCTTAGAAGGAGCGTCTGATAATGCTTGAGATTAATGCTTAAAGAGTAATGCTATATACTTGTACCCAGAAACAAGAAAATGCAGAAGGAATGCCAGTGCCTTACAGCTTGAGCTAAAATTAGCATTCCACTTGCTCGATTGTAGAACATCAAAATCTCATAGAAGCAAGATTTAGAGAATCTTGAGTCGTTAGGTATTTTGGATTTCTACTCAGTTTACTCTTAGGATGGATTGTAATTCTAGTGCTTTAGAAGAAGAGGAAAACAAAAGAGTAGTAATGGCAGAAAGATTAGCAGTCTGCTCTTTCAATTAAATTTTCACTGCTGGAAATTTATAAAGCTGTTGAAGCTACATGTTATCAACAACATATGGTGCATTGGCTACGAGGATAACAGCAAAGATCTTCATTACTTCTATGAAATTTATAATTTTACCATTATTGTTGTCTTCTATGGATTTGATTCAAACAATCTAGTAAACGTAACCCTTGGCAAACATTCCTTGCTTGGCCTCCTCAGACTCTCCCTCGCCTGTGTACTTGCCGAGTTGAGCAAGAGAGTTGGCCTTTGCCCGGACAAGCAGAGCGTCCTGAGCCTCCTTCACATTCTTAGTTCTGCCTCCCCACTTCTTCAGGCAAGTATTTTGAAGGGCTCTTGCGTATGAGAATGACACATGCCAAGGGTTTGGAGCTTGGTTCATTGCATTTAGGTTCAAGGTAGCCTCAACTTCCGACTGCCCACCAGACAAAAACTGCCAAAACGCAACCAATCAACCATTAGCTGCCAAGCTTCCTCTAGGCACGTTAAAAACTTACATTTTGTAGGATTATTTAAATTCCAGCTTTATTTTCTGTTTTCTATTTTAAATAGATGCTGATAAGTCTAGGATAGTTTTTTAAAATTTTAAGATAATATCCAAGTGATTAGGATCAGAATATCCAACCTTATCTTCTATTTGTAATCCTGATTTTCAGGATATTCTATGTAACCAATATCTCTTTAAATAGAGATACTTCAGTGGAATAAAAATCAGAAGCTCGAACATATCGTTCAGCTTTCATAATTACTCATTTCTTTATGGTATCAGAAGTGGACCTGATCATCTGAAAATGCCAAAAGCCGGCATGACATCAGACAGACAGACTTTTGCCGAGGTAACCTCAGGTTCCTCGGGTTCAACTCCTGCTGTTACAGCACCTTTTTATGGGCAAACAACTTCTCATCATGGGCTATCTGAGACTTCTTTGCCCATCACTGGATATAAGCTCAATGGTCAAAATTATATCCAGTGGTCTCAATCCGTTATGATGTTCATTTGTGGAAAAGATAAAGATGACTTCCTCACTGGAGCTGCTGCTGCTCCTTCACCAGAAGATCCGAAGTTTAAAATCTGGCGTTCAGAGAATAATATGGTGATGTCCTGGCTCATCAATACCATGGAGAATGATATAGGCCAAGACTTTATGTTCTACAAAACAGCCAAAGAAATTTGGGATGCAGCAAAGGTAATGTACTCAGATACAAATAATACTGCTGAATTATTTGAGATCAAAGGGCTCCTCCATGATCTAAGGCAAGGTGAACACTCTGTCACCACTTATTTCAATTCCCTTACACGTTACTGGCAGCAATTGGACACTTTCGAGGAATACAAGTGGCAATGCACGGATGATAGCATCATATACAAGAAAATTATAGAGAAGGAGAGGATTTTTACGTTTTTGTTGGGTCTCAACAAAGACTTAGACGAAGTCAGAGGAAGAATTCTAAGTCTAAAGCCATTGCCCTCTATCCGTGAAGTATTTTCTGAGGTACGAAGAGAAGAAAGCAGGAAAAAGGTTATGCTGCACCAAACTCCCTCCGAAGGAGTGGACAGATCTGCCCTTGCTGTTCGAGGCAACAATTCTCAAAGTCAAACAGAGAGAAGAAAGGGGCGTCCTTGGTGTGAACACTGCAAAAAACCAGGCCATGTCAAGGACAAATGCTGGAAGCTTCATGGGAAACCTGCAGATTGGAAACCATCCAAAGGATCTCAAGACAGCCGCAGCTACAATGTCGAGGTTGAACCAGCCACCACAACAAAACCTGATGTTGAGAATTCTGTCTTCTCAAAAGAACAAATGGATCTCCTCCAGCAATTACTTAAACAAGTACAATCCAACCCCAACATCAGCACAGGTTCTGTAGCCCAAAGAGGTAATTTTTTGAGTGCCTTTAATGCTGAACTGGATAAACAGAAAGAATGGATCGTTGATTCTGGAGCGTCAGATCATATGACTGGTAATGCCATTTTATTTCATGAGCTTCGTTCGTGCCCCAGTGGTTTATCAGTTAAAATTGCAGACGGATCTTTGTCAAGTGTAAAGGGTGTTGGGACAATAGTGGTTTCTCGAAATCTAGTCTTAAAATCTGTTCTTTATATCCCTAACCTTAAGTGTAATTTACTTTCGGTTAATAAACTCACAAAAGACATGAATTGTGTTACTAAATTTTATCCTACTTGGTGTGACTTTCAGGATTTAGACTCGGGGAAGATGATTGGCAGTGCTAAAGAGAGGGCTGGGCTATACCTTCTACAAGCTGACATCTCCAAGTCTCCATTTCGAACAGCCTGCAATGCCCTTCCTACACCGTATTTTTCCTGTTCCATTCCCGATAAAAGTAGTACTATTTCTTTATGGCATTATCGCATGGGTCATCCTTCCTTTCAGTATATGAAAAAGATGTTTCCATCTTTGATTAATAAAAATCAGATTCCTTTCCAATGTGAAATTTGCCATTTATCTAAACATACTCGTGCTACTTTTTCAACCCAGCCATATAAAGCATCCCAGCCATTCAATGTTGTTCATAGTGATATTTGGGGACTTACAAGGGTTAAAAACATTACGGGTTCTAGATGGTTTGTTTCTTTTATAGATGATCATACTAGAATTACTTGGGTCTTTTTGATGAAAGATAAATCTGAAACTTACACCATATTTGAAAACTTTCATACCATGATCCAAAATCAATTTCAAACCAATATAAAGGTCCTTCGAACTGACAATGCCAAAGACTATTTCAACCTGAACTTAAACAAATATCTCTTAGCCAATGGAATTATCCATCAAAGCTCGTGTGTTGACACCCCACAACAAAACGGGGTAGCTGAAAGAAAGAACCGTCATATTTTAGAGGTTGCCCGATCCCTTCTATTTACCTATAATGTTCCAAAACATTTTTGGGGGGAAGCTGTTCTTACCGCCACATATCTAATTAACCGAATGCCTTCCAGGGTATTACAATTTCAAACCCCATACCAATCACTTTTGAATGCCTGCCCACAACTCAGATTCCTCACTACCCTCCCACTTAAAATTTTTGGCTGCACCACCTTTGTTCATATCCACTCCCAAAATCGTAGCAAACTTGATCCAAAGGCTACCAAATGTATATTTCTTGGCTACTCATCAAACCAAAAAGGATATAAATGCTACTCACCAACCAACCATCGCTTTTATAATACCATGGATGTAACCTTTCTTGAACATCAGCCATACTATACAAAAACTGATATTCAGGGGGAGAATAACACAACCAAACAACAAGAATATCAGTTTTTACTTCCGTTCACAATAACCCAATCACCCACATACTGTCTTGAACCTGAAACATTGCCTGAAATCCAAACAAAGCAGCCAGCACTTGAAACAGAGCCAAAAATCCAGGCAGAGCAACAGACAGCACCTGAAACAGAGCCTGAAATCCAAACAAAGCAGCCAACTGCACCTGAAACCCAGACCAAGCCTTTTGCAACCAAAACTGTTCCTTCTCAAATCCAAGTATACACACGGAGACCAAGGACTTGTGAGAAGGTAGAGTCTGATTCTACTCCTAGTCAACACCATGATTCTAAACCAGGTTCCAAAACCCAGGAACTCACATCAGGTAACACTGAGGTACTCCCTATTGAATCTGAATTTGATGATCTTGATGTTCCTATTGCAAAGAGGAAAGGAGTTAGGACTTGCACTCAACATCCTATAGCTAACTTCCTATCCTATGAAAGGTTATCCTCTAAATTTAGAGCTTTTACCACTAAAATGTCCAATGTTGAGATTCCACAAACAATAGGAGAAGCTCTTAGGAAATCAGAATGGAAACAAGCAGTCAATGAGGAAATTCAGGCCTTGAGGAAAAATGGTACTTGGGAAATGGTGAAGCTGCCAAAAGGAAAGACCCCAATAGGATGCAGGTGGATATTCAATGTGAAATATAAAGCTGATGGGAGTATTGAAAGGTATAAGGCCAGGTTAGTTGCCAAAGGTTACACTCAAACCTATGGCATTGATTATCAAGAGACATTTGCTCCAGTTGCTAAACTAAATACTATACGAGTACTTATCTCTATTGCAGTAAACCTGGACTGGGAGTTACAACAACTAGATGTGAAGAATGCCTTCCTCAATGGAGACTTAGAGGAAGAGGTATATATGGAGGTTCCACCTGGGTTCAAGGGAGAGCATAATTCAAATTTGGTTTGCAAATTACGAAAATCTCTCTATGGTTTGAAGCAATCTCCACGGGCATGGTTCGAAAGATTCACTAGAGTACTCAAGCATCAAGGCTATCAACAGGGACAAGCCGACCACACCCTTTTCACTAAACATTCCCCTACAGGTGACATTGCTATTCTTATTGTCTATGTTGATGATATTATTTTGACTGGAAATTATATTGAAGAGGTGATCAAATTAAAGTCTATGTTGGCAAAAGAATTTGAAATCAAAGATTTAGGGCAACTAAGATATTTCTTGGGAATGGAAGTGGCAAGATCAGAAAAAGGCATTGTTGTGTCTCAAAGAAAATATACCCTTGATTTACTTAAAGAAACAGGTATGCTAGGGTGTAAACCAGCTGATACACCTATGGATGCAACCTGTAAAGTTGGAAAAAAGGAAGGATGTTCCCCTGTTGACAAGGGAAGGTATCAAAGATTAGTGGGAAGACTTATCTACCTGTCTCATACTCGGCCTGATATAAGTTTTTCAGTAAGTGTTGTCAGTCAATTCATGAACAACCCAATTTGAAGCTGTGTACCGTATCCTACGGTATCTAAAGATGACTCCAGGTTTGGGTTTATTTTTTAAAAAGGGTGTTAGTAGAAGTATCGAAGTGTTCACAGATGCAGATTGGGCCGGCTCAGTGACTGATAGACGATCAACTTCAGGTTATTGTACTTTCCTATGGGGAAATCTGGTTACTTGGAGAAGTAAAAAGCAATCTGTGGTAGCAAGAAGCAGCGCAGAGGCAGAGTTTAGAGCCATGGCTTTAGGTGTGTGTGAAGGTATGTGGTTAAGAAGACTTCTCGCAGAACTAAAGATGCCTTTAAATGAATCTGTTAAACTGTTTTGTGACAATCAGGCAGCTATCAGTATTGCTAAGAATCCAGTTCACCATGATCGGACAAAGCATGTGGAGATCGACCGACACTTCATCAAGGAGAAAATTGAACAAGGAATTGCTACTCTTTCATATATCTCTACAAGTCATCAAGTAGCAGATATTTTTACCAAAGCTTTGTTTAGGGGGTTGTTTGAAAAATTTGTTAACAAGTTGGGTATGTTAAACATTTACAACCCAACTTGAGGGGGAGTGTAGGATTATTTAAATTCCAGCTTTATTTTCTGTTTTCTATTTTAAATAGATGCTGATAAGTCTAGGATAGTTTTTTAAAATTTTAAGATAATATCCAAGTGATTAGGATCAGAATATCCAACCTTATCTTCTATTTGTAATCCTGATTTTCAGGATATTCTATGTAACCAATATCTCTTTAAATAGAGATACTTCAGTGGAATAAAAATCAGAAGCTCGAACATATCGTTCAGCTTTCATAATTACTCATTTCTTTACATTTTATAGCCAATTACCATGATTCCAGGGACTGCTGGAGGGATTCTTTGGTGGAGGAGTTTGAGGGTGTAGTCAGCAACTTGTTGAGGAGTGGCCTTGTCCTTGCACTCTGCACCGGGAGTGACCATGCTTGGCCTGAGGAGGATACCTTCGAACATCACATTGTTCTGGGCAAGGTAGAAGAATACCTCAGCCCACACCTTTTTGGCTACTTTGAAAGTCCTGTCAATTTCATGTTCACCGTCGAGCAAGATCTCTGGCTCAACAATTGGAACCAATCCATTGTCCTGCATGACCAAACATCAAAACATGATCTAATGCTGAAAAATGTAATCAAGGTAGTGCTGTAATAAAATATCACTTCATCTTACCTGAGAGATGGCAGCATAGCGAGCAAGTCCCCAGGCTGCTTCCTTCACAGCAAGTTCATATGGTCCATTGGGAATGCTTACCACAGTTCGCCTATAAATAAAAATTGAAAGTATGTCTTTAATAACAGCAAATAGAGAACGAAAAGCAGTTTCTGACCAGGAAGAATGTGTATAATCCTTATATTGCTTAGCTGTAATGATAACACAATGGAAATGCTAATGGAAAACTGAAAATTATTCAGACATGGGTGACAAATGGATAAAAAATTTTACCATTTCGCAAAACAAGCTCCCTGCTGGTAGTATGCAGCGGAACGTGGGGCAAGGCCATCCAGACCTTGGCACCATGACTCATTGTTTGAGCCAGCCAGTGGAACAAGACCCTGCAGTATTCATATTATCAAGCTTTTAGTAACAGATACTACTTGGCATTAAACCACGGGCTAGACATCTCTTCCCTCAAATGGGGAATAAGACTTACCTTGTCGACCTTGATGCCAGGGACAATGTTCTGCTCAAAAAGGACGTCAACCATCTTTTTGCCATCGGTTGTGGATTGGTAGAGGGTTTCCTCAAAGAGGATGGCACCTGAGATGTACTGGCCAAGGCCAGGAGCTGAAACAAGCAATGTCCTGTAGGCTTGGCGGTTAGCCTCAGTGTTTTCTAGCCCGATTGAGGCCAAACGTTTCCCACAGGTAGCATTGGACTCATCCATGGCCAAAATTCCACGGCCTGGAGAAGCAATAGTTTTCTACAGGCATCCCAGCAATTCCATATCAGTAAAATCATTGTTTCTTCCAAAAATTTTCAGTTTCTCATTGTCAGAAGTTTATAATACTGGCTATCAGGTCATTCTACTCTTAGCATATATCTTAAGCAAGTTGTCTAAGAGGTTACAATTGTGAGTTATGACGGTTACTGCAGTCTTCACAAGCTCATCAGCATATGAGCTAGCACGCACGGTTAGTCGGGAGGGAGCAGCGGGGTGGCACCTGACGATAGAAATTGAAGGTTGGTGAAGGGTCTGTCCCTTAACCCACTCAGACTTGTCTACAGCAGGTGAAGTCTTGGGGAGAGATGCAGAAGTCATTTTGCGTTTTCAGTATGCTCTCTTGTCTCTCCCCTCAAGCTTTTGTAGCAGTAGCACACACACTTTTGGCTCTAATTCTCTAATTTATGTACTTCCGAGTCCCTATTGCCAAGAGATATTTTATTTGAGGCTGCAATATCTAGGCCAATCATCAACTGGTAAGAGGGATGCTTACTTGGCAAGTTGGAATGGCAGCCTTGTGGCTGGTATGAGGTTGGGAGCTTAAGTATATAACTTGTGGAAAATCTTGTCCTGAAAATCAAGGTTGAATTTTCTCGAATTTGTAAAACCAGAAAAAAATAGAATCAGTGTTACCCTGATTCTTTTGGAGCTGATTGATCCTGTATTTTTGTGTTTTTCCTTCTTTTGGCCTTTGCTAGTTTGGAGAAAATCACCCAAAAGGCAAAATACAGACAGGATTCCTTAGCTTTTGTTTTCTATTTTAAAGAAGTTGAGGCTATGAACCAACAAATTAACTTCTCTGTTCAGAAACCAATTTGATGCATTCCTTAGCTTTCAACAGGTTTAAGTAAAATAAGAAATCAAGTTTAGAATCCCCTAAAATGCAAACATGATAATTGGAAGTAAAAGATGAACATTAATACATGCACCAAAACAAGCATTCCTGTGGCTTGTGTGGATTTCAAAGCAAGAGGCGGCCTGGAGTAAACCCAAGGCATCAGCCAGTGACCACTAGTTCTGCAACCTAAAGACGAGATGGAAATATTTCTAACAAGGACAGTTCTCAATCAATTCTCTAACAAATGAAAGGGAAGGAGCTAAAAAAAATCAGTGTTTGCTTCACTGGTCACCTCAAGCTGCAGAAGTGAGATTATTACCCAACAATTCTCTAACTTGTAACATCGATGGCCCCATAGTCAAAAGATTTGGCAATTGTATACCAAGGAAAATGGAATTAAATAAACAAATGTACTCACAACATAGATTGTGGAGAAGTGAAAATCTCCTTAGAGGGGCTTATAGGAACTATTGTGGACAAATTCAGGCGTTCTGTAACTAAAAAGCCTCAAAAGACTGAAGAGCAAAGACAACGCTATTCCCAACCGCTCAATCTCTGGGGCATCTTAGAGCTCAGGTGATTCAAATTAAGTATATAAAAGTTCTTGTTGTCCTAGCAATCCAACCCCAACGACAAATTGTCTTTGTGCATGTTCGCAAGAGAAGACAAAGAGATTGCTTCCATATTGCTTCAGAATCTTGTAACAGAATGGGAGAAAAGAACAAAGAAGAAAAATTATGTAAGAAACTACAATTCACAAAATCAACAACCTATCTTTACTTTGATCTAGTTTTACATCTTTTACTAGACAACAAACAAGTTCATCCACAATCTTTCCTTCCAAACCATGCTTTCGACTAAGCACAACAACTTGTATTAATGCCAAAACTAGAAACATGATATAATTTGATCAATGAGCCATTACCAAGAAAATTTTGCGTTATCCCCTACATCAAAATTGGGGTTCTATAATAAGAGTAACCTGGTGTAATAGCACTACTTAAGATAAGTAGATGAAACCCAGAGTAGCACATAGGTTATCAATGATGTCAGCACTTCAAAACTCCTCGGTCCCTTAAGAATAGGTATAGGTGGAATCACAGATACCATCAAGAAGGTTCCCACCAACCAGGAGAACATAAAAGCTCCAGCCCTGCAGTGCAGAAACAAATAGATTATCAAAACCGGTTAATTGTAACAATTCAGGGTTCAATAGCAAAGAAGTTTCAAAAACGCATTTAGAAGGAGGAAGACATGCAATGAGGAAGTTCACTAACGATTCATCATAGTTGGAAGGATATGGTTAGGAAATTCTTCTTTTTGACGAGTATAAAGCAGTGCTATATCATAACAAGTATAAAGCAGTGATTTTCTTCTCCAGAAATATCAAGGACATCATATCACATTTTAAGGTAACACCAGAAAGGTCATCACATACGCATAAAGTAGAGCTCGGATTTTGCTCTTCAACCGATCATATGTGAAATAGAAGGTAGCTATCAGTGATATAGCAACTTGGAGGGTTGGGCCTTCTTCAGTTGGAAAGAGAACAGTGAGAACTCCAAGCACTAAAAATGCTATGAATGTTCTTACAATGAACTTGGTGGCTGGAGTTTGGAACCTGCTTGTGATAGCCTGTACAACTCGGGATTGTTTGACTTCCCTGACCTTTTTCTTGATGTCAATTTTTGGGTTCTTCCTTTCATAGAACTTCTGCATAATTATTTTGTCATGTGCGGCTTCAATTGCTTCCACGCTCATTTTGTGCCCCCCATATTTACTAATAAGGAAGTTCCGTGCAGCTTGAATTTCATCTTCAGAAGCCTCCCTGCTTATTCCTAGTTGTTTATATGGGTCCCTGATATTAATTCTAGGAAAGATAGCTGTTCCTGAAAAGGCAGTTAAAGAACAATTTCCATGGTAAGTGCTTTTGAACAACACATAACAAACTCTAATAAAACAGGGTCAGCAGTTATAAATCACAAAAGCACAATTCAGCAAAACAAGTTCTCCGCAAGCAATTGGCAATTGGTAGGCTCCTGGTAAATGCACATAACAGGTATATCCCAAGGTCATTAAGAAGCCAAAAATATTAGGGTAAATGTAGGTCCATTTTCAGTGAACAAAAGCTATACTACAGTTGAGTTTACAATATTTCGAAATCATAATAAATTCAAGCTTGAGTTTAAAATCAGCTATTACTAACTGATTAAATTGTATATACTTACTACGACGATTATTCTCAATCCAAACAGACAACTAAATTAATAAAATACAGTCATTAGTTTACACTTTACACCACGTGCAACAACTCTTCAAAGCAGAAATTAGTCAGTTCAGAAGATTTTTCAAATTTCGTTTCACTTCCAGACAAAGATTCTTGGCATAACATGTATAATTCAGAGGTAACCAACACAATAATCCAAAAAGAAAAGAAGTCCATTAGTCTCAAGCAATGAATACTACCAGCTGATTCACTTGCCATATCACCATAGGAAGCATCCATTGCACACTTGAGCAAGTGACTTTTCTGTGCCTTCAACTTTCGAATAGAAATGGTCCAACTACTTCTGCGCCGCAACAGGAAAAAAACCACGACATGATACAATCAAACTGAAAGTTGATTATTTCATGTTATTGTAGCACTACCTTTCAAAATGAAGTAAGCCAAATTTTTCTTTAGGTTTGCCAGCACTTGCAATGGAAGAAACTTGCCTGCATACTAATCCTCCATTCCGGTTAGGCAGCCAAAGGCAACATCTTGAGGGACTGCCAGTCAGTCCAGAAACACTCATTCTTATAATGCCTTAATCGGCTATTGCCCACGAAAATACTATGAAAGATCAATGATTAACAGCTGCAACCGAAAATGTTAAATCAGTCACATTAGATGGAAACTTGAATTGAATAAAGAATAAAATAAAAATCACCATGCCGATTTTACATTGGAAAACTATCCAGGAGAAACAGTTATGAAGAGAAACGATGGTGCATCAAAAACATCTCAGTTTGCATTACTTAACATTCCACAGAGCATACAGCTGAGAAACTTAAAAGCACGATCACGTTATCAAATTGTTCAATATTCATTATCAAACTTATGTTGAAGAATTCAAGAATGGGTAAACTACCCATAGTTTTTCCTGTTAGCTACAGACATTCTGTCGAGAATTCATCCGTTCATATCCTCCTTGAAAACATCTAAAAATAACATTTCATTATTTTTTTTTATAACCCAATCAATAGGATTAGAATATACAATCAAAACCAGTAAAAAAGACAAACCTTTATCAACTCAAAAGTATTTTGGCTAAAATCCCGCCAAAGGCTGAAACTTTATATTCAGCAATAAACCATGGCTATCAAGCAATTTACTTTGCTACTTAAGTTGAGAAATTCAAGTCCAAAGGATAATTCAATCTACAGTTGTGTTCTCTAGTGAGCATTTAAATCCCGAAATCAAACAAGAAAATTTAAGTGAAAAGTAGTGCTTGTAAAAGGTAATGTTGAGAAAAGACATACCTTTGAATGATAATACTAAGTTGGGTGAGCTGAAAATTGTTGCAAAGGATAGGGAAGCAAAGCGCTTTGAGCTTAGAGATACTTCCAAAGAAACACCGCTTGCTCAGCACGTGAAGAAAAGAGTATGCTAAGAGACCAACATTCCGTTGTAGTCTAGTTGGTTAGGATACTCGGCTCTCACCCGAGAGACCCGGGTTCAAGTCCCGGCAACGGAAAATTTTTTCTTCCTTTTAGAGCTTAAGGACATTGTCCGTGAACTGTGATTTTACGATGAAAGTGGATTAGAGCTTAGAAACATGTGCATGTTTGGAACAAAGCAAGCTGTTGAAGCACAACAGCACATCTGAGTTGTATGTTGCAACTTGCCTTGTTATTATTTCTGTTTTTAAAGCTTTATTTTTCCTCTCAAACGGGACAATACTAGGTGCGAGCCCAATATCCTAACCAACTAGACTACAACGGATCGTTAGAAGTGTTGAACAAAACAATTAAATCTCACCAAAAATACCACAGAGCTTGGAGTTGGATTAATACTGAATTACTTCTGCTAAAAGTGACTTTTGGTCAGAGAAAACTTGACTATATATTCTTATCACATACGTTTGAAAGAAAAAGAAGTGAACTGCAATGGGTCCATCATCTGCTCTTCTATAGCTGGATACTCCCAAGGTAATTGGTTTCAGAAATTCATGCACACTCGTGCAAATGTAAGACTCAGACCAACTCACGCACACTCGTCCACAGATTGTTAATACAAAGCCTACTTGAGGGAAAGTGAAGAACAATGTATTATCCTTCTTAAAACAAGAATAATTACAGAAGAAACATGGTCAATGCATTATACTTATACAGCACAAATCAACTATACAAATTAATACATTACTGTACAGTTATCATTGTTCCACATAATTAGCACAAACGATACTAGTGTTTCATTGGCTTTAGACATCCGCCAGCTTTGGATGCAGAGGAACAACCTCTCAGACAGGAGATGGTCATCAAGACTGGAAAAGTGTTACCGTTGCAATATAGCCATTCTTCATAACCTGCTAATAGCAAAGATCATCATTAGCAATCCTCTCACTTGTCATACCTAAAACTAATAATTACCAAAGTGTGGCATCGAATACAAAAAGCAAATGAAGCAAGAAATTTTAACTAACTTTCACCTCGAATGCAGCATTCTGATAGCCGTACACCAAAGTAGAGCCAAATGGATTGCTCGTAGAACCTTGTGTTTGAATTGCCGCTCGGCCACAATCCCCAAGGATTTCCTGCAGTATGCATTTAATCCTTTGTGACATCCATCATTTAATAACACAGGACTGAAACAGGATCACTAAAGGCAGCAAGTTAATGACAAATAAAAGGGGAAAAAGGAAAATTCTAATTGAGGGTTTATGAGATCACTTTTAAGCTTTAAAGCATATATTAGCACCTTTATCCAAATAAAGAAGATAAGATGGCCTATAAACTGTTGAAAGAAAGGTTAGTGAGAAGCAAAATGTATTGGCATGTATTCAACTCTAAAGTTACCTTCACCTGCTCCCATTTAGTGCTTGGAGTAATTCTGTTTTTATAGTTATTTACATCCAGGAAGGATCCCCCAACTGCAGGCCAGGAACAAAGACATAAGATCAATTACCCTCCCTAGAAACTGTAACAATAAAAAGCTGAAAGAACGGCTGATAGTCAGAACCTAGGATAACGAAATTGCACTTTATGTATGAATTGAAATCTGCATGACCAGGATAGTTTGTGTGTAGAACAAATTTCTTGACTTTATGAGTCTGCAAAACCAGAAAAGCATTCTAAGAATTTCTGACCACCGTTATTAATTCTAAGAGTACAAATGATTATAGATAAAATGGAACTAATAGCCAGGAAGATATATCTAAATACCTTTTTAACCACATAGGAAACTGAAACAAATAATAAAAGTGTATATAATATGTGGGAAAGGTTCCTTCACTTTATTTTGGGTGTTGGTATTTATTTTGAATACCTGGCCATCAAATAAGATGTCCAAACCACGAGTAAAATAATTGTAGAAATAATCACCACAAAGAGTTGTCCGAGGACGAGGATCAGAAGCAGAGTGAATAACCATTTGGTCAACCTGTAGACAAAATCAATTTTTTCACAAGGGAAATATGCAAACAATTCAGGCATAAAAAGCCGCCATACAAAATCCTTTCACCCCCACGCCTGAATGCAAAGAAGAAAATAAAATATATCATGCCTAATTACTTGGTGTAATGTCCAATGCAACAACTCTCATTAGGTAAAAGCTAATGTGTATAACCAGCATAAAAACCCCATAGTCCATTTCAAAATGTTCATGCATCATTGCTACCTGCTTTTGATGGATTCCACAAGGACGCCCCAATTCAGTCCAGACATCCTGCATGACAGGGAATAGTATAAAATTAGTACTACCCCACAAGACTAGAGAGAAAACACTGGAGGAGGGAAAAGAAAAAAAAGTTAAATCTCATCAAATCAATTTGAGATTTACCTGAGGTGATGCCCCAAAAGGAATATGCTGGCCTCCAACAGTGAAGAACAATTCTTCCCCAAGCTAGAAACATGGACATACGAATTTATTAGATTCAAAATATCGGTCCCAAGACTAAGAGACCATTAGTACTCTAAAACCCATCAAAGCAAACAAATAGTCTAATCAAAATACCAAGCCCAAAAGGACTCATCCCTTTTCTAAAAAGACCACTTATTTTCAAGAGACATAATCCAAAAGGCGACAATAAAAGGAGGAAAAGTAAAAAAGTAGTCAGCTGCTAAAATGGGATGACCAACTGACTTATATTAACAACAGAACTGATGAAGATAGAAGTCAAACCTTGACATGCACATCTTCCATGTACAGGCTGCCAGCAGGTAATGGAGGAGCAGAAGCCTTATCCATTAAGGATCCGACACCAACTTTTTTGCCTGCAGAACTATCATATATAGATACACGGCAGGTAACAGGAGTGGTGCCATCAGGAAACTCCAAAGGCAATTCCGCTGTCAAGTAAGAAAAAAAAAACAAGTTATTTGGACTTGAAGAGTAAGCATGACAAGTAATCAAATGTTGAGAAAAGAATAAAAACCTTCTCCATCATGGCAGCAATCTGTATACTGACTTGGAATAGGAAAAGCGAATGACAGACCCTGCAACATAACAAGATAAAAAAAACTGCACAATTGGAGACAAATTTCAAAAATAAAATCAAATAAAAAGCACTACGGTACTTAAGTAATAAGGGCACATACCGGGTAGAATAGGGTATAAACACCTCTATCCTTGTCATAAGTTCCAGGATAGGTTGGACCAAAAAGAGCATAGACAGCTACAAAAGTAGCAAGAGTGGATGGTCCCCTGTATGAAGAAGCCAAGTTCACTACAGAAACATGTAATTAATTAAGGATGAAAATAAAGCTTAGGCTTAACTTACCCAATCAAAGAAGTGGCGTAGCGCATTTGAAGACGTTTGATATCAAAAATTTCGATAAGGCGTAATCTCTAGTATAGATTTCAAAAACACAATAAATAAAATGTACCACAAAGAAATCATGTGGAAGAAAGATAACAAAGTATAAAAATGAAATGTGAATTAAGAATAAAACCTGAGACCAAGGGTCAAAACGAAGATGAAAACCATGATCCGGAAAGCTTATAACAATATCAAGCTTAAGAGGCTCCTGTGCACAACACCATAATGAGGAAGGTTGTCATGAGTGTTAACTTGACCTGACTATCTAATTACCCAGCATACACCAAACTATGACGTTAACAGCCAAATCAAAGAAACAACAGCAATTATGACCGACTGTATAGATAATAAGTATGTCTGAATTCCACATTAAAGACTTCCACCTAGTGCCAAAAACTTCACCAAACTACTGAAACACAACGCGATAGGGAACAGTATATTTAATTATTCAGTCCAAACCTCATCATAATACTTCACATGAACAACATCGTAAATGTTAGGCTGTTGTTCGATTTGAGCAAATGCTTCGCATATCGGCATCCCTGAAATAAACAATACAAAACAAACAATCTCACAATCGTAACTTCAACTTTTCAAGTAAACCAATTCCGATCATTCTCATCGATTTCAAGCTTTTGAAATTTAGCAACAAGTCAATAATCAGCTGCGGAGAAAATATGATCTAATCCTTTTATTAAAATAAATCGCGATTAACCGACCAGTCAAAATTCGCGACGGATTATATCAGTTACACATGTCGCCGATGAAAAAATAAAATAGAAAAATTATTGAGAGGAAACGAACCGAGAGTGAAAGGTCCGATGCCTTGACCGGGACGGAGATCGAGAACGATGGCGCCCATGGCGGTGCCTTCACAGCGACGTCTGGGCCTCTGCAACATTTTGTTTTCGGCTTTTTTTCTTCTTTTTCCTTTCCTTTGCTGTTTGGTTTCTTTCTTTCGCAAAAGGAACTCCAAGGGGTAGAATGGAATGCTGGTAAGCAACCTGCAACCGGCTTTGGGCTTTTGGATTGACTAACAGCTCACGAAATGTTGAAAGCGACACCATAAGCCTTCTCGGGCCGTTGGACACTTGGACCCAGCCAACCGGGCCTCTTCCAGCGGGTGGCATATTTTCTGTGTTATTGATTTTATTTTATAAAATTTTAAATTGAGGATGTATTCGAATGAAGCTAAATTAAAACAGTAAAATATTCAAATTTGAATTCATTTCAAAATTTAAAGCTCATCGATAATTTTTTTTTTAATTCAAGTTTGACTTACGATGAAAAATCAAGTTATTCAATTTCATTCGATTAGGTTTGATTATCAAATAAAAAATGAGTTTGATTTTTATGTGTTCAAATTTGATTTTTTAAATTGTAAATGGGATGATAGATTTAGGTTTTGTAGGACAACAATTCACATGGACAAATAAAAATCATTTCGATCATATCATTAGAGAAAGGATAGATAGAGCATGGGCAAATTGTGACTGGAAACAATTATTCCCAAACCCCATTGTTTTTCACTTAGCTAGGATACATTCAGATCATAACCCTATTTTACTGGACACATTCCCAAAGATTCCTCATTTTGGACCTAGGCCATTCCGATTTGAAACAATATGGTTCTCTCATTTACAATTTAAGGAGGTTGTAAAAGAAACATGGGAACAGGCACAGAACTCTATTATTGAAGCAATAAAAAATTTTAGAGAGCAAATTACTAAGTGGAATAAAGATACTTTTGGTAATGTCATCCTAAAGAAAAAGAAACTTAGGAGTAGATTGGAAAGAATTCAGAAATGGACATGTGATTCTCCTAATAGTGGATTACAGGAGATAGAGGAAAAAATTCGAGAAGAGTACCAACAGGTACTCAAGTTGGAAGAGGAACTATGGGCTCTTAAAGCAAGAGTAAATTGGATTAGTGATAGGGATCGAAACATAAAATTTTATCATATGAGCACAATCCAACATAGGAGCAAAAATAGAATTGTGGCAATCAAAGATAAGGTCGAAAATTGGGTTGTGTGAGCTTCTGAAATTAGGAATGTTATTAGCAAACACTTCTAAGAACTCTATAGCTCATCAATGACTTTTAGTAGGAAAAATATGGATTTGAACATTAGATTAGGGAATCCTGTGGTAAATGAAGAAAAAGACAGATTATGTGAACCAGTCTCTAGGATTAAGGTTTTTAGAGCTTTTTTAGATATGAAACCACTTAAGGCACCAGGCCCTGATGGCCTATACCCCATATTTTTTCAAAAATGTTGGGAGGTTGTAGGTAATTTTGCTTACTCCTTTGTGGAACAAGTGTTTAAGAAATGGGAGATACCAGAAAATATCAATGAGTCCTTTATTTGCTTAATACCAAATAGCAAAAATGCAGAAACAATTAATCAATATAGACTAATAGGACTATGTAATACAATATACAAAGCCATTTCTAAGATTGTGGTTAGCAGAATTAGGCCAATTCTAGCTAGAATAATTAACCCTCTCCAAGCTAGCTTCATAGCAGGAAGAAAAGCACAAGATAATGCAATAATAGCACAAGAATTGATACATACCTTTAACAAGAAAAGAGGCAAAGGTGGTTATTTACTAGCAAATATTGATCTAGAAAAAGCTTATGATAAGATGGAATGGAGCTTTATCTATAAAGTTCTATCTTTCTTCTATTTCCCTCTAGAGATCATTAAACTCATTATGTCATGTATCACCTCTGTTAGCATGACAGTTCTAATCAACGGAGAAAAGAGTGTAAAAATCCATCCATCGAGAGGACTTAGGCAAGGTGACCTGCTATCACCGTATATATTTATATTGTGCATGGAGTATTTATCAATTAAGATACAAGAAGCATGTGAGGAAGGGTCTTGGGAACAAGTTAGGATGTCTAGAGAGGGACCAAACTTATCACACCTTTTCTTTGCAGATGACCTTATGCTGATAGGAAAAGCTACCAAAAGAACATGTAGAAAAATGAGGGAGGTCCTTAAGGAATTTTGTGAGGTCTCAGGTCAGTCCGTAAACTTGGAGAAATCATCAATCCTGTTCTCACAAAATCTAACCCAGTCCTATAAAGAGGAACTAAGTGAAATTCTTCAGATTAGGTACTCTGACAACTTGGGTAGATATTTGGGATTTAACATTTCAAAGAAGAGGAAAATATCAGATTTTAGACACATCATAGAGAAAGTTAGACTGAAACTATCAGGGTGGAAAGCAAATCTTCTTTCGATGGCCGGAAGAACCACACTTATAAAATCAGTATTGGGAGCTATTCCCATGTACTATATGCAAGGGACTCATCTACCAGCTAGTACTTGTGAGGAATTAAATAGAATCTCTAGAAATTTTCTGTGGGGGTCAAGTTTGGAAAAGAGGAAGTTACATTTGGTAAATTGGGATACAGTTACAAAACCAAAAAATTAAGGAGGCATGGGAATCAGAGATATAAAAGCTCTCAATGAAGTTTGTTGACACCTAATTTTGTCCCATTTTTGTTATTATTTTTCTTTATATATATTTGTATTTATTTTTTTATTATTATTTTTAGCATTATTATATTTTTTTCTTCTTCTTTGATTATTATTATTACTATTTATATTATTATTATTATTTTTATTCTTATTTTTATGTTTTTATTTTTATTTATTTATTTATTTATTTTGTTTTATTTTATTTTTGTCCAATCTGTCACCTCTCCCCTGCCACCCATCTCTATCACCCGTCCATCAGCCGCTATAGCCTGACACCAACCCCGGTCACCAACCCTGTCGCCCTTCTTCAAGTACCCAAACACATGACCCTCCAAACCCAAGATCACCGAGACACCAAACCCTCACCATCGCTCAACCTTTCGGATTCACCTAGCCACACAACCGAAACACCATCATTGAACCTGAACCGCAACATTTAACCAAAAACCCAACCGAGGCCCCCGGATCCCATTCCCCACTCACCATCTAGCCACCGCTCACCACCATCATCACTGTCATCGTCATCACCAAACTATCATCATCGTCATCACCACCACAAACCCTCCCTCAAGCCTCGGACCAAACAATCGGTCCCTAAAAAAGATCACCCCAGCAACTGAAGCACTCACCCGAGACCAGCACCACCATCACCGAACCAACCCCTGAACCACCACCATCATAACCCCTAACACTACCATCACCAAAAATCCCGAAAAAAACGAGACCCAGCTTCCCTTCACCAAACCGAAACCTAAAACCCTAGATCTAAGCCCCCAACTGCAAAAACACAAACAACAACAACCATAAAACACAAACCAAAACCATCCGAAGCACCAACCAAAAAAAAAAACAAACAAAAAGGGAGGAAGCCAGAGGTTTCGACCTCAGATCCGTAGGCTAGGGTGATTTTTGGGCGAAACTAGGCCCGGAATCGAAGAAAGGAGGTGAAAAGCTTCCGGAAAGTGGCTTCCTTTTCGTGATCCGGCCACCGGAGCACGGCGGCCGGCGGCGGTCCGGCAGCGGCCGGAAATCGCCCCTGGGGAGAGCTTCAAAAGCTCTGAGTTTTTTTTTTTGGGTGAAAGAAAAAAATGAATAAAAAAAAACAGTTGGTTTATATAGCAAAAAAATTGGCTGACCCGCGTGCGACCAGGATCCGACCCGGGATCCGCGCGCCCGACCCGGCTCCAGCCCTCGCCTGACCCGCGCTCCTCACCCGTTGACCCTAACCGTTTCCTCTGCGACCCGATCCGTGGCTGACTGGATCGAACCTTGGGGGCTTTTTTGCCTTGCGCCACCATTTGCCAAGCCCAATAGCAATTTGGGCTTCACTTTGGGTATATTTTTTTCCAGCCCTTTCTTTTTGTTGTTGTTATTATTATTATTATTATTATTATTATTATTATTATTATTATTATTATTATTATTATTATTATTATTATTATTATTATTATTATTATTATTATTATTGTGGTGTTTTATTATTATTATTATTGTGGTGTTTTATTATTATTGTTATTGTTATTATTATTGTTATTATTATCATTATTATTATTATTATTTGTGTTTTATTATTATTATTATTATTATTATTATTATTATTATTATTATTATTATTATTATTTATTATTATTATTATTATTATTATTATTATTATTATTATTATTATTATTATTATTATTAAGGCATGTTATAAAATAAAAGTTTTGAAAATATTTCTTTTACTTGTATTTTCACTAATTATTGTTGATAAAAAAATGTTTAAAAATATATAAAAAACAAAGAAAAAGGAAATCAAGGAAAATTTAATTAAATTAAATGTCCGATGATGGGATGCTACGGAAGTCACAAGTAGTGATTCCTAGCTGATCCCTAGGTGAGAGAAATCCTACTAAATGTTGCCAAAAGTATTGGAATATTTAGTATGATTTTTCAATAAATTTAAATTTTTATTAAAAATGAAAACAAATAAGTTTTTTTTTAAAAATAAAGGAAATTAATAATAAATTTTAAATTTAAATAAATAGTTGTCCGATGATGGGATGCTACGAAAGTCACAAGTAGTGATTCCTAGCTGATCCCTAGGTGAGAAGAGTCATACTAATTATTGCCAAAAGTATTGGAATATTTAGTATGATTTTTCAATAATTTAAATTTTTATTAAAAAAATGAAAAAAATGAATAAGTTTTTGTTTTAAAAACAAAGAAATATAAATAAATAAACAAATAAATAATGAAATTTGAAATAAAAAAAATTCATTTGCATCATTTTATCTGTTTGCATCATATGCATTCATAATAATTTTCGAAATGGGTGTGAGTCCTTCCGAGGATGAGATTCTGTAGAAGTCACAAGTAGTGATTCTTAAGAAATCTCTAGGTGAGGAAAATTATTTCAAATGCTGCCAAAAGTATTGGAGTATTTGATTTGATTATTCAATACAAAAGGGTTCACACTCACTTTCGATAAATAAAATTTAACCTTTTTTTTTTAAAAATGAAAAAATAATTTTGATAAATAATAAAATGCTTAAAAAATGGAATAAAAAGGAATTGATTTTAAATATTAATTCAAGACCATTTCATTAAAATTAAAGGATAACATATGATTATTATGGTACCGTTTTTTAACGGGCGTCGTGGGGGTGCTAATCCTTCCTCACGCGTAACCGTACCCCCGAACCCAACTTCGTTTTCGCAGATCAAAAATTATCTTTTTAATAAAACTTAATTAATTTTGAGATTTTGTTAAAAAGATAAACATTTTTAGGTGGCCAATCACACCTAGTTAAAAAAAAGATTGGTGGCGACTCCCATTTGTTTTTTTAAACATTTTTCAAAATCGTCGAGCGCGAAGCCGTTACGACAGCTTGGCGACTCCACTGGGGACGCTTTTTGAGGGTCAAGCCATTTATTAATCATGTGTTATCCTAAGTTTTAATTTAAAGGTCTTAACTAATATTTAAATTTAATTTCTTTAATTTTAAAATAATTAGTGGCATTTGTGTTTTAATTATGTTGATTATTTTATAGCATTCTTTATTTGTATATATTATTCTTAATAAATTGTGGGGCATCTAGGATAGGGGTTATGGTATGATAAATGTTTGATGTATTCCCTCATACACACACTTGCACTTGCATTTGCATGACATGAGCTCTATACTCAGGTTCCGTCCTTCTTAGGAGGGAGTAGAGTACCTTTGCTCTCGTGAGGTAATCACCTCCGCAATGGCAATCGAAATACTCCCACTCAAATTAAATCTTACTAGTCCAGTGTGGACGTCAGTGAGGTATAATTTGGGAACCTTAAGATCTTTAGATCCAAACCTAGCATATAGAAATACCTAAGAGGCCAGCCTTAGGTAGAGCCATGTCCAATTTTTGTAGAAATTATCCCGAAATTAGGACACAAGAGGGAACATTATTTGACCCCATTTCTCGTATCAATAATAAAGGTACTATGGATTTTGGTTTGAATTGTCCATAATTAAAGCCTTAGAAATTTTTCTTGTTTTTCAAAAAAGGATTTTTCAACAAAATAATAATAATAATAAAATTGTGGAAAGAGATTTTGTAGAATAAAAAGAAAGAAATCTAAGTTTTAATGAAAAAAGAAAGTGTGAGAAAAATAATAAAACAAACTTTTCTTTCAAAATAATGAGAATAATTTTTCTTAAAAAAGAAAGAGAAGAGGGATTTCTTTCAAAAATATGAACATAAAAATGGAAATAAATGGAAAAATAGGAAGGGAGTTGACTTTTTTTCTAAATAAAGGTAAAATAGAGTTAACAAAATCTTTCATTGATTTTTCTTTTTTCCTTTTCTAAATAATTTAAAGAATAAGTTGACAAAAAAAAAATAAAGAAAAATATTTTTTATTTTTGGGTTGTATAGGAGTTTTAATGAAAATATAAAAATAAAAAAATTTTTCCTTTTCTTGATTATCTCATAAAAAAAATTTTTTTTTGAACAAAAAGATGTTAACAAAAAAATTGTCCTTGAATTTGTGTGGAAAAGAATTCAAAAAAAAAAGTTTGATTTGGAATAAAATGAAATAAAGTTATTTTTTTTAAAAGAATCGATAGGGGATGTGAATTTTAGGAAAAATAGAAAATAAAAAGAAAATTTTAGTGATAAAAGAAAAAGTTTTGAACAAAAAGATGTTAACAAAAAAATTGTCCTTGAATTTGTGTGGAAAAGAATTCAAAAAAAAAAGTTTGATTTGGAATAAAATGAAATAAAGTTATTTTTTTTAAAAGAATCGATAGGGGATGTGAATTTTAGGAAAAATAGAAAATAAAAAGAAAATTTTAGTGATAAAAGAAAAAGTTTTGAACAAAAAGATGTTAACAAAAAAATTGTCCTTGAATTTGTGTGGAAAAGAATTCAAAAAAAAAATTTGATTTGGAATAAAATGAAATAAAGTTAATTTTTGAAAAAGAATCGATAGGGGATGTGAATTTTAGGAAAAATAGAAAATAAAAAGAAAATTTTAGTGATAAAAGAAAAAGTTTGATTTGGAATAAAAATGAAATAAAATAAATTTTTGAAAAAAGAATAGAATAGGGAATGTGAATTTTATTTTTTAGAGAAAAAATAGAAAATAAAAAAATTTTGTTTGGTGATCAGAGAAAAATGATTTCTAGAAAAATGAAGAAGAATGCTCAGGTTTAGTTAGGGATTCCATCTTTCTTGCATGATTGGATTAAGGAATAATAAGATTAGTGTCTAGGTATTGTGAATACAAATATTCGTTTTTCTCAAACATGTTAAGGACATATATCATCATCATTGTGTATACATATATTGATAATTATGTCATTTGCATTTTAGAATCACGTAAGTTAGGTGAGATAAAATGGAATTTGATCTTCATTGTAATTGCATTTTGCATAAATTACATTTTGTATAAACATGTCCTTCATCATACCTTGTTATTGTGTCATGCCTTAAACATTTTACATAGCATTTCAAAAAAAAAATGAAAAGCAAAAAGAAAAAAGAATAGGTTCTTTCTCATAGAAAATTAAAAAAAAAGAAGGAAAAAAAGAGAAAGAGAGTTTTTGAATCAATTTTGATATCGTTTAAGATTATTCTTCAATTTCCTCTTACTTGTTTCGGACTTAACATCTTAAGTTAACAAGTGAATGTGTTAAGTAAGGGGCAAATTTTAGTTTGAACTATAGTATGCATTTTACATTGTTGCATCACATTTCGTAGATAAATATTTGAGAAACTAGACTAAGTCTTTTATAAGTTTCTTTCAATTTTCTTTTTTTATCAAATTTGTGTACATGTGCTATTGATTGATTATTTTCATTGAAATTATTCCTCCCTAAGATTTGATTAAAGTGAAGACCTAAACACCTAACATGTAAAATCAAGAAAGTTATGCAAACTAACAAAAAAAAAAGAGAAAAAGAAGAAGAAAAATTGTTCTATTTCATAGATTTTGTCATACATGTCATTTGCATACATATACAAATAACATGAGTTTCATAAAATTCACATTGTATACTTCTTATACTTTAGTAAACATGTCAATACTCTTCATTTTTCAAAAAAACAAAAAAGAAGCAAAAAATTTGTTTGTTCCAAAAATTTTTGAAAGAAATGAGAGAAAGTTTTTTAGACAAAGATAGATAATGATATGGATTTCTAATTAAAAACTGTGGTAATAAGGTTCAAGACTTCTCGACCACCAAAGATTACAAAGCAATTCAATACTCTCACAAGCTTAAACCATGGAAGAAGGGCAGGCTAGTCGAATGGAGAAGATAGAAAAGGCGCATGAAGAGATGAAGGGGCAATTGGCTGCAATGATGGAGATGATGACCAAGATGACTAAAGGAAAGGAGCCAGTACAGGAAGCAACTACTCAAGAAAGGTGGGCACAAGATGGTGAACGTTCATATCCACAAAGTCCCATTCCACCCCAAGTCCGTACTTCACAGCACATGCTATTCTCGGGGCATGACATTCCAAACCCCGGTAAGAAGCCATCAGACTCGATCTCTGTCCATGGTTCAGAGGATCCTAAAGAACAGGAGAAATTGAAGATGGGTGTATCAACAATGAAAGAGAACTTAGAGCCTCAGACGAAGTTAGACCTCCTTGAAGAGAGGTTACGAGCTATCGAAGGGATGGATTTATATGGTTCTTTGGATGCAAGCGAGCTTTGTCTGGTACCTGGCGTAGTTATCCCATCGAAGTTCAAGGTTCCAGAATTTGAAAAGTATGATGGGACCAAATGCCCGGCAACTCATATCAAGATGTATTGCCAAAAAATGGCTGCTTATGCTCAAAATGATGAATTATTGGTGCATATTTTTCAAGACAGTCTTATCGGATCAGCCGCCAGGTGGTACACCCGACTAGATCGAGCTCATATCCGTTCATGGAAAGAATTGGCTCGGGCATTCATTGCTCAATACAAGCACATTGAAGATCTGGCACCGGACCGCCTATCCTTACAAGGCATGAGGAAGAAACATGAGGAGAGCTTTAAAGAATATGCTCGAAGATGGAGGGATGTAGCTGCCCAGGTCCAACCGCCTCTCACAGAGAAAGAAACCACCATCTTGTTTGTCAACACACTCCCTGCACCATTTTATGAAATGATGGTCGGTAATGCCACCAAGAATTTTGCAGATATGGTAATTTCTGGTGAAATAATAGAGAATGCAATCAAGAGTGGCAAGCTTGTAGGAGATGATGCCATGAATGTAAGAAAAGGTAATACATCGGGGAATAGAGGAGATGTTCATGCTATGAATTATGAGGGGCAACATGTGGGAGACTTTGCTTCATATCATCCTTATCCCATGTACCAAACCCACTACCCCATCACAAATAATATCTCTCCGAGCCTGAATACCAGTCAGCCAATCCCCCAATCTAGTTGGCAAATGGGTTTCCAAACACCCATGCCTACCCAAAATAATCAAAGAGGATCTCGAAACAAACGAAGAAGGACCGACATTGATCCAGTCCCTTGGTCCTACACTGAAATATTCCAATATCTTGTCGAGAACCAACTTGTTACCCCAATCCCGCTAAAACCTTTGGAGCCTCCATATCCAGATTGGTACAACCCTGATGCTCGATGTGACTATCATAATGGAAACTGGGGTCACTCGATAGAAAGCTGTCTTGCTTTTAAGCGTAAGGTGCAAAGTTTGATCAGAAAAGGTTTATTGAATCTTGAGACGATGGAATGATCGAATGTTAATCTCTCGCCCAACCATGCCAGGGTATAACTAGAAAAGGGATCCTTTTGGTGGGTCATCCATGATGATGTGAAGTTGTTTTTGGTTAAAGTTATGGCCCAACTTTAATGGCTTTTTATGTATAGACTTTCATTTATCTTTTATCATTTTAATGAAGTAGCATAGGCATTTTCATCACATTTCTCTCTCTTCCTCGATTCAAATTTGGCTTTATCCTCTATATACCTCACCACATTTCCTCCATTTTTTATTTTTATTTTTAAACAATAAATATGATATCAATGTTGATAATAATTTGAGATTGGAACTCTACCAAAGCTTTATTCGTGTTGATAACCTTGTCCAAAATCTTAGCATGAATATTGCAATGAAAATATGATTTGTATATAGAGAAGGTGGGAGTTGACATGCAATTTTGTAACAGATGGTTCCGCGAGTTGGTGTCTGCTCAGTAAATGATTCTTTGATAAAAGTTTTCACATTTGAAAGGAAGAATGGCCATCTTTCACCTACATTTCACTGTAAGAAAATCATCCATTGCTAACCCCTTTGAGCCTATTATGTTTGTTTTGTTTTTTAAGAAACCCACCAAGGATCACCCTCCACATTGGGGGGCAAAGTAAAGTAAAAAAAAAGGGAAGAGAGAGGGCAAAGTAATGATAAAAAAAAAGGGGGGAAGAGAGAGGGCAAAGTAATGATGAAAAAAAAATAAAGAAAAAGAAAGAAGTTTGTTCATTTGAAATCTATGAAAGAATTTAAGGAGCAAATAAAAAAGAAAACCCCTTTACATTTTAAAGTTATTTGTGAAAAAAGGGAGAAAAATAAGAAATGGAAGTAGAATGAAAAAGATTGGATGAAGAATGGGGCAAAGTGCCTAAATGTGTCGTGTATTAGAAAATGATCCTTTGGTTTATAACCCTTTAAAACACAAATTTTGGGCCTGTTATGTCCTTTCTTTCATAACCCTTCACCTTAGCCTACATTACGTACCTTAAAAGTCCATTTTGATCAAATGTTAATATTTGAGTCGAAGGACCATACACTGGGCCAAGAAATTGCGTGAAGATTGTGATTCCTTGATCGTGGACCATAATGAGGATGTTGAGGATGAATAAAAAATGATAAAAAAAGGGTGAAAAAAATGACAAAAAAAAAAGAGAAGAAAAGAAGGAAAAATGATAAAAAAAGAAAAAGAAAAAGAAAAATAATGACTCAAATCGAAAACCCGAAAAGGGCGGTTCGAGTCAAATAAGGATGGAGGATCAAGTTGGCAAGTAGAGGAGATCTCTGCCTTAAATTTTCATGGTGGAAACATTTTGTCAAATAGGGGTTAATCTCAATACAATTAACTCAAAAGATTAAGGACATCAAGGAAATAGATTTGTTAGAGAAAGAATCCCAAATTTTCTATCAAGATTGATTGAATATTTGTTGTTTGAAAATTGTTGGCTTTTCTTTCCTTCAAGTTGCCTGGCTCTTTGACAAAATTATTCCTATCCCCTTCATCATAAATACCCCTCCTTTAATTTTTATCCCATTTCATACCAATAAAAAATCAAGAAAATGTGATGACATTGCATTTGTTATGAAACTGAAATGATGAAAAATAAATGAATAGCACTATTCATGAAAATTCATACATTACCTAATTTTTGGGAAGATATGGGGCAAATGAGAATTGAGATGATAATGAAGTATATCAATGCTTGAAGTCTCTAATTGGAATATACTAGAGTTGATTAGGTAGTGAAGAATGAAGGAAAAACAGTGGAGATTGTGGAATCAGTTTTAAGAATGAAAGGTAAGATGACGGAAGGGATGGTCTGGTGAACCTTGTTACCATCATTTTTGCATGATTTTTTTAACAACCTTTGCATTGCATTCATCACATGCACCTAGGAAAGAAATGAAAAATTTTTAACCTTGGGTAAGAAAATTTTCAATTTTAAGTTGAGTGGAATTTTGGGAAACATGATTTTCAAGAATTTTAAAGCAAAAATTTGGATTTTAAGATGATGAACTTTGAATTCTATAAGAAATTAAGATGAAATAAAATTTTTTAGAAAAAGAGAAAATGTTGAAATGTGAGAAATTTACTAATTTTTCGGATGTGAATTCCCGAAGCCAACAATCGGACGAGAAATTCCTGATACAAATTATCCAGATGAGAATTCCTGGACGTTTGGGTGTGAATCCCTAAGTCAGGACTTTCGGATGTGAATTCCCGAAACCAACAATCGGACGAGAAATTCCCAATATAAATTATCCAGATGAGAATTCCTGGACTTTCGGATGTGAATTCCCGAAACCAACAATCGGACGAGAAATTCCCGATATAAATTATCCAGATGAGAATTCCTGGACTTTTGGGTGTGAATCCCCAAAACAAACATTCGGATGTGAATTCCCGAAACCAACAATCGGATGAGAAATTCCCGATATAAATTTTCGGATGAGAATTCCCGAAAGAAAATTTCTAGAAGTGAATTCCTAGATTTTCGGACGAGAAATTCCCGATATAAATTATCCAAATGAGAATTCCTGGACTTTCGGATGTGAATCTCCAAGTCAAATTTTCGGACTAGAAATTCCCGATAATGTGAATCCTTAAGTCAAATTTTCGGTTGCGAATTCCCGAAATGATATTTTGAATCTTCGGATGTGAATTCCCGAAATAGAAATTTTCTAAATGAGGACCCTTAAATTATTGGAAGTGAATTCCCGATTTAAGTCCAAGTAAAAAAAAAAGGAAAAAAGAAAAGAAAAAAAAGGAAAAAAAGAAAGAAAAAGAAAAATAAAAATAAAAAAAAAAAGAAGGAAGAAAAAAGAAATAGAATTCTTGAAAGTTTAAATTTGAATTGAAGCTCTTCAAACAAAGTTCTAGATAAGATTAAACACATCAATGATAAAATGAGAATTCCTAGATGTTCGGATGTGAATTCCCGAACAAATTTTTCAGATGTGAATACCTGAATTTTCGGATGTGAATTCCCGAAACAAACACTCGGATGTGAATTCCTGAGAGAAAATTTCTAGATGTGAATTCCTAGATCTTTGAATGTGAAATCTTTCATTTTTAAAGTTTCATCGCCTCTGCTGCAAAAGGAGCACTTTTCAGAAAAAGGAATTTAAGACCTCCGGGCACCATTTCTAAGTCCTCCGGGCAAAATTTTAAAGTTTCATTGCCTCTGCTGCAAGAGGAGCACATTTCAAAAAAAAAACCTATTAATTAAAGTTTCATTGCCTCTGCTGCAAGAGGAGCACATTTCAAGAAAAATTTAAGTTTTATAGCCTTTGCTACAAGAGGAACACAAAAAAAAAAATTAAGTTTCATCGCCTCTGATGCAAGAGGAGCACATTTCAAAAAAATGAAATGAAAAAGAAGAAAAGAAAGAAAAAAAAAGAGAAAGAGATTAGGTTATAAGCCGGACAAAATTAGTGTGTCTTTTGTCTTTGCTCTATTCCTGATCTTCAGCAATGAGCAAAGAGGGGCAGCTGTTGACACCTAATTTTGTCCCATTTTTGTTATTATTTTTCTTTATATATATTTGTATTTATTTTTTTTATTATTATTTTTAGCATTATTATATTTTTTCTTCTTCTTTGATTATTATTATTACTATTTATATTATTTTTATTTTTATTCTTATTTTTATGTTTTTATTTTTATTTATTTATTTATTTGTTTATTTTGTTTTATTTTATTTTTATCCAATCTGTCACCTCTCCCCTGCCACCCAACTCTATCACCTGTCCATCAGCCACTATCGCCTGACACCACCGCCGGTCACCAACCCTGTCGCCCCTCTTCAAGTACCCAAACACGTGACCCTCCAAACCCAAGATCACCGAGACACCAAACCCTCACCATCGCTCAACCTTTCGGATTCACCTAGCCACACAACTGAAACACCATCATTGAACCTGAACCGCAACATTTAACCAAAAACCCAACCGAGGCCCCCGGATCCCATTCCCCACTCACCATCTAGCCACCGCTCACCACCATCATCACTGTCATTGTCATCACCAAACTATCATCATCGTCATTACCACCACAAACCCGCCCTCAAGCCTCAGACCAAACAACCGGTACCCCCTTTTTCCCTAAAAAAGATCACCCCAGCAACTGAAGCACTCACCCGAGACCAGCACCACCATCACCGAACCAACCCCTGAACCACTACCATCATAACCCCTAACACTACCATCACCAAAAATCTCGAAAAAAACGAGACCCAGCTTCCCCTCACCAAACCGAAACCTAAAACCCTAGATCTAAGCCCCCAACTGCAAAAACACAAACAACAACAACCATAAAACACAAACCAAAACCATCCGAAGCACCAACCAAAAAAAAAAACAAACAAAAAGGGAGGAAGCTGGAGGTTTCGACCTCAGATCCGTAGGCTAGGGTGATTTTTGGGCGAAACTAGGCCCGGAATCGAAGAAAGGAGGTGAAGAGCTTCAGAAAGTGGCTTCCTTTTCGTGATCCGGCCACCGGAGCACGGCGGCCAGCGGCGGTCCGGCAGCGACCGGAAATCGCCCTTGGGGAGAGCTTCAAAAGCTCTTAGTTTTTTTTTTGGGTGAAAGAAAAAAATGAATAAAAAAAAACAGTTGGTTTATATAGCAAAAAAATTGGCTGACCCGCGCGCGACCCGGATTCGACCCGGGATCCGCGCGCCCGACCCGGCTCCAGCCCTCGCCTGACCCGCGCTCCTCACCCGTTGACCCGAACCGTTTCCTCTGCGACCCGATCCGTGGCTGACTGGATCGGACCTTGGGGGCTTTTTTGCCTTGGGCCACCATTTGCCAAGCCCAATAGCAATTTGGGCTTCACTTTGGGTATATTTTTTTCCAGCCCTTTCTTTTTGTTGTTATTATTATTATTATTATTATTATTATTATTGTGGTGTTTTATTATTATTGTTATTGTTATTATTATTGTTATTATTATGATTATTATTATTATTTGTGTTATTATTATTATATTATTATTATTATTATTATTATTATTATTATTATTATTATTATTATTATTATTATTATTATTATTATTATTAAGGCATGTTATAAAATAAAAGTTTTGAAAATATTTCTTTTACTTGTATTTTCACTAATTATTGTTGATAAAAAAATGTTTAAAAATATATAAAAAACAAAGAAAAAGGAAATCAAGGAAAATTTAATTAAATTAAATGTCCGATGATGGGATGCTACGGAAGTCACAAGTAGTGATTCCTAGCTGATCCCTAGGTGAGAGAAATCCTACTAAATGTTGCCAAAAGTATTTGAATATTTAGTATGATTTTTCAATAAATTTAAATTTTTATTAAAAATGAAAACAAATAAGTTTTTTAAAAATAAAGGAAATTAATAATAAATTTTAAATTTAAATAAATAGTTGTCCGATGATGGGATGCTACGGAAGTCACAAGTAGTGATTCTTAGCTGATCCCTAGGTGAGAAGAGTCGTACTAATTATTGCCAAAAGTATTGGAATATTTAGTATGATTTTTCAATAATTTAAATTTTTATTAAAAAAATGAAAAAAATGAATAAGTTTTTGTTTTAAAAACAAAGAAATATAAATAAATGAACAAATAAATAATGAAATTTGAAATAAAAAAATTCATTTGCATCATTTTATCTGTTTGCATCATATGCATTCATAATAATTTTCGAAATGGGTGTGAGTCCTTTCGAGGATGAGATTCTGTAGAAGTCACAACTAGTGATTTTTAAGAAATCTTTAGGTGAGGAAAATTATTTCAAATGCTGCCAAAAGTATTGGAGTATTTGATTTGATTATTCAATACAAAAGGGTTCACACTCACTTTCGATAAATAAAATTTAACCTTTTTTTTTTTAAAATGAAAAAATAATTTTGATAAATAATAAAATGCTTCAAAAATGGAATAAAAAGGAATTGATTTTAAATATTAATTCAAGACCATTTCATTAAAATTAAAGGATAACATATGATTATTATGGTACCATTTTTTAACGGGCGTCGTGGGGGTGCTAATCCTTCTTCACGCGTAACCGTACCCCCGAACCCAACTTCGTTTTCGCAGATCAAAAATTATCTTTTTAATAAAACTTAATTAATTTTGAGATTTTGTTAAAAAGATAAACATTTTTAGGTGGCCAATCACACCTAGTTAAAAAAAAGATTGGTGGCGACTCTCATTTGTTTTTTTAAACGTTTTTCAAAATCGTCGAGCGCGAAGCCGTTACGACAAAGTTAATATGGCAAAGTTAGGATGGAGATTCATAAGAGAGAAGGACAGCATGTGGGTAAAAATTTTAAAAGCAAAATACCTAAGAAATGGAGAGTTTAAAACAAAAGCATGTTCACCAATTGGGCTGGTATGAGGAAAGAAAACATCTTGTTACGAAAAGGAATTTGATGGATTTTGGGAAATGGCTTAAGAATTCTGTTTTGGACAAATAACTGGACCGACTTAGGGTCTTTAAATGAAATCATCTGTGGACCTTGGCAACCACTAGATAGTAAACTTCTTGTTAAAGATATTGTTTCTCAGGATGGGACTTGGAATTGGGATAAACTAAACTACAACCTCTCGGAAGACATAAAGCAAAAAATATCAGCTATACCTATCCATTTAGGTCAAGAGAAACAAGACACTATAGGTTGGAACCTAGCCACTGATGGTGAATTTTCTATAGGATCAGCCTATAACATGGTGAAGAACATAGAAACTAAAAGAAAGGAATGTAAGTGGGAAGTGATTTGGAAGTTTAAACTCCTTGCCAAAAATAAAAAACTTTTTATGGCTTTGTATGCACAAAAAAATTGCCACAAGACTCAATCTGTTGGAAAGTGGCTTGCACATAGATCCCAAGTGCCCAAGATGCAATGAAGAGGAAGAATCAATAACCCACTGTTTGAGAGACTGTAGAGAGGTGAAAGAGTTATGGAAATGTATTGGCATCCCAGAGGAAACACAAACATCTTTTCACCTTGAAGTGGAACAATGGATATGGATCAATAGTGGAACCAAAGACACACTTGTTGGGATAGGTGAGATACCCTGGAAAATTATTTTCTCTTTTGGTCTATGGCACATTTGGACTGAAAGGAACAAAAGAATTTTCGAGGGCATTATGGAAGACCCTAATAGTTGGGTGGGTAAATTTAGAAGAAATGTACTAGAATTTTGGGCAACTATGAACCCAAACAAGAATGCTAGAAGGACTATACAGATCAACGTGGGATGGAAACCACCCCCACCAGATTTCAACAAACTAAACACTGATGGAGCAACAAAAGGCAGTCCAGGAAAGGCAGGGGCAGGAGGAATCATTAGAGACTCAATGGGCAATTGGATTTATGGCTACTCTAGAAGGATCAGCATCATAACCAGTGTGGGAGCTGAACTCTGGGGATTACAAGATGGGCTTAGACTTGCAGTCAGGAGAAGGTTATCAAACTTAATCGTGGAAATGGACTCGAAAGTAGCCACCAGGTACGTTAATAAGGGAGTTCCTTCTACTCATACTCACTCAACCATTGTTTTTGAATGTAGGAAGTTGATGCAACAGCTGCGAGTAGACAAAGTTCAACACATATACCGTGAAGCAAACTCATGTGCAGATACTCTTGCTGGAATGGACGTAGAAGCTTCATTTAGTCTTGCTGTGTTCGAGGAAATGCCTGACGCTGTCAAAAGCAATTTTGTATATGACTTTATGGGAACCTTATATACCGGAAGTGTTGTGTACCAAGATACTTCTTAAATAAATGAAGTTTCAGTTTCTCATAAAAAAAATTGAGTTCTAGAGCAAATCATACAATGAATTTTGGAGAAAAGCCTGAACGTTGGTGTTTCCACGTTTGTGCTTTCACTGATGAACACGTCGTCTGCTCTTTTCTTCCGTCATTGTTTTTGTTTTGACGGTTTTGTCTTTCACTTTTTTTTATGATCTGTGAGTGATGAAAATTGTTGATTTTTCTTGGGTATTATTGTAATTTTATAGTTCCTCCAGATTCATTAATATTCCGGGCCCCACCGCTTAGTTGTCAAATATCATTTTTACTCTATTTTCTTTTGTCTCTTTCTTTTGCTTCTACTGTTCTGTTCTGCAAATAACATTTTATTCTTCATACAAAGTGGTCATTTTACTATGAACAGTCTTCGAAATTGCTTCTGCTTTTAAAAACTTTGCACGTTAGACAGTCTTCGAAGTGCGCATCAACGCCTTTCTTCTACTGGCAGTCATTTTTCTCTGCTACACGTCCGCAAGCTCAAATCAGTCACAAGAAACTTCTCCAGACACTCCAATTTATTTTCTCTTCTGACCCTATCTCCCCTTTTGCTAACCCTCTGCTCTTGCTTCATATTCCCCTTTTTCCAATTACCAAAACCCTAAATTTCCCTCACCTCTGTTTCTCTTCTGACCCACTGCCTTTTATCGTTCTGTCATACTAAGATGCTGCTTGGATCTATAAATGCTCAATCACCACGAGAAGGTTTCGGTGGTAATCCATTTTTTTATTGCAGAATTTACCTACTTGCCACAGGCCAATCATTGTAAGGTTGGTAGATGATGAATAATTTTCAGAATTTTGAAACTTTTTTTCCAAGATTTTATATCTATTTAATTTAAATTTTCGCTTTTGTAAATTTTTTTCTTGTCTTCGTGTAGGGAGGATTGATAGGTTTAGTTGTTGCCACTGTTGCTTTGATTTTTTTAAGTCGCCTAACATCTTGAGATAAGTATTAGTTTGCCTTTAAATAGTTGTCTATAACATGTTTAAATCATAGTAGAAATATGTGTAGGATGATGTTGACTGTGGCAGTGTTATTTGCTCAATAATTATGTTTGAACGTTTAAAGATTTTTGCTCTACGACATCTACACTTATTAGGTTGGTTGTTTGCTATTGACAAATTGCAGTAAAGGAAGGAAATTTTTTGCTTTATATGATTTGTTATTTTAGTATAGCAATTTCAGCTCCTTCCTATTTCTACATCATCGTCACTGCCCTACAGGTCTAGCTGCCTCTCCTTGCCACAAAGCTGTTGCCCGACGCTTTTTCTTGCACCCGTGCACCATTAACTCAGGCACACTCCAGTGTAGTGACTAAGCGACGTTAAAGGTAGGTTCGACAATGGCGTGTAGGACAGGACACGAGTTGGTGGTTTACAAAGGAGGCTTGATCGATGATGATGGCGGTTAGCTGTGTTGAATCTGATGGTGCCAAGAGTTGGTCTACATTTTTTTTTTAAAAGATGGTGATGAATGGCTACTCTCTTTCATGCTACTCTTTTTATATATATATATATTATTGACACAAGATTTTGTGTTGTTGATTGTGCCATGCTGCTGTAAGTTCTCATTTATGTGTTATCAAAATCACTAAATCTTTAGCCTTTAGACAGGCTAGGGAACTTGGCTTGATTTTCCAGTTGTAACTAAAAGCGAGATGACACCGGTCCTCATACTAGTTTTCTTTTTAGCTATTATAATGGTATAATGGCCGATGATGTTCCTAGATTGTTGGAATTACTCTCGAGACAACCAGGGTTGTTGAACAGTAGCGCAGCCAAATGGAATGAAAACCCATTTATTCGTCGCCTTCAAACATGGGTGCCAGAACATCTTTACAGAGAAAACTAGGCAGAAACCAGAACTTGCCACTCTCTCGCCAACACACGCTGCATGCGAGATTCACCCTCTCGCCCAATCCTCTCGCCAAGGGAGACGTAACATGCGAGAGCCACTCTCTCGCCAACACATGCTGCATGCTAGATTCACCCTCTCGCCCAAGCCTCTCGCCAAGGGAGACGTAACATGCGAAATCCACTCTCTCGCCAACACACGCTGCATGCGAGATTCACCCTTTCGCCCAATCCTCACACCAAGGGAGACGTAACATGTGAGAGCCACTCTCTCGCCAACACACGCTGCATGCGAGATTCCCTCTCGCCCAATCCTCTCACCAAGGGAGACGTAACATGCGAGAGCAACTCTCTCGCCAACACACGCTGCATGCAAGATTCACCCTCTCGCCCAATCCTCTCGCCAAAGGAGACGTAACAGGCGAGAGCCACTCTCTCGCCAAACACACGCTGCATGCGAGATTCACCCTCTCTCTCAATCCTCTCGCCAAGGGAGACGTAACATGCGAGAGCCACTCTCTCGCCAAACACACGTTGCACGCGAGATCCAACCTCTCGCCCAAGCCTGTTGTCGCGAGAGCCACCCTATCGCCTAATGTTGTCGCATGCGGGAGGCTCTCTCTCAAGCCTGTCGGGTGGTGCGAGAGCCTATCTCGCTTGTCGGGGTTGTGTGAGCCTCACGCTAGCTTGCGACAGAGCGTCTGTCATGTCCGTGCTTGCGAATCGTTCTCTCGCGTGCACCTTGCGCAACAGAATATTTGTCGCATGAAATTTTTCCTGCGACAGACCGTCTGTCGCGTGTATATAATTTATTATTATTATTTTTATACTTAAGGTGAAAGACACTTTCCCACCCAAAAGGCTCTCGCGCGCAAGACCTATCTTTCGCAGGTAATCGGTCTCTTGCAGCCTGTCGTAGATTTTTATATTTGGCTTTTTTGTTTGGTTCCCACAGACGGCGCCAATTGTTGTTGCCAAAAACAACAATAAATGTTTGCTGACGTCGGATCCTCAATCTTCGCGTTAGTCTGTCTCCAAGGATTTGCGAAATAGGAAACCATTAGGGGGCGCAGGGGTTTTCCCCTGCGCGCACACTCCGATGCTTAAGTCAAACTGGGTTTTTGCAGGGTTTCTGTAGGCAAATAGAGCTTAGGCTTTAAAGATGATACCTGTGACCTATTTATAGGAGTTGTTTTGCGCGTAATTACCTTTAAGCCCCACAACTTAAATAATAACCCAATGGATCATTTATGGGCTTTCTGAGTCCTCTTTCCTCTTGGGCTTAGATTATTATTTTGTTCAATGATCTTCAACTTGACTTATAGAAAAGCCTAGTAATAATTGACCTAGTCCACATCACTTATAAAGATTAATTCTATACTCTTGAGAGTAAATTTGCAAATAGAGGAGATTCTTTTTTTGATTAATTAAAATTCGATTTTGTGAGAATATTTCAAGAGTACAATTTTGAATATATCATGTCAAAAGTGTTTGTCAATCGAGAAATAAAATAAGTTCAAACAAAATTTTAAGGATACTCTTAATTGGTTTATTTGATTTCATGATATATTTCAATGATTTATTGATTCAAAATTAATTATAATATTATTTTGGCAGTATTTAATTTTTTATAAATAATTATTCAGAAAATCAATATGAAAAATACCAACCAACGCAAATATTAAGATTAAAATTCAGTAACATGTTAAAACAACTTAATTAAATAATAAATTACATTAGAATTTCTATTGCATCTAATGATCTAAATGAACAATTCTTTTTGATTAACGAAAATAAAAACTCATCTTTAAGAAGAGGACCAACTTAGGTAGGAATTAAAAAGCATTAATTAATGTCTATATATTTTTTTAATGTAAACTACAAATATCATCATCCGTTTTAACGGTACGAGATTAATCCTGTTCAGGATTTAATTACAGTTAAGGCTCTTCACCTATTTCCAAAGATGTGTTTAGTGAGAGTCGAACCCGAAAGCTCTTCTCATAGACTCAACTTGCATTGTCAATTGAGCTACAATCCTTGAATAATTAACGTCTATATTTTCATTTAGAGTGATACCAAACAAAAGAACGGCGTGCATTGACTATGGTCTCGCAAAAAGATGCCTTTTTTTTATTATTATTGTAAGAATAAAAATGTGTCTGCGTTCGCAATGCATTGAATTTCATTAATACAATGGATTGAAGTTATTTAAAGAGTTGGTTGTTCAATGTACCGAATCGAAAAGTAAAGGTTTCCAAAGCACGCAAATAAAAGGATGTCAATTCCATGTTAAAATCAAAAAGAGTCAGGAAAATTTTTTTCTTTTATGACACGGACGTTTAGTATGAAAGTAAAAAATTTGTAAATATTGAAGTTTGAATTTTAAATCTATAAGATGAATTCTCACAAGTTTTTAAACCAATGTTTTTTTTAGGATAAAGTAAAATTGTATTATTTCAATTCAGAAGAAAAATATGATTGAATTTACTTAGCTATGCACGAGATCTACAAGAAAATAATGATTGTTTTCAATAAAAAATTGTTAGGTAAACTGAATTTCTAGATCATATTTGAGTACGCTGGGTATATAGGTGAATAACATGCAAAACATGTAGATTATATTTGACGAATCTCGTATAATTATATAAAATGTACTAAGCATGAGATTAAGGCTTTATTTGATAAGAATGATAGAAAGAGATGAGGATGAAAAATTTGAAAATCTAATAATTAAGTTTCATAATCATTTTCTTATTTTGTAGCATAATCATTAGATTAGTAAATTTTTCATCTTCGTATCTTTCTTTTCTTCCTACCAAGCAAAGTTTGAGAGATTGATTTCACTCACTCAAGTCATATTTTCCAATATTTTTTTTGATAACTTTAATTTTTACGTACGTTATTAATTTGAGTGTTATAGTGCGTTTTAAAATTATAACTCCAATGTTCTATTAATTTTTTTTCTTTGATAGATCAAGCAAACTCCTCTCACTAACCCGAAAGTAGATCAACAAATTTAATATTCTAAACTGGCAAAAATACTGAGTTGAAATAAAATAATTCAAAACAAAATTTATTTATATTAACCAACTACTTTTAATGTTCTAACATTTTTCGAAGTGATAGATTTAACTTATTGCATAAATTGTAAAAACCCATCATGCTGTGAGAGATAATTCTTGTCTGGCATTCCAATAACGGAGTACAAAGATATGCTAGGAAAAGAAAAATCATGATTGAAAACCCATGATTTTGCATTGTTGTTACAAAACTACTATTCTTCATTTCTTTGCGACAATATGAAATTATAATTACAATTTTTAAACATTATTTTTCATGGGTTTTACACTACCCTTGCGTTTAATTATTATAATGTGCCTCGTGATCGAAAAAAGAATATTAATACAATGATTTACATGTGCTTTTTTATTATGAAAATAATTTTAAAATTGGATTTTTTGAATTTTAAAATTGAATAAAATATTGTGATCCTGCTAAATATTATTACCAAATGAGATCTAAGCTTCTTTCAAAAAAAAAAACATCGAGCTGTTTTTTATGATATGAAACTTTGGTATAAAAGAAGGAAAGTCCAAACTAATAATAGGAAAAGATTTGATTCCAGCACTCGAACAATAGAACAAAATAACAATCAGTAGTAGTTTGAGCATTATGGATATATTTTCAAAGACTTCAATTGTAGGAGAATTTAAACACGTAAATTTTTTTACGTGAATTAGGTATATAAAAAATTTAAAGATTAAACGTGATTTTTTTTTAAAGTAAGTTACATGTGAAACTTAATTTAAAATTTTAAACCCTTAAAGACCTATTTCTTGGTCATGGAAATGCTAGTTGCAATCGTTCCAATCAATGCATTTCAACACTGAAGACTTTAAAAAACCACATCACTCCAAATTTTAAATATAAAATCAGTCACCAAATGTTATGAGCGCTCTATCTTTTTTGTTGTAACTTGTGATTATAAGTTATCAATTTTTTTTTGTTTCACAAAAATGAGAGCAGGATGGGCTGACCCACAACTCGAGTAGAGCTTACACGGGATGCTCACCTTATCAGGAACCATTAGCACTCGAACCCACGACATGGGACAATTAAGCTTAACGAGTTACCAACTAAATCTATCCCTAAAGGTATAAGTTATCAATTTTTAACTTAAAACTTAAAATGACGTAACTTTTTCAAATCTTTGATACAATTGCCCTTAGCATTTCCCTCTTGTACATTGTCACTATCCCAAGCTTCATTGGCAATTAAACGTGAATCAAATACATACATAAAAATTAAGAGTAAATATGAAATTATATTAAAAGGATTTCAAGAGAGTGGGTCCCTGTTTTTTGCAATTTCTTTTTGTTGCTACTTTCAGCCAGCAAACGAGCTAACCACGTGGTGCGCAAAGACCAGTGAAAATTAGAGAATCAAACACTCAACATCATTGGAACATTTTTTTTTATTTTGTATTTGTATTATATTATGTTATGTTCGTAAATTTTAAAACATAAAAGTTAAAAATTTGTGTTGATATAAGAAATATAAATAATTTTTTAAATTTTAATAAATTTATATGTACTTTTATCAAATTTAATATATTTAATTTTAATTTATATCATTTCTGTACTATGTACTGCTGATACCTAAAGTCATGTGATCAGCCTTTCATTTCAGCCCGGACTCCAACCCGAAGAGCCGCGTTTGACGCTCTCCTGCCTCTAAGTCCTATCGGTTGAAATGTAAAAAATAAAATAAAAAACTGTGGAAATTTGAGCTACCATTACCAATCAATCGACCAAGTGTCTGTGTGTCCTTTCCTTCCTTGCTTCCTCCTATCTTTGAAAGACAACTTTTAGGAGGGTTTAAAGTAAATTAAAGGTTTTCTCCCAAACAGTGCCTTGTCACATCCTTCCCAGTTCATTTCCATGTGCCCACTATTCACAGCTCCACCCCCCCAATTCCATCGCTAGGGTTTTCACTCTTTTTTTTTGTTTTTATTTTTATTTTTTCTTGGTTCAAGTAAAAGGAAATATATGTAGAAAAAGAAAGAAATTCTTCCGGGAACGGGATAGATATACTGTATTTTCTTAATTTATGAATATATATTTTTTCGATTTATTTTTTCATGGAAAATTGTCAACAAGTAGAATCCACCGCACCTCTGTATAAGCCTTGTTTACAAGACAACGGCGGTGGAGGCGGTTGCGGTGATGTTGGCACTAGTAGTAGTAATAGTTTGAATCGTGATTCTTTAGGAGGAGTGGAGTTCATGACCGTCGATAAATGCCAGAAGATTACGGAGATTAAAGATTCGCAGCTCGTTGGAAACGCTGGCGTGGCTGTTCGAGGGGGTGGTGTTGCTACGATGGATACGGGGGCGGGGAATGGAGTCAAGGTTGTTGAGGTGAGCGCGGTGAAGCGAAGGCGGGGAAGACCGCCGAGGAATCAGCCGAGGAACATGTCGTCATCGGCGGCACCGCCTCAAAGGAAGAAAAAGGATGAAGAAGACGTTTGCTTTATATGTTTCGATGGCGGGAGTCTCGTGCTTTGTGATCGTCGGTGAGTTTGGAAAATTCTGTTTTTGTCTTGTTTTTCTTTTACGTTTGTTTGATCAGAAAATGTAGGAAAATGAAAGAAAGTTTTAGTTAGTTGGCCGATATTAAGGTGAAAACTAGAGTTATTGTTTGATTGAACTTCAAAGTTTTGCTAAGTTTGGCTGAAAATTTAGTAACCTTTGCTCTGTTGAGATTATCTGAGGTTTTTATATAGGTAAGTTTGAACTAGAGTGAGTTTCAGTTTAATGCGGAAGTTATATGCCGATGCGGCTGATTTTTCTTTATTTTATGGTACTAATAATCTATATATCGCCATTCATGATCTCCTTCTTTTGGCAACAGAAGGTTGGTTTATTTTAAATCTTCTTTTCTGTAGTTTGGCTTGTGTATTAATATATATTATTTTTGCATTTGTGCCCTTTACTTGGTTAATCATATGGGATTTTATGTGTCAGGGGCTGTCCTAAGGCGTACCATCCGGTTTGTATCAAGAGGGATGAGGCATTCTTTAAATCAAAGGCAAAATGGAATTGTGGTATGTAGCATTCGCCAATTTAGTTACTTCTTGTAAATATTTGTAGCTTTTATTTCAGTTTAATCAATATATAAGTTCTTGGAAGTGTTGAAGCTTGTGTTAGTGTTATCTAGATTCACATTCCTCTTTACTTGCTTTGCAGTTAATTAACTGTTGTTCTGTTGTACTGTTACACGTGCACGCAAATGGTAGCTTTTCATGTCTGTCTTTGTTTTGGATTTTTTGTTCTCGAGTAGTTATTGGATTACCATATCTATCTCAATTATGATATATATCATACAATTAACACGTGTCTATTAAATGGCGGCTTTTCATGTCTGTCATTTACTTGGATTTTATGAAGTAATTGTCGCATTACTTTCCTTTTTATCTCAATTATAATATCATATTGTCTCCACGTGCGTAGTTAATGGTAGTTTTGATGTCTTTTCATTGACTTGGATTCTTGCTTCTCAATTAGTTATTATGCTAACATTGCTATCTAAATAATTAGTAAGTTTCAATGATTAAGTTGTTTGTTTAATTAATTTTCTGGTTTTCTATTGTTGTATGTTTCAGGGTGGCATATATGTAGCACTTGTCAGAAGGCTTCATATTATATGTGCTATACATGTACGTATTCCTTGTGCAAGAATTGCACTAAAGATGCTGATTTCGTGAATGTAAGAGGAAATAAAGGATTTTGTGGAACGTGCATGAGAACTGTGATGCTGATTGAAAACAGCGCATTGGGAAATAAGGAAATGGTATGATTAAGTATGCGTTATACAATTGATTTCTTCTTGAACGTCACATAGCTTTCTTCCATTAGTTGTGCTTCCTTGTTTGGTAACTATTCTAATTGGTATGCTTATATTATTGAAGAGTAGAGAGCTTTTGTCTACCTTGAAGGCCTTTTAATTTATACTGTGCAGGTCCAAGTGGATTTTGATGACAAAACTAGTTGGGAGTATCTCTTCAAAGTATATTGGATTTTCCTGAAGGAAAAGCTATCTTTAAGTTTAGATGAGCTTACTAAAGCTAAAAATCCCTGGAAAGAAATTGCTGTCATGGGTTCCAAGGGAGAGTCTTCAGGTGGACTTAATTACGGTAGTAATGCTAAAGGTGGTAACATGGAAATGCCTTTTGGAGATGTAGGAGCAGGTTATTCCAAGAGAAGAAAAACAATGAAGCAAAACAGGTTTTTGAACAAAGTTGAATCTATAGAAACAGAAAAGCCGGGTGTTATGAAAGGGATGCCTCTGCCTGAAGGCACAAATTGGGCAACAAAGGAGCTTCTTGAATTTGTGGCACACATGAAAAATGGCGATATATCTGTGATCTCTCGTTTTGGTGTTCAAGAGCTTTTGCTTGAGTACATAACAAGAAGAAATCTTCGTGATCCTCGCCAGCAATCTTACGTTTTCTGTGATTCAAGGCTTATAAAATTGTTTGGAAGAGAAAGGGTGGGCCACTTTGAAATGTTAAAGCTTCTGGAATCACACTTTCTCATCGAAGATCATTCGAGGGCCATTGATACCATTAGAGGCGGAGGTACCGAAGCTGTTGCTACCCAATTGACTGTTGATGGGAACAATGATAGTCAACCCATAATTGCCAATGATAAGAGACGTAAAACACGTAAAAAGGTTGATGATAAAGGACAAAAAGCAAATCCAGATGAATTTGCTGCTATTGATGTTCATAATATGAACTTGATCTACTTGAAGCGTAATTTGATGGAGAACTTAATTGATGATGCTGACAAATTTAATGACAAGGTTGTTGGTTCCTTTGTAAGGATAAGAATTCCTGGTAGCGATCAGAAGCAAGATATGTATAGACTTGTCCAAGTAGTAGGTATTAACTTATATAACTAATGCTCCTAAAATTCCTTTTAATTTGTTTATTGTAGACTCACTGATAATGTGTTTGTTTGCAGGTACCAGCAAGGTGGCTGAACCATATAAAATTGGCGAAAGGACAATTGATGTCATGCTTGAGATATTAAATTTAGACAAGAAAGAGGTTGTCTCGATTGGTGGAATTTCAAATCAGGAATTTTCTGAGGTACCTAAATTACATCCTCAATTCTTTTTTGTCTCTTTTATTTTGTGTTAGGTTCCATTTATTTAAAGGATCCTAAGCTGTTTGTAGAAAATTTGTTTAGTCCTACATTTATTAGCAAGAATTCCATGTAAGGAAGTCTAATGCATTAACTTCATTATTTTATCACAGCATCAAAACAAAAAGGGATGGAGAGTTGGGTTTTTTTGTAGGTTAGAATTTTAGCTAGGGTTATCTTTATAATTGAACTAGGGGAAAATGGCTTAATTAGTCAAAAAGAAAGACTTAAAATGCTTAAGGGTTTAATGGAAGAGGTGAATGAGGATTTTGAAGATAATTGATGTCTTGTGTGGTTCGGTATAGGTTGGAATAACAAAAAATGAGAAGAAAGTGGGAAAGACAATACAGTGTAAAATCTGTGAACTATTTACCATTAAATGGAAAAAAGTCACTCTCTGAAGGCCATTGACACATCTCTTCATCTGTATAGCTATCATTTATATGCATTCTTAGTTTGGCAGGCAGTGGATAACCTTGTATTATGGCATAACTTTCCCTTCTTGGATGAGTTATGCAAGTTTCCCCTCTGATTTTGACATTTCTGTTATATAACCCCAGGATGAGTGCCAGCAACTATGCCAGAGTATAAAATGTGGGCAGATCAAATGGTTTACAGTGGTAAGTGTGTGTATTATGTTCATTTTTACATTTCAGCCAAGATAATTCTAGCGTCGTTTGAACAGGAGTTTTCTGCTTTGTTGTAGGGTGAGATTCAGGAGAAAGCAATGGCACTTCAAGCAGTGAGGGTAAATGACGTAAGTTCCAAAGCTGCTAAGTTGCAGCGCATTAAATGACTTGGGATGTTACTGTGTAATTACTTTGAATGGGCTGGGATATTTTGTTTGAATTTTAGTAGTGCATTTTTCCCTTTACCCTTAAAGAACTTCTGGTCTGAAGGTGTTTGCTAACTTTTTTGACCAGTGGCTGGGGTCAGAGATTTTGCGAGTTAAAAATCTAATTGATCGAGCAAGTGAGAAGGGACGCACAAAAGAATATCCTTTGTTGCTTGATACGATACTGATCTTTAAGCTGTTCTTTTTTTCTTTAAATATTCTCTGCTATGCTGCTAGTCTAACAGATGTCACCAACATACAACTAACAATAAACCAAAGCATTGCCTTGAGCCTATCATGCCGTTATTGTTTATTTAGGATCACATCCTTAGCAAGATCAGTGAATGCAAAGTCTTTTTGATAGTTTTTGCCCATGTCTTCTTCGATTCTTCATTGTAGGCCTTTGTCTTACAAAATCAGTTTAGAGTCTCTAATTTTGACCGAATGTGGTGCTACACCACCCTACCTCTTGCCTGCTGCACTTATTTCAAAGCTGATTTTGTTTACCCTCCAACATCTGTTTAACATAGTCAATTTAAGGTGCTACACCACCCTACCTCTTGCCTGATGCACTTATTTCAAAGCTGATTTTATTTACCTTCCAACATTTGTTTAACATATTGATTAGAAGGTATCTTTCCATGTTATTCTTGTGAAAGGGACATCCAAAGGAATAATCCAAAGGAGCAGCTAAGAGTCTTAGGACTCAAAGATAACAGAGATGACCAGCAACAAAAAAGTAGAGCTCAGTGTTTTGAACCACAATCTTGTTATTTACCATTTCGGCTACATTGCTTTCTCTCTGTTGTGGTATTTTTTGTTAAACATTTTGCACTGCATTGTACCATGAAGCTTAACTGGTGTTATAATTCCCCTTATGCTTTCTTTGGTTGAGAAGTTGCAAGAGAACTAAGGAACCTGGAATCTTGTAACGCAAATTATAAACCCAGCCCACAGTGTGGGAGCCTTGTGCATTGGATTGCTTCTTTTTTTATTCAATTTTCAAATTTCTTTGTGGTAATCATGCAATGAAGTTGTGTGACACCAACGGAAATGATACTGGGAGTCGTCATTACTCATAAGCCTTTCCATTGTTTAGTAAACAGTAACAAGTTTACCAAGTATTCCTTGACTATGTTTCACGCTTAGAGAATGTGTAGAAAAATTGCAGCTTCTGAACTCACCTGATGAACGCCACCGTAGGCTGCATGAAATTCCAGACGTACACGGTGATCCTAATATGATTCTATTTCGCAAGTCTGGGGAAGTTACTGGAGAATTGGATGGGAAGAAAAAAGGAGGCATGCACTTATAGATATTGAACTTTTTTATTGTGCATAATCTTTTGGTATTGGCCATATTTATGTATTTAGGTATGGGTGTATGCATGTATATGTATGTTTGTCTGCATGTATGCATTTTTATGTACTTTGGTGCTAATTAGACTGGTGTGTCTGTAGAGAACAACATGAAACCAAGCAATTCTGGCTTGGGTATGAAGGAAAAGGAGCCAGCCTCTCCACTGAATGGAGGTGATGTCTTGAGTGATATAGGAAGCAGAGAAACAAGCATACCACAACATTCTACAGGAATGGAGCTGTCTGTAAATAATATTGAGACAGAAAAAATATGGCACTATAAAGACCCATCTGGGAAAATACACGGGCCATTTCCTATGACAATATTACGTAGATGGAGCATGAGAAGTCAATTCCCTCCTGATTTGAGAATATGGAGAGAAAGTGAAAAGCAAGATGACTCCATCCTCTTAACTGATGCTTTGGATGGGCGGTACAGCCAAGTGCAACAGTTGTTTCATAACAGCTGCATACCAACTGAGGACGTAAGGATTGCCTCTGATGATGGATGTCAGAACACGGATGGTGATGTTAGGGAGAGTAGGGATCTGAATGTGAGTCAGATAGAAGGTAAACAGGTTGAGAGGAGCTCGAAGTCAATGCAGAATGATACAAGTGGTCATTGTTGTGGTCAAAATGAATCTGTGAAGAGCATAGAATTGGGCTCTCAATCTTCTACTGCTTCTGTAGATATTGTCAATTCCAATGCGGTACAGATGGGAAGCCCTTTACCACACTGGGACTCTGTGAAGGGTGATAATTACTTCCCTGGCCATCACCAAGTGAGTAGTTCATTTCCCTCATCTACATTATCTGGGAAACCATGTGAAACTCAGTCTCATCATCATGGGGTTGAAAGATGGGACTGTGGTTCGATTGACATGAATGAGAATTTGAACAAGACCTCTGAAGGTCAAATATATGCTGGAAACGTGAAGCAAGACGATAGTGAGGGAAAATCTTGTGATCAAAGTTGTAGATCTCCACCTTTAAATGATGCTTCAAATGGATGGGATTCGAATTCAGGTCTTAATTTTCTGGCTAGGGCACTTGAAGCATCAGTGCACAATCAAGATATCGATTTCCCTGATCTTCCTACTTCAGCATCAAAGTTGAATCACGAAGACTCAAAAAGTCAGGCTACTAAAAACAAACATTTTCTTTCTTTAAATATTCCTCATCAGGATTCAGGTCCTAGCTGGAGTACTGCTTCTAGTCTAGTGGGTAATGGATCACAGCTTCCTGAAGTACCTGGTGAATGGGGTGGGTATTCCTCCACTCGTGTGAAACCTTCTGCAGAGGAATGGAACTCAGATCTTTTGTCCAAGTCTTCTTTGAAACCAACTGACTTGGGAAGTGAGCATGCTGCTACGCCAACTTCAGGAAGTGGCCAATTGACACATTCTTCTCCCATAGATCCTGTAAATAATGCTTCTGGTTGGAATACAATGGTTCCTGGACCCAGTGACTATTCTTTGGGTGATGAATCAGTTTCAGATCTCTTGGCTGAAGTTGAAGCAATGGAGTCACTTAATGGCTTGGCTTCACCTACATCGATTTTGCGTTGTGATGGAGAGTTGGCTCAAGGTTCCGAACCTGATTGTTTTAGTCCTGTAGGAGGACTGAGCCCTGCACCTGATCCAGGAAAAAGCGATGCTTTGAGCTCAACAAATGATCTACAAATGCATTCTCAGTCAACTGTGACCAATGAGCCATTTGGGATCTCTCAGTCTGAAGTTCTTGATGCTCATAAGAGTTCTGGTGGGCATTCTTCCACAAGTGTCGAAATGGATGAAGATACAAGGCCCAGCGATGTCTCAGTTAACCAATATGAAGCTGGTTCAGACCTGCAGCCTACTGCACCACCAATAACAACATGGGGCATGGCTACTGTAGGTACTTCTTGGAGAGCAGGGCCCGAAACGAGGGGCACCAATTTGGGATCAGTTCAAGGAAATGCAAATTTTAATTGGATAGGTTTAGGTCAAGGAACCCCAAATGTTAGTTGGGGAACAGGTCAGGGAACATTCCAGGAAAATGGCAGCATCAATTCAGGCACTTCTGCAGGGAATCAATCCTATTGGGGAAGCCAACAGAGGTATGCTGGTCCGAGGGACCGCGCTTTTCTGGGCAGAGATTCAAGTTTTGGTAGAGGCAGGTCCTTTTGGAATAGGCAGTCATTGTCGTCATCGACATACGGTGCTCAGAACGGAGTTGGTTCTTTCAGACCTCCGCCCAAAGGGCAGCGGGTTTGTAAATTTCATGAAAGCGGGTATTGCAAGAAGGGAGCATCATGTAGTTTTTGGCATCCTTGATTAGGTTACCACAGCAATTGTGTGCATTTAGATCTGTATTCATTTGCTCTGTTAAATTCTCCCAATTTAACCTGTAACAGTCGTGTATCATTCAAGCTGGGCTTATTTCTATTCTCTGGACAGACCCGTTGCAGACAGAGTGGCACCTTCCATTGTTGTTGCTGCCTCCTTTAGTGAGGCAGCATTGCATTTCGGCTTCATCTTTCCTCTCTGCTCTGTTGGGCCAATGCAAACAAGAGAGAAAGAGATAATAATCCTCTTTGTTGTTTGTTATATAATAAAAACAATTTTTTTTGACATTTCAGCTTTCCAATTCTTTATACTTTACGTATGAAAATATCTAATAAGTAGTCATTCATTTTAATTTTTAGATTTTGCAAGTGAAGTTAACATAATTACTTATATCTTTTAGAGAGAATTAAAAAAAAAATAAAAAACTAAATGCCAACTATCAGATGCACTATTGTTGAGTTTTTAGATTTCATATATATATATATATATATGTATGTTTGGCTTTAAAATAGGCTTTCAAAATTTGTTAAAAATTAATTAAACCAAGAAAAATAAGTCTCCAATATTATTATTATAATAATAATAATAATAATAATAATAATAATAATAATAATAATAATAATCTTTCTTATTATTTTATCCCTTTCTCAGTTTAGCATTATACGGCGCCGTTTATTCCCAAACCGATCCCGGCCTTCCCGCCCCCTGACTACCGAACCTCCCAAGAACGTTTCAAATCAAATTGAGAGAAACAGAATTTTGAAAGCCTCAATGATGGAAAAATAAAACCCGAAATTTTCTAGTTATAAATTGAATTACAGAGATTGACGACGGGAGATCATGAAATTTGCTTTAGGAGCTCGATGAAGTTAGAAAAATTAACGAGTTCTTTGTGAGGCATGGCCGAGGAAACGAAGTCGTTTTTGACGACGACGCAGAGGTACGCGGCGGGAGCATTGTTCGCCATTGCTGTCCACCGGGCTCAGGTCCATCAGACTCGTTCTCTGGCAATTCTTACTGTGGATGATAACCCTTCCACTGAGGAGCGAACAAGTAACAGTAGCGACTCCGTCTCTGAAGATGCCAAGCTTTGGGTTCACGAAAACTCGGGTCTACTCCGGCCCGTTTTCAGGTAGTTACTTCATTTTCCTTTTCCTTATGATAACCGAAATTGGAGAATTCATGATAGGATTTTTATCGGAGTTGCCTTTTCTATTTTATTTGAATTACTTGAATTCGAGCATGATCCATTTTTAGGAACTCGAATTATTTTGTGACATTTCAAATTTCGGAATTTTTATGAAATTTCTCCTTTTTTTAATTATTTGCATTTATATTTGTCAGATTTCTAGATATTGAGTCTGCAGCATGGCTTGAACTTGAAGAAACTGCGGCGTCTTCTCCTGCCAAACATCATGTCGGAGATGTATGTTGTTTTCTTTCTCGAATGCCTCTTTCTGCTTGTGCGCATGTGTACATATTTGCTGCAGAAATGCGAGCAATGTTTCAATGACTTGTAGTCCATGCCATAAACATGTTATTACCTTGAATCGTTACAGTTCTTGAGGGTACTAGCTGAAGAAGGCGGAGAGGGTTCTTCCGAAAGATTAGATCGGGAGATTGCTCTGTCAAAAGCTGTTGATACTATGGTACTTGGCATGGAAACAAATTCTGAGTCTTCGAAGGTGAAAAAAGAGAAGCATCGTGAATATGAACATGACTACCGTGGGAAATATTCCTCTGAGGTGCCATCAAATTCTGTAGTGGCAAACCAACAGTCGGGGACTCCACAGGAGAGCGATACTAACATGCTTCGTGGGAATGATGACCTCCATTTGCTGGGTGATAGTTTAGATGAGAAACCTGCTGATGAGGTTAGGATGCTTAGTTATGAGAGGAAAGTGACGGTTCTTTATGAGCTTCTTTCCGCTTGTCTTGCTGCTGCAGATGCTCGTGAAGATAACGAAAGATATAACCGACGAAGAAAAGGCTATGATGCTCGACATCGTGTGGCTTTTCGGTTTCTGGCAACTTGGTTTGACATTGAATGGATAAAAATGGTTTGTAAACTAAACCTTTTGTCCCTTTACAATCGATCTTTCAAATTCAGGATTTGTAGTATACAATGTCGTTTTAGTAAGAGTAAAAACTGAATAGACAGGCACTGATGTCAATTCCTATTTAACTTTGAGTATCTGTCAGATATGATGTGTATCTGTCAGATATGATGTGTACATAAAGTTTTGTGCACTAACACCCTCAAAATTCCTTTTCCTAGTTGTCCTTGGTTGTCTACTTTTATCATCAGAGAAGATTTCTGAAATCTCTCTAATCTAATAGCTCATGTTTGGGAATGGAGTGTGGTGTGTGGTCAAGAGACTAGATTTCCAGTCTAATTGCACTAGTTATAGAAATTTTTTATGTTTTCTTCCACTTAGTTAACTCTTTGTGCTTGCAGGAAGCCGTTGAGATGATGGTTGCTTACTCTGCAATGGCTTTAGAAAAAGAGAAAGAGACAAAAGATGAAGAATCCCAATCATCAGAAACCGAATGGGATAATTGGAAGCATCGTGGTATCATTGGTGCTGCTGCATTAACTGGTGGAACATTAATGGCCATCACTGGCGGTATACCACTGCCAAACCATTTTATCAGGGCATTAAATTTCCTCTGGAAATAAATGTCTCCTGACTTTAATGTTTTTGACCTTTTTGGTTCACCATTTCAATATTCAACAGGGTTAGCTGCTCCAGCAATTGCTGCAGGATTTAGTGCCCTAGCTCCAACATTAGGCACTTTAATCCCCGTGATTGGAGCAAGTGGGTTTACTGCAGCTGCAAGTGCTGCTGGAACTGCTGCAGGTTCTGTTGCTGTTGCTGCATCATTTGGAGGTGATACTAATCAGGAATCTCCTAATTACCCATCCTTATCATATCACTCATTATGTAGTTTTAATTTGTTATGCTTATGATTTCAGAAATTTTATACTAATATAAGTTACATATATCCAAGGTATGTTTGGTACATATCGTTTGAAGACGTTTTTATATACCTTATTAATATATTTTTTTTAACACTCTATTCAATCCAGCTGCTGGAGCTGGACTTACAGGTACTAAAATGGCTAGGAGAATAGGAAACGTTGATGAATTTGAATTTAAAGCTATTGGAGACTACCACAACCAGGGCGTGAGTTCTTATAGACTTCCGTCTTTCTGTTCTGTCTCTGGGGACATAGAGAACTATGGTGTCCAAGTCTAATTAATGATCTCAAGATTTTTATTCTGACTTATCTTTCAGCGACTGGCAGTTGAGATTTTGATCTCTGGATTCGTTTTTGAGAAGGAAGATTTTGTAAGGCCTTGGGAAGGACGAATTGACAACATGGAAAGGTAAAAATTTTATGCCATGATCCACTGTGTTGGAAACATCTGTATTTTCATTTTATAGATAAAAGAAAAGAGAAGAAAAGAAGAAACATAGTTTTTGAAAAGGAAAATTTTAGGTTTGTGCTGCAGTGGGAGTCCAAGAATCTGATTGCAGTGAGCACGGCAATTCAGGATTGGCTTACTTCAAGTAAGGGGTTTACATCTGATTTTTAAATAGTATTTTGATTATAGGAGTTGTCCATATTTGAACATTCCTTCTACTCGCTGCAGGAATTGCTATGGAGTTAATGAAGAAAGGTGCAATGATGACAGTTTTAAGTACACTTTTAACAGCATTGGCATGGCCAGCAGCATTACTTTCAGCTACTGACTTTATAGACAGTACTTGGTCAATTGCTGTGGACAGGTTTGATTTGCTTTTGAGTTTTAGCAGAGTACCTGGCTGTGAAAAAGGAAAGAACTGTCTTCCAGTTTCATTTTATTGATTTGTACCATGTAGTATTTTAGAGCTCTATCTTGCCATGGTCCTTGAGAGAGGCATTCTTTGATTGAAGTTTTTACCAGTACTAGATGCAGCTAATGATTAATTCTGTTCTTTATTAGAATCAGGCTGCTAGTCTAATAACTTGAGATCCAAGAGAATCAAACAAGGAATTTAGTGTGAGCAAAGAACTTCATATTAAGTAAAAAAAAAGGGCAACCCAGTGCACAAGGCTCTCACATTGTGGGGTTTGTGGAGGGCCATGTGTACACAGCCTTCCCTTTGCATTAATAAAAAAGCTGTTTCCGCTCAAATCTGTGATCTCCAGGTCACAAAGGAGCAACCTTTGTCGTTGCACCAAGGTTCTTTTCTGCATACGAAGTAAAACAGGAAAAAAATATAGGTGTTTTATAACTATAGAGTGTAAATATTAGTAGTTCATTGTTTGATGTTGAATTCGTTAGGTTCGTGCCAAACTCAAAATAGCTGAATCTTGGGAGGGAAAAAGCTATAAATTTCAAGTGTCTCAAAAAAGAATATCAAGGTGGTTAATAAAAAAAAGGGGGCAACTCATTGCACAAGGCTCCCACATTGTGGGGTCTAGGGAGGTTAATGCTGTAGAAAAATGTTCATGTTATCTGATTTGATTAAATGTTTCATTTGATGAACTGTCATGATAGTTTTATTTTTTTATGAACCTAAATATTCTAAAAATTAAATTACTTAGACACCAGGCTGCCTTAACATTTTAATCACTGGATGTAGCTGATGTCGATTTTCCACCTATCTAAGATATTTGATTCTTATTTTAACACTTAGGAACTGTTGTAGTACACTACATGTGCCTAACCGTGTCATGTCTTCATTTTCTTCCATTTTCTAGAACAGATAAAGCAGGAAAGCTGCTAGCTGAAGTTTTATTGAAAGGTTACCAAGGTAACAGGTATACATGTGGGTAATGTTGGTATTCATTGAAATAAAAACCTCTGCAAAATGATCCTTCCAATATTCATCTTAGGGATTCTATGAATCTTTCAGGCCTGTGACACTCATTGGTTATTCACTTGGAGCAAGAGTGATCTTCAAGTGTCTTCAGGTCTTGTTTGAGACTGAACAAAATGGTAACCACAACCCATCTATCTTCGTAGGCTTTTTGATTTGCTGTAGTGGTTGTAATGTCCTAAGGCAATTCTACTGTATGTTGGCAGCTGAACTTGTCGAAAGAGTTGTTCTTCTTGGGGCACCCATTTCAATTAAAGGCGAGAACTGGGAAGCTGCAAGAAAGGTGTTTTCCATTTATATATGCTTTTCACCAGTAGAACATACTGATTAATTTCTTGGGGTCTTTTGCAGATGGTGGCTGGAAGGTTTATAAATGCCTACTCTTCGGATGATTGGATGCTTGGAGTTGCTTTCCGTGCAAGGTATTCATGATGAACAACTCACTTTTGTTTTATCACCTTTGAAGGAAAACATCAATTGAGCAACTTGCTCCTGATGCAAACTAACGGTGACTTAAAAACAGTTTACTTACGCAAGGATTGGCTGGAATCCAACCAGTTGGATCGCAGGGGATAGAGAATGTAAGTTATCTTAGTTACATTTTCCCACCTAGCTCTTTGTTGCAGTGATTTACTGAAATCTAATTCCCTATACTCCTCAGGTTAACGTGACGGATTTGATTGAAGGTCACTCCTCCTATCTATGGGCTACTCAACAGATTTTGGATCGGCTCGAACTTGATGTTAACCATCCTACTTTCAAGAGCACTCTCCACGAGCAATAATACTACTCAAGTTTTGCTTCATCAATAATTGCTGTGTTCTCTCTTTCCATGCCAAATGCGACTCTGAAGTCTGAACTCAGTGGTTGGGTCAGGCGTGCTGCAGTTTTTTATATTTCCTTCTTGCTTTGTGTAAAGAGGCTATCGTTTTCAAGGTTGCAAAGGTTAACTGTCATCTTCCCTTCTTCCACTGAGAAAACTTGAAAAGCATTTTATTGATTCCAAGTTTCGAATTAAATAAAAATTTTACTTGCCATTTTAGCGTACAACCATTTTGTTTTTAACTGTGGTGTTTGTTTGACTTTGACTTATTAATTTTGTCTTGAAGAGTCCAAGCCTTTCCTTTGCGAAAATCTCTCCCACCATTTCCCGAGCGAAGAGCTACCCATACCGGCATTCAGCGATGCCCATTAATTCAACTCTTTCTCTCTCTGGCTGCACAAAATCCAATCCTATCCCTATTTTTATCTCCTTCTCTCTGATCTTTTCTACCTCAAACCTGCATTGACAACCAACCGATCTTTGCCTTTTCCTATTTAAGCTTTCTTTTCAGGTTTTTTTTAGAAGATTGGTGGGTTCTTCTTGGGATTTAAATTTGAATATTTTTCAATTAGATTTCGAATTTAATGGCCGCAGTGGCTGCTTGTAAACGCATGGGTCAAATTGGATCCAATTCGTATTCGTCGATGATCGGAGGCGTTACCGGATTTAAAGGACTGGTTTCGCCGCTTCATTCGACGATGTTTCCTCCCTCAGCGATTCGATTGTCAGCTTCTCATGCTCCATTTTCACAATGGAGGCAGATTTCTCAGCTCGTTAAATCCAACGGAAAGCGATTGTTTCTCGTCGACACATTAGCTTTGGTAATTACAAAAATTTCTCTATCTTTTTTTTCTGAGAATGTTTGAAAGATTTGAATAAAATATTGGAACTTTTGGACTGTTGAGAAAATGACCGGGTGCAATATACTTAGGTTAGGAGATTGGAGGCGGAAGGTCTGCCCTCGAAGCAAGCCGAGGCCATAACAGCTGCCATAACTGAAGTTTTGAATGGCAGCTTGGAGAATGTGTCTCTTTCGGTCGTTTCCAAGGGTGAGATGCAAAAAGTAAGGTCTTTCTTTAAGGCTTTCCTACTTTGTATTCACAATGCAAACTTCAGCTTTAGTTACAAGGCAAAGCGGTTTATGAGTTGAAGATAGTCTGTTTAATTAGTTGCTTTTGCAAAATTTTATTCCTGTTTCTTTAACTCGTAAAAGGGTGTCTTTGTTTTATTTTTGACTTGGTAGAGTGAAATGATTCAAGAATCCAATCTGTCCAAGCTCAAAACAGAAGTTCAAAGCTCTCAGGTATTGACATGTTCCGTACATTGATTTTTGTAATTGGAGTTTGTGAACTTATTGATTTTAGTCTCTTTGTTTGCCCCTGTTTGTCCTTTTCGTATTAATAAGTCCATTTAACTTGAGTTGTTTCTTATTGATGGGGGAAACACACACACACCCCCCCCCAATTGCTAAGGACAGTGTTAACATGTCTGGGCCCCTTTTCACGCCGTAATAAGTCACTTTGGGACTCCCAGACTTGTTATCAACTAATAACATTTGATTGCTTGGATGAGGGATTAGCATTGCAAGAAAACCCATTGGATTCTGATTCTTTTAGATTGGATGAAATTACTTCATTAGGTTGATTAATAAAGAATAATGCATATGTATATATATAGAGAGAAGAGGGAACTACTTTTATCAGTGTAAAACTAATTTTGTTTTACACACTTTCATATCTTTTTATACAATTTATATTTTTTTTAATTCAATCTTTGAATTTTATGTTCCATTCACATGATTATGCATGTCAAATTTTAAGTTAATCAAGAAACTATTAGTTTGATAATAATAAAACTTCAAAGATTAATATATATTCAAAAATATGTTATTTCTGATTGAAATGATAGAGATATCAATTGATTCAAAAATTTACGTGCATGATAGATATGAGTAAGTTGTTAAATCTAGTGGTTGGATTGCAAAAAATATTAATCCTATATGAAACAAATTGTTTTGCAATGGTACAAGTGGATCCCCTTACATACACACACAATAATCCTTGATGTTTTATATATATATATATATATTGAGTCACTGTTGAGAGAAGAATAGAACGGTGATCAAACACCAAGTATTGTAAAGCTCTACTTGTAAAATCCAACAATTCAAGTATCATGAGTATTACTCTTCCCATATTTTCTGGAAATATCTCTTGAAAACTAATACTTTTTAGGGAAAAAGGATCAAAATTACAACCTCAATTTTTGAATGTAGTAAACAATTCCTATTATGCAGACTAACGATTGGATTTCATGCCTCTGTCTGGTCAAATGGGTTATCTTTCTGAGCAATAAGTTATGCAGGAGCACCATTTTTCTTTGCTGCAACATGAGAATGAGAAACTTCGGGATGATATAGAGAATATGCGCTGTGAATTAAGGTCTGGCTTTTGCGTTACCATTCATCTGTGTTTGCCTGTTATCATTTGAATGTCTATATTCTCTTTTATGATCATCTGATTATGAAGATATTGGTTGTGATGCAGTTATGAAATTGACAAAGTCACTGCCGGTCAACGATTGGATTTGAATCTTGAAAGAGGGTAAGAAAGTGAAACATGCAATTTCTTGTTTTGCACCATACATTTCTGTTCCCTGTAAATCCCCCTGAAACAGTCTAATATGTGTGTGGTTTATGACAATTGCAGGAGAATTCAAGATGAGCTTTCAGATCAGAATGCTGGAACATCTAACCTCACTAACAAACTAGATCGGGTTAGTATTGCAAGTGAATGAGAAATGGTTTGCTTTAGTCGATTGTGTTTTTGACATTTGCTCTATTTGTATATCCTATTCAACAATTTTCAGGAAATTCATGCATTGAAGGCTCATTTGGAAGCTGCAAAATATGAATTGATAAAATACTGCATAGGTACACTCGTTTCCATATCCGCTGTTGGTCTTGCTGTAGTCCGTATAGTGATGTAAACATGTAATGTCAGCATAACATCAAAAAGGGAAAGAAAGAGCTCTTTTTTCTTTTTAAATGGAAAATAGCTTATTTTTAGCGATGCTTGCTTTTAGCTCTGTTGATTGGAATAGGTGAGGGTTTAGGTGGGGATATCGAGCTTTAGCCTTATAGCTCTCCTCTTCTCAAAAAGTAGAAAAATAAATTGAAAGTGTTGTTTATATAAATATTTCAAAAGAAATGAAACAAAAGTTCAATCGTGATTTTTTACTAGCTGCTTCCAAGTCTTCTCCATCTCCTGTATTCTAGGCTTTTTAATTTCTAATGAAAGAAAGAACATAATTCGATTACCTTATAAAACATGTTGCATGCTTGGAATATGAAAGGTACGAAATTAAGAAAGAAAATTCAAGAACTCAATGTAGTTTTGTAGAACATCTGCTGCATTTTGTCCTTTAGCATATCAGGTACTTTGGGCTGTCATGAGAACATCTACGCAATGAATTAGTGTGAAGAATGTTATACTTCCTGGGTAAAACCCAAACGAACCTTACACTTTGATTTAGTTACTTTAGCACATAATCTAGGTACTTCCTGGCCTAGGAATATGCAAAAAAATCCTACAGAGATATTTTCTTTCTTTGATGTCATCGGATGATATTATCATTAGCAACAGGATCATTGGATACATAGAGAGCTGTTGGTTTGTCAAGACATGAATATTTTCCCCTCATAAATCATTATGTATATTCATATCTTACCAAATTCTGTTTTTTTTTAGTAAATTGTGCTTAAATTATTTAATTTTAAACATTTTTATATGAAAATAAATTATAATCTGATTGTTTATATTTATAGGAATTATTTTTTAATCATTTAATTGTTGAAAATTCGTAATTTATTGACGTTACAATTTTTCAATCATTATTATGATATTAAAAGTTTAAAACCAACCACTTTATCGGTCATTGAATAACATAGAAAGGAAAAGAATGCCTCAACTCAGCCCACCTAAAATCTCATCACCAATTCCAAGTACCAAATTAATCCGTCTCTGCTCTCTGGAAAAACAGGTGGATATTCGCCACACCTAAATGCTTGCATTATACAACGTGGCTACATGACTTCCCACTCCCCTCCTTGTTCATATATACCTAAGTTGTTCCTAAAATTACAGCTACTTAATTCTGCATGGTTCATGAGTTACTTACTAGGGTTTTGAGAAATTAATTAAGTAAATGAACATGTTAATAAAAATAGGGTGCTGAAAATGGTCCTTTACCTAACCCTTTATTCTTCATTTATCTTAAACTAGACATAATTTGTGTATATATTTTGTATTTGCATTGTATCTAGACCTCATAAAGACTGAGCATATCCATTTAAATTTGAAAATCTGTCAATTTTTAGATGAGTTTGCATAAAAATATTAAGTTCATTAAATGGGTTAAAATTTGAAAATCAATGCTCGATAAAAATTAAGACCGAACTTCGATTCATCATTTCAAATCCAAATTCAGCCCAACCTTTTATACTTAGGGTGCTGAAATGGTTGTTTATCCTATCCTTTACACTTCATTTATCTTAAAGTAGCCCTAACATTTCATGTATATATTTTGTATTTATATTGTGTCAGATTGTGTTCAATTACTGTGTTAAAATTTGTATTAACATATCAAATACAAAATAATTTTTAACTTTTGTCAAATATGCATACTTTTTTATCAAATTATAATCCATATCATTTTTTCTCGTTTTTATTTAATGCCGTATTCAAGAATGTCACGAATGTCACGTCCGCCTTAAACCCAAACAAGAGTAGGAAAATGATAATTTTAGTAGAAAAGAAAAGAAATAGAAATAAGTAGAAAAGCAAAATTATAATAAACACTTGCCCATTGTACAATGTATAGTAGAAACATTTTTTTCATGCTCTGATCCAGATAAAATGTTCTTTCACAGTCTTTATTAATGTCGTAAAAAAAGGGAAAATTTAAAATTAAAAGATAGAGAATTTTCATACACAATTCAAATGAAAAGAGTCTTATGACTCTTTCATGTACTTCTTTCCTTTTTCAGTTATTTTTTTTTGTTCAGACCTTTTTCAGTTATTTGTTCTTCAAATCTTGCTTGTTTTCCTGACGTATTAATTAAAAAAAAAAACAAAAACAAAAATCCCACTTTGTAAAGTCACCTTTGTCACCTTCTTCAATGTTCGATTCCCCTGTTTTCTTTAGGACTCCAATGGATTTTGTGTTTGTTTGGGGATTCGTTTTAAAAGAGTGGACAAACCAGGCGTTTCTTTGGCACAGCATAGAGTCGAGTCGCCCGAGGTGCAGTGAGTCCAAACACGTCACTCATGTCAAGCTCACTCGGCTTCATCCCATCAGGCAACTCCCACGTAAAACAGTGAAGCAAATGAGCCACTGCCAAATCAAGTGCATACAACCCGAGTTGCATACCCGGGCACGACCTCCGACCCGACCCGAATGGGATGAACTCGAAGTTGCCACCTTTGAAGTCCGGGACACCTTCTTTCAAGAACCTGGATGGCTTGAAGCTGTCAGGATCTTCCCATGAATTCTTATCTCTGCCAATGGCCCAGGCGTTGATCATCACGCGCGACTTGGCGGGAATTTGATAGCCTGCCACCACAGCGTCCTCCGCCGTTTCATGGAGCAAGAGTGGAATTGGCGGGTGGAGCCTGAGGGTTTCTTTGAGTGTGCACTTTAGGAATGTTAGTTTCTCGATATCGGATTCTTCCACACGGCGGTCGAGGCCCACCACCTCCGCCAGCTCCTGCTGGACTCTCTTCATTTCCTCCGGGCTTCTCATCAGTTCTGCCAAGGCCCACTCAATCGCTGATGCCACCGTCTCTGTCCCACCGAACATCACATCCTGAAAACAATTTCCTGACTCAGAACTGTATATAAATATAAAGAAACGAAGGCAATTTATACGTGAAAATGGTTAAATATCAATATCAATATACGTGAAGACGTAAACATACCATGATAATGGCTTTGATGTTGTCTCTGGTGAGTTTGATGGAATTCTGTAGATCCTCGGACTCGTTTACTTTGGCCTCTTCACTGTAAAAAGCAAGTAAATCATCAACCATGTCGGTGTCACCGTCATCAGAGGCGCCGTTTTTCTTCTTCTTCTGGATGTGATCGTCGATGATGGTATCAATGAACTTGTCTAATGCATGGCGAGCGTTCTCCAGCCTGGTGTTGAGTCCTTGAGGATCAACCCAACTGAGCCAAGGGATAAAATCCGCGATATTGAAAGCCCCGAAAAGCTTGGAGAACTCTTGTAAGATCTTGATGAACTCATCTTGCCCTTCTTGCGAGTTCGAGCCAAAGGCTGCTTTGTAAGTGATGTTCTTGGTAAGGTTAAAGATCAACTCACCGACATTCACCGCCTTTCCGGTGTTGGCTGAGACAGCTTTAACAATAGAATCCACTTCGTCTCTTACAGATTCCCATGACTCAGCTCTTTTCCTGCTGAAAAGCTTCATTACGCACAGCTTTCGCATCTGTCTCCAGAAAGGTCCGTAATGAGCGAAAGCCATATCAGCCCTATCGTACGTGAGATAGCTGATGGCGATGGTGGCTGGCCTGTTGGAGAAAATGTTGTCCTGAACCTGGAGCACCTGGCGAGCCATTTCAGGATTGGAAACAGCAACCATGTGCAAGAACCCCATCTTGAGGTGAAATAGGCCGCCATATTTGTTACCAAGCTTCGCAAGTCCACGGTGAGTTAACTGGTCCATCATCATCATGTTTCCGATGATTGGCAAGCCTTTGGGCCCTGGAGGAAATGGTTTTCGTCGAAGCCGAGAGATGAGGCCGAGGAGGAGTAGGAAAGGGATAATGAAAAGAAGCGCCATGGGCAATGGTTCCAGGTTTTCTATCAGAGAAATATCCAGGGCTCGTTTTCCAGACATGGATATCTTTACAAAACTGCAACTCTTCGAATGTTGCTAGTTTTCTGTCAGATATTATGGCGCTTTTTATACAGGTTTTTGGCCAATCCCTGTAAGAATAATAAAAGATATTATTACATATAATTCTATTTATTCATGGATTATTATCTCACATGATATGACGCAATTTAATGCAAATAAACTTTTTAATTTCCATGAAAAAATTAAAATGATGACATATACTCTTATTTTATTTTATTTTTAAATATTATTTAAAAGGTATAAATCATTATTGAATCTCGCACGTGAAATTTGAAAACTTCATCATTCATTTATTGGATAATAATAATTTATTTTATTTGTTTTAACCAAAATTTTAATATAAATTATTTTGTTTTTTATATATATATATATATATATATATGTTGAAAAAAAAGGTTCTCATTACTTCTATTTTTTTTCATATTTGTGATTATCAAACTTTTATTACCATTAATTGCTTTTATAAGCTCTACAGTTTGGCAATTAGCACCCTTTTTTTTTTCCTAGCTTGAGATTGCTTCAATAAAAAGTATAAATCTATCTTTGCTACGAAGAACATTAGCCCTTTTCAAGCTATGGAGAACATTCATTGCTTTCTCAAGCCCTACAGCTACAGGGCAAATAGCCTTTTCATTTTCGAGGTTGAGATTGCTATCAACGGGAAACATTAAAATTTTCATTACTATTAATTGATTTCTCAAGCCCTGCAGGGCAAATAGCTTTTTTATTTTCAGGTTGAGATTGCTATAATTGGAAAACATTAAATTTTTCATTACTATTAACTGCTTTTTCAAGCCCTGCAAGGCAAATGGCCTTTTTTACAAGGTTGAGATTGCTTCAATAAAAAGTATAAATTTATCTCTTTAAAAAAATTAATTAAAAATTTGACTTACTTATAATTTATCAAATTATCGATCTTATCTTATTTATCATTAAATAATTTCATCTTAATTAATGGTGATTTTTTGATAAAATTTTAATAAATTCAACATAAAATTAAATCAAATTCACACATGATGAAACTTAAATTTATATTAATCTCAAAATATCAAACCGACTTCCTTGCCAATGACTCTAAGAGATTTTATAAACACAACTAATCACAAGTAAGCTTATCACCTATGAATTCTCCATCATGACCTAAAACTCTACAGTAATTAATGGAGGAAAAACATTTTTTAATTTTTTATTGCATTTTGAAAAATACATGTTCCTAATATCATGAAAAGGATCGATATTTAGAATATACATGCACATATACATTTGAATATGAACCAATTTGAAGTTACTATCTGTTATGTCATTGAAGAACATGTTTTAAATTGAAAATGTTGTTCCCTTTTAGGAACATTTAATTTGTATTTTAGTGGGAAAATTAAATGGAGAAGCCAATATTGATGATTGATTTTACATATATATATATATATATATATATATATATAAATACACACACTATTGTTAAATGATTTTGAAAATATTTCTCGTAAACTATTAAATTTGGTGTAAATAAACAAGTTTAAAATAATCCAAATAAAATACTAAACGAAACTCAATCCAAAAAATTTATAAGATCAATCAATTTTTTTTGGCATACATCCCATCCAATAAACATTAATCAATCTGTTTGTCTCCATTATCATTACTGTTAAAAGTTACCTACTAATTCAATCTCTATACAAATTTTGACTGTTGCAATATCACTAATTACCTACTAATTCAATAAGTCTCTATTTTAATTCCCAAATTTAAGCGGTTGCCTAATCATGTTTACATATTAAATCAAGAATGAAGCCTAGTATCGGAGGAGGGTTCGAATTAAAGTGGGACCTGTTTAAGAATTGTTCATCCGCAGCAATGAAAGGTGAGAGATTTGATGCAAGAACTTACTACTATTCTGCATCGCTATCTGCTTTAGACATTGGAACCATTGACGGTTTCATCTCACCATTCTTTCTTCCTTGACATGGTTTTCTTTTCACACGAAAAACAAGATATTTTCTCGTTGAAAGATTGATTTTATAATTTACTCAAAATAATTATACTTAAAATCTAAGATAATGGCGAAGGGCATATCGATTGCGTGTTTAAACATCATTGCAACGTCATTGTTTTGCTTCCGTTTTGATCTCATCCTGAATTTTAAAACTCTGTGTATATATATATAAAATTATATATTGTTTATGACAAAGAACAAGCTGATTTGATGGCCACTTTGAGAGAGCAAGAAGCATGATTTAAAGAAACTCAAACCAGAAAAGCGGCAACATCGTTATCTGATGCAGGAGTTTTCGCTTTTCATTAACATGGTAACTTAATCCTAAACAAAGGAACCATGAGAATCTTAGATATGATATAGACACAATATGAAAATAATACAAATAAAAAAATAAAAAGTAGCAGAGATTAAAATTTAGTGAAAATTAAAAAAATTATGTTTAAAATATCGACACAAATTTTAATATAAAATTTTGATATATTCTACATAACACAAATACGATTTTACAATACAACACATATATAACCAGGACTAAAAGAAACTGGGGTTCAAATATACCATCGCCAGACCCAGGAAGCTGAATCAAATGCTGCCACTTATAACAAAACCCTGGTGGATCGCTTTCAGTTTGAGGAATCACCAGCATTCCTTCCAAGCCGGCCTATCAAGTGTGTCATCGAGCTGGGACTGTTAAGGGAGTAAGTGTGCACTTTGGTCCACCATTAAATTAAGCAAAGTAGACATTAATCAACTTGTCTGCAGTCAAAATCCCCAACTACCACCTTTCACTTCAACTGAAATTCCCCAGAACATGTTTGGACTGCGGCAGCTTTTTCCCATTTTTTGATTAAATTTCTTTTCAAGAACAAAAAAAAAAAACACGTCTGATTTATTGACCAGACTTGGAGTCCCATTCCCATAGTTTACCTAATTCATTGGTTCATGATCGAGGCTTCAGGATTTCCTGACGTCTGCCAGTAACAAGGTTCTGTCTGAAGCCTCAACAGTGTAGTATGAAACAGATTTTTTTGTCTTGCAGACGTGAAAATGAAAAGGAAATATACCTGATACATAAATATTTAAATGAAAAACAAATAAGATTAGTTAATTACATCAAGCATTAATTAAGAGGAAACAGCTTCGATAGCTCTTCAATTCCTACACCGAGCCAAAGAAAAGAAACAAAATCCATGGCATTAAAAGTTTCTTTCTTCTTTCTTAATAGTTCAATTAATGGATTAATTCCCGTTCAATTTTTTTATTGCTGTGATTCAATCATGATTGAATTCCATAATTTATCAACAAATTACAAACTCTTTTATCGTTCAAGTTAAGAATTCAACATTCTATCAATAAGTAACGTAATTATTATCTCAATCGTGCTTTGAAACTTATATTCTCGTTTGTGAAATGAGTTATGGCATAGCCACGATCTAGAAACAGTCAACATCTCTTGATCCACTTGGCCAAACCAAAAGTTCAGGCTCTAACCACCACCTTATCCACTTGGGTTTCCTATATTGTGTGGAAACTGGAAAAATGAACAAACTTTTCATTGAATATAAATATGAACAGTAATAGTCAATTTGAATTCGCAGGCTCCTATAAATGACCGGTGGTCGATGATGGTGAATAGTGGTTCAAATAATTTAATTTTCTTTCAACTTATACAAATATTAGCAAGAATGGTAGAATAGAAGATTATTTTCGAAAACTATGAATTCTAAGGCAAAATGGCACACCAGTAGGTACTGGTATTACTACACTTTGTACTTCAACCAACCCCTTGTTATCATGTTGCTTTTCAAAGTAATTAAATTACTCCTTATATATACTACCTAATTTTGTATTATGTATTTTTTGGTACACTATATTTCTTTTTGGATGATCCAATGATAAAGAAATTGGAATTTTCTAATAGAAGTATTACAACTCATGACAAACAAATGATCTTAAATATTGTTTTAAATAATCATATGCTAGTTTTAAAATATAAAAATTTTGCAAGTTTGGAGTTCTTTCAAGCTAGAGGTTTTCAATATATAAAAAAAAATGATTAATGAAATTAATGGAAAAATTCTGTAAAAAAAATCACAATATATAATTAAAGTCAATAAATGTTTTTTTTAATTTAATATGCTTTGGTTTTTTGGTATAAAATGTCATCATAGTGATTAATTAGTGATTTCACTATGACGTATAAAACACAACAGTGATTATTATAACATGAAATTTTAAATTAAATTATTAAAACGTATATAAAATGCTTTCATCAAAATTTTGAAGAAAGAGGCTTTAATTATTAAGGAATTTTTATTTAAGAACATCAAATATTCAAATTAAGTAACATCGAGTTGTTTTCTCATCCTAGCTAAGCAAATTACCCACCGAAACAGGAACAAAAATTCTGCTAATAGAAAATTCATGAATTAATGGCATTTATGTTTGAGTTGATTTCTTGACTCAACTTGGGAGTAAGAACAAAGTCACATAATTAATTAATAATTGCTTAATTCGGATTTGCACGTAAAAGAAATTTGCAATTGAAGAATACAAATTCTAATTTATATTTATTGAAGACGTGCCCTATTGAAGTAAGGAATTCATATTGTCAAACATTCAGACTTACCAATAATTTTCGAGTCGGTTTTCACTTTTTCCGTATGAATGCCTACTTTTTTTGTTTGCTATTTCTGCTCCATACTCAAAAGTCAAAATCCTTTAGAATCTCGAAAAACAAGTACTACTCATTAATGAAATGAAATTGATTGCCTCTTCAACTTAATTAAAAAGTAAAAAAAAACGATTCAGTTAAACGTTGTTTTATAAGCATGATGATTTAAAACTACTTAAAATATTATTTTATTAAATTAAATCTAAAATACTGTATTAATTATAAATTTATTTTCTTAAATATCATCATAACCCATATCATTAAACAATAATTGAGATGCGACAATGTCTTCCAAATTTGCAATATGTCCATAATATATAATTTTCTCTCAATGTAATGCACGCTATAAAGATAGGTAATATTAATTGTTAAGACTCTTGTCAAAAAAAAATCACACATCAGTAACTGAGTCAAACGTTGAATTGCAAAGAAGTTCAAATTTTAAAATGTTGTATTATTACTTTCTAATATAACACTAAATACAACCTTCTTGATGTTTCTTTTAATTTTTCCCTCTATTATTGTTTTGACTAAACGTAAGTGCAATCAAGTTGTGAGGTTGGTGTCTTTGAACCACACATTTCTCTTACATCATGATAGTCATATAAACGAGATTCTTTCTTTTCTTTTTTTTTTTAATGTTTTCCTATATTGAACGCACTGGCCCATTACAGTGTTTATATTACTGAAAAAATTAATTAAAAATGAGAGAAACTAATAAAATAATATATATTAATAAAGGTCATAACATTTAGAATCTTAACCGTAATTAGAGACAAGTAGCCATATAAATGTTGGTTCCCCTGCCCCCTAAAAGAAGTTTATAACATAATTTTTAAGGACTTCAATCAAATTATAGGTTGAATTCCGATCTGTTTATTCCTAAATACTAAAGTATATTTTCAAGGTTGTGTCGTCCTACATTCCATATTAATCATAATCTTTGATCATTTTATAAATAGCAAGTTAGGAAATTAATTAAGATGACGATGAATTAAAAAAATCCAATGAATAGATATGCACCAACCTCTGAATCTCTGTTCATTCCCTACCAAAATAGAGGAAAGGGGGAAGGAATTAGCCTTAATTTTGAACTATGATTAATTAAAATGAGCTTCACATTATTAATCATTGTTAATTAGACTCTTTTAAATAATTCCAAAATTTTAATCGAAAATAATATAATACATATATACATTCATAATTGACCTTTCTAATAAATCATAGTGCTACAAGATAAATCTAAGTTTTTTTTTTCATTGAGAACTCATTTTCGACCTTTTCGAAAAAAAAAGTATTCATTTTCGACACATAACCTAAATTTAAAAAAAAAAAAAAAGTTTGAATTTATGATCTAATACAAATTGTTCATGCAATCACTTTTAAAATTGGATTGGCTTTCAATAAGTTTGATGTTCAAATTATAACAATTGTAATATTTTTTTAATTTTCAAACTTCGACATGAATACTGAGTGAGACATAATTATCAAACTATAAACTGTACTGTTGATTTAGGATGGTTTTTGTCCCCCACAAAAATCGATGGGCCAACTTTTTTTGATTGCATTACTACATGGATTTTTAAAACCAGAAAAAATTGAGAATTATGAATGAAAATGGTTGCCATCTTACCGGGTTCACTTCTCCTCACAACCACCATTAATTATTCATTATCTCGATTAATAACTCCCACCAACTCGTCTCCGTAGATACTTAAACCCCAGGAAAAATCTATTGTCTATGTCAGAGAAAAACAGACCACAGATAAACAAGTCAAAAATGTTTTTTAAACGTTTCCTGACAACTCGAAATGATATATCAATCATGTATAATACCGAATCAGTACTTATCCAAAGGCCCAAAAATCATGAAGTTAAATTTAAATTTAATAATTTACAAGAATTAGACCCGCACTTCGTTACAGATATTGATAACTTATAATAAAAAGAATTTCATTAATATAAGTTTGATATATGTTTTCTTTTTGCTTTTTTATTTTTATATTTTTACATTATATTTTTATTTTTATATTATATTTTTTCATTTTTATTTTTTGATATTATATTTTTTTAATTTCATATTTTTATATTTTTTTAATTTTATATTATTTTGGTTTGATAAAAACTATGGCACAACATGGGTTAAAATACTAATGAATATAAAAGATATCCCTTAATAAGTGGGTGGCTGTAATATGACACTTCTTTTACCTCTTTAGAGACAATTTTTTTATTTTCTAAATTTATAATTAGTTTTAATTTTTTTCTTAAAATTAAAAATATGAAAAATAATTTTAACCATGTGGTAGTTTTTAGTTTCATATATGATGTTTTTTAAACGTTTCCTTAACAACTTGAAATGATCTATCAACCATGTATAATGTCGAATCAGTACTTATCAAAAGCCCCAAAGTCGTGAAGTTAAATTTAAATTCAATAATTTACAAGAATTTGACTCGCACTTTGCTGCAGATATTTATAACTTATAATAAAAGGAATCTCATTAATATGTTTGACATATGTCTCTTTTTTTGCTTTTTTATTTTTATATTTTTACATTATATTTTTATATTATATTTTTTCATTTTTATATTATATTTTTTAATTTCAAATTTTTATATTTTTAAATTTTATATTATTTTGGTTTGATAAAAACTATGGCACAACATGGGTTAAAATACTGATGAATATAAAAGATATCCCTCAATGAGTGGGTGGCTATCATATGACACTTTTTCTACCTCTTTAGAGACAATTTTTTTATGTTCTAAATTTATAATTAGTCTTAATTTTTTTCTTAAAATTTAAAATATTAAAAATAATTTTAGCCATGTGATAGTTTTTAGTTTCATATGTAATGATTTTTAAATGTTTCGCTGACAACTTGAAATGATCTATCAACCATGTATAATGCCGAATCAGTACTTATCAAAAGCCCAAAAGTCATGAAATTAAAGTTAAATTTAATAATTTACAAGATTTTAACCCGCACTTTGTTGCAGATATTGATAACTTATAATAAAAAGAGTCGCATTAATATACGTTTGACATGTGTCTTTTTTTTTGCTTTTTTATTTTTTATTTTTACATTATATTTTTATATTATATTTTTCATTTTTATATTATATTTTTTTAATTTCGTATTTTTATATTTTTTAATTTTATATTATTTTGGTTTGATAAAAACTATGGCACAACATGGGTTAAAATACTGATGAATATAACAGATATCCCTTAGTGAGTGGGTGGTTGTTATATGACACTTTTTTTACCTCTTTAGAGACAATTTTTTTATTTTCTAAATTTATAATTAGTTTTAATTTTTTTCTTAAAATTAAAAATATTAAAAATAATTTTAGCCATGTGGTAGTTTTTAGTTTCATATGTGATGTTTTTTAAACGTTTCCCTGACAACTTGAAATGATCTATCAACCATGTATAATGTCGAATCAATACTTATCAAAAGCCCCAAAGTCGTGAAGTTAAATTTAAATTTAATAATTTACAAGAATTTGACTCGCACTTTGCTGCAGATATTTATAACTTATAATAAAAGGAATCTCATTAATATGTTTGACATATGTCTTTTTTTTTGCTTTTTTATTTTTATATTTTTACATTATATTTTTATTTTTATATTTTATTTTTTTTCATTTTTATGATTTTATATTATGTTTTTTAATTTCATATTTTTATATTTTTAAATTTTATATTATTTTGGTTTGATAAAAACTATGGCACAACATGGGTTAAAATACTGATGAATATAAAAGATATCCCTTAATGAGTGGGTGGCTATCATATGACACTTTTTTTTTACCTCTTTAGAGACAATTTTTTTATGTTCTAAATTTATAATTAGTTTTAATTTTTTTCTTAAAATTAAAAATATTAAAAATAATTTTAGCCATGTGGTAGCTTTTAGTTTCATATGTGATGTTTTTTAATTGAAATAAAAATATTTATTTTTAAAACATTTTAATATTAAAATACTATATATACAAAAAAAGAACTTGCTATGTAGAGAAGAGAGAGATAGTGAAAAGTTCAAACAAAAAAAATCTGAAAAGAATTAAATCAGATATTCACAATTTTTATTAATATTTATTCTTTTTCTAAAGTTAAAATTAAAAAAAAAAAAAAGAAGCAAAAGATATGAAAAATGAGAGAGAACAAAAATTAAAATTATAATAATTTTTTTAAAGAACTAAACCAAATATTCATGTAAAAAATAAATATTCGAAAATACGTATTAAAATTTTTAAAAAATTGAAATCAAATACCCAAAAAATTTTGGTTTGACAAAATTCAAATCAAATACTAAAAATATTACAAATATTATAAAAATTAAATAAAATGATAAAATTATAGTATAAAGCAAAAAATTCCAAAAATAATATTTCAAAACTTAAACACAAATAAAAACAAAAAAAATTATAAAAATTAAATCCACGAATCAAAAACTTCTAGAGAAAATTCTTTAAATATGCAAATTGAAGGTTATAAAAGATGAAATAAAGTAATAAATAAAATAGAAACTATGACAAATAAAAAGAAAAAGTGGTAGTGGGGATTAGTCTAATATGAATTTATCTTGAGACAAACAAATTATGATCAAATTGAATAAAATTTAAATGTTTTATAAGCTTTTTTTTAGTTTGGTCTATTTAATTTTCTAACTTTGTGTCCGAATTTTATTTTATTTTTTTAAAAAATAAAATAAAAAATAAATAACATGATTAATTGATAAATTAAATATTATCATTTAATATTTACTTAAATATTATCATTTTTATTTTTCTTAATATTTAAATAATATTAAATAATTATTTACTTAAACATCTAAAATTTTTATTTTTAATATATACAATATTAAGAATATTACATTTTAATTATCAAAATTAAATATATGAAATTTAATTATTTTCAAATTACATAAATGCATTTGCAAGTATAATTGATATGGATTTTTTGAAAAATATGTAATTTACATGTATATGCAAGTATTATTTAATTATTAAATATTTACCATGCGTCAACTAAAAAATATCTTTTGAGATTATTTAGATATTTTTGGAATTTATTATCATTATTAATAAATATTTAAAAATATTTTTAAAAAATCAAGTGGCAAGTAAAAAACTTAGGATAATTATTACATACACTGACAGTGGAGTTTTTTTACTCCACAAGCATCGTTAAGATCGTAACACATGTCCTGTTTTATTTATTTTAATATTTTTATAAGACACATGTCATGATCTTAACGATGCTTGTGGAGTAAAAAAACTCCACTGTCAGTGTATGTAATAATTATCCAAAAACTTATTATGTTATAGTCAAAAAATCTTTTGAAAGTGTTTTTATTTATAACTAATAAATTTCTCGTGTTAATGTTAAATGAATTGCAAAGATAATATATATAAATTTAAAATAAATCAATAATATAAAAAATTATTGTCACGCTCAAATTAAAAAAGTTAAAGAGTTAATAAGATTAAATGCATAGTATATATTAAAGAACTTAATAAAAAATTAAAAAACAAAAAATCAATGTCTCGAAAAAATTACAGTAAAAGTCCAATAGAATAGTTTTTGCTTATTTATTTTTTCTTAGAACCAATGAAAATGTAGGACTTGGCACACAAATTAGAGATTCCAAATGAACAGTAAAAATTACAAGATTACTTTAAATAATAGTTAAAGAACTTAATAAAAAATTAAAAAACAAAATACCAATGTCTTGAAAAAAGTACAGTAGTCTAATAGAATAGTTTTTGCTTATTTATGTTTTTTTTTGGACCAATGAAAATGTAGCACTTGGCACAAAAATTAGAGATTCCAATGAACAATAAAATTGCAGGCTTACTGTAAATAATAGTTATAGAACTATATAATTTGTATTTATGTCTTATAAAATTATTTTTATCATATAAAATCTAAAAATAATATGTTAAAATTTATACAGCCATATTAAATATAAAATTTTATTTTTAACTTTTGTTATATTGATATATAATTATTATCAAATTTTAATCTTATCAAGTTCATTTAAATTTCAATTTCAATTTAAATTTAATTTTTGTACGCGTGGAGAGAGATAGAGAGAGTAAACATCTATAGATCTTAACAGACTTTCTGGCCGGTATATTATTTTTCCATATTAACATGGCCCAACAACTTGGAAAAAGGAATAAAACATTTTTTTTTGTTCATTGAATGAAACATATTAAATGCTGATTTTGTAAGTTGATCTATAAAATAAGAAGCAGGGTTATCTAAAACGAAAGCCTGAGATGAACGTTCATCTTTTTTTTTTCTTTTCTTCAACTACTACAAGAAAAAAGAATTAAAATATTGAAAAAGCAATAAAATATGGGTGAAATATCGATTCTAAAGGTTAGTTTGGATAGATAATAAAATTAGTTTTGATGAAATTAAAACTAATGAAAAGATGTTTATAAATATATTTTTTTAAATAAAATAATTTAAAAAATTAAAAAGTAAAGATAGAAAATAATTTTACCTCTTATATATTTGTCATTTTGCTGGCTGACCGCCTTGCATTAAGACTAATCGACCACCCAAACCAAGCCTAAATCTCTAGAAAAGACAAGCCTAAGATTAATTTTTTTTTTATATAAGTAGGGCGCAGGGCGGCAACTGGCCGGTTGTTTTTTTTTTTTTCTGGCCGGTTGTTTAGTTCTTGGCTTCTTGAACCATCTCAGCACGTTAATTAGAGATTAACGTAAGATTTTGGGTTAGTTGGGAAGGGTTAGGCCAGTGAAGCATATGTCAACTTATTTATTTATTTAAGTTTCCCTAACAAGACAAATTCATCCAGGATTTGTTGTCTTCCTCCTGGAGAAATCTTTCAGAGATGGGAATTTCAATTTGTTTTTTATTAATATGTCCAATCAAAGTTTGTTGTGACCTAGCAGCTCGGGCAGAGGGGGGTCACCTGGATATCTTTGTACAGTTCCACCTTCCAAACTCATGCCTTAAGCCGCCCAATTCCAAGCACGTGCATGTATGTGTTGCCTTTGAAATTTGTCTTTCCACAAGCCAAAACTTGTTATAATTATCTAAAGATATATTCAAATTTTATATCACTGAATCTATCGTATATTCAAATTTTATCAGAATTTTTTCTATTCATGTTTGCTTTAAATGGAGATAAGAAAGTAACATTTTTACTACATGACTTGACAACAACATTAAACTTGTTTTTCTCTTATATTACAAAGGAAACTTAAATAAAATTTTGCCTTAATTGGGTATTGAATTGCATATCTTTGAGTAAAAACATTTTCGAAAAAGTAGTAGGCTAAGGCTATTTGTTATAAGGTTATCTGTTATAATTCGAGGTTTAACCTAATTATGTTAGGTGTTAAGGACAAAAATTCCAATCATAAAGACTTTTAATTTGCCAATTCACAATTTTATTGAAAACCAATGATTAATTCATCATGATTTTCATATGTGCCTTTAATCAAGGAACATCATTAATTAACTCGGACTTAACAATGGGAGCCGGCAACTGTTGTTGGACAAAAAAATGCTAGTGGCACGGCAAAAATTATGGTGCCAATGGGAAAGAAGAGTTCATAGATAACAGACAAGATAAGTTGGTGATGATGGTGATCGATCAGCACTTCAGTTTCATGGTAAAACATCTCTCGTTTAGTAATTATAATTCGTCAAGGTGAGCCTGCAATGGTTGTAAATTCAATTCAACAATCTCTCTAATTAAGTCATGAAAATTTAGATGTGCCCCTTGAGGCAGGATAAGTTGTATGGTTTGTGTGTCTGACAGCAAATTATGAAGATTTTGTACCCTAATTGAGACGTCAACTTCCCATCTTCAACTACTTAATTATAATTATAAGTTTCAATATAGTCTGATTAAGCCAGCAGCAACAAATCTATGATTTCCATTGTTTGATGTAATTGGCTACTTTTGCCATGCCAGGATTCTACCAAGTAACTACTGCAAATGCATTAATCTGTACAATGTGAACAATAATGAGGATGGTAAGCTCTTAACATCAAAGTAGTCAATTACCAATACTTCTAATAAGTATATATTACGACCCTTGATAATGACAAGATGTGATTATAGATAGGCCGACATTTTTTAACATGCTAACGACAACCAAGTTGCAGTCTGAAAATATGAAATTAAAATCCAAAGACTTTGAATGGGTAATTGAATATGATTTTGATTACAATTCTGGAAGGCTTACTTGTATTAGGGTTCACAGCTATGTTCCTATGGCTCTTACTTCATCAATACGATGGATCTGACCTCACATACATGAAATATTGCATGCTTAGCGGTATATTTTTTGATTGCATGATGCTTCCATCACCATTGATATAACCATTTCGATTCAACATTTATGTAGTGGATTCTTTTGAAATTTCCTTTGCTTTTTTCAATAATTGATGTCTTTGAAAGAAATGGGGCATGTATAAGAACTGTGCAATAAGGTGGGAACATGTCACATTTCTGATAAGCTTTGCTTTGAAATTTCTCTATCTTACAAATTCCCTTCTTTTGCTGGAGCACAGAATCGTGTATTTAAACTTGGTTTTGGTGGCCTACTCTTGGATCACCTGTCATCTTCTTCAGTCATTAAATTTAATTGATTGATATTGAATTTGAAGTAGTATTCTCCTAGATAATAAAAACTTTGGTGCAATAATAAAAATTATTTTTTTGTGATCCAAAGGTCACAGATTTAAGCAGAAACAATCTATTTGTTGATATAAAGAGAAAGTTGCATTCACATGATTTTCCCGATACCAACAAATCTCATAATATTGGAGTATTGTGCACCTAATTATCTTTTTTCTTTTTCATTCTGCCTAGATATTTCAAGTTGTAACCTAAAGTGTCTGCAGCAATACAGGGTCCTACTGATTAAAGGTACAATGAAAGGCCGGCTACTGGATGATGACTTGAACCAAGGTTTCTTTCTAACCACCATCAGGTAGCTAAATGACATCAGTAAATTCTGCATAAAATAAAGAAACACATATATATATATATATATATATATATATCATATACGAATAAAACATAAACATGATATGAATAAAATTTGATAAAAATTATATATGAATATAAAAAAATTAAAAAAATTCTTGTGTCAATACAAATTTTGATACAAATATAATTTTACATTATACTTCTTTTTTTTGCTAATTCAGTCTATTTTTGAATTTAACAAAATTTACATTCTACAGATAGTGAAATTTAAATGACATATATCCTTTAATGCCTATTAAAAAATTTAAAAAATAAATTAAAAGTGAAATATGTAATAACTTTTTAACCTCACTTCTAAATTTAACAATTTTTACGCTTGTATCAACCACATACTAATTATCTCTATATACTAATTATGACAAAAGAATGCAAAAGTTGGGAAAGACCTTCAGATAAACACGGACGAAGATCTTTCTTATATTATATATTTATTTATTTATTATATAAACATTATCTTTAGCATGGTAGCTAGCTGAATTATTATATAGGAGCACTTTCTCCCGTTCTTTTCTTCTGCTTCTCTTTGTATTTTTCCAGGTTGGATTTTTAGTTTGTTTGCAATTAACATACATATATATAATGCCAAGCTTCTGATGCCATGGCCAATAGAAATTTCACAATTAAATCAGATTCAGCTCTGTTGAAAAAAGAAACAGCATAGGTTTCTTATAAAAGAATTGGAATTGTTTGAAGTTATCGGTTTAATTTTCTAGCACGTAATGAGGGAGTAGTTACGAAGTTAACTTAATCTTATAACATCGTGACAAAATAAAGGTCTTTCAAATACAGATATCGAAATCGAGTTCAAGTCAGCAAATAGGAAAGATAGCCTCTTGTTTGAGGAATCAATCCAGTTAATTAATATCAATGCATGTAACATTAGCTCAGATCACTTAAAATATATCTGTAATCTAGTCAACCTTCCCTTAATTAAAATATAAATTTCGTATGAAGAATACAAAGAAAAGTTTTTAATTGGATCAATTTAAACAAATTTATCTACTTTTAATGAATTAATTCATAAAAAAGCTTTCCTATAACTTAATTAAATCAATACTTATTGATTGTGTATTAATAAAAATAACCATCTAAAATTCTCTTCTTTCCTATAACTTATTGTGGTGGTCAGTGTATTCGAATCTTTCTTATCCAACTCTTCTTTCCATGCCAATATATTCTAGAAATGTGTTTGTAGATGAAAACTGAACCTTGAATCTTGAGACAGAACAGTGTGATGCTTCTGCCCCAACTAATTGGTTACCGGAGATTCATGAAAGCGGGCCAAAGCTAGAGCTTATTAAAAAATACATGTGGAGAAACAAGTGCCAGGTGCAGCTACAGTTTTTATTTAGTATCTTTGGCCCAACAGGCAGCATCCAGTTCCTGGCTGATAAACATGAAAAAGGCACGAACGATGGAGGATGTTTCACAATTTCTGCTCTTAAGACTGTTAGTATGAAAGAGTTCGTATTTGATGCGTTGGTAGCGGGAAACATGAATTCGTTTGTCCACATACACAAATAATTGTCCTTGCTGTAACAGATCCCACTAAGAGCTATACGCGTGCTCTGCACCATACAAGCTCATTGTCGTTTTCTTCTCGGACTTTAACAAAGGAGATTTATATTCATTAGCTGGATCCAGACTGAGGGAGATTCAGATTCCCCAATCCTCAATAATCACCACGGCTGTGCCAATGCTTTATTCTATCGTTTCATAAAGCCTGGGCTTCCAATGGCAGATCTGGCACTGGGCTTCAGTCGGCGTGACTTCACTCTTAAAAAATTTTGGTAGCCAGTGATTTCCCTTGTTCATAAAAGCCCAGGATTTTCACCTGTAGGCCGAAACAGGTGTTGGTTAAAATTTACCAGGCTGCACTGCAGTTGTGGATTCTGAGCCTGAAAGATATATGCAATCATGCTTCGTGCATATGCAAAAGTTTTGGCCTCCACTACTGAACAAAAGTGAGGAGCTGGAGAACGAAATGGGTTTGGGGCCATGGAGCAATTGGCAAAGGATGAGTGACAAAGAATAAAGAATAATAGCTTGAAGAAATGGGAAACTTTCCCTCACATGGAGAATGATGGGATAAGTAAACCTAGCGTGTGTAAACATTATTCCTTGAGGACCTTACCTGGATTGCACTTGAGCAAGTTACACTCCACACATCCTCAAAAATACAGCCACCATCCACTGAAACTTGAAATTGGATTGGCTAGATCTCCAATCTCATGATATCTCTTCTTTCTTTTTTTTTTTTCGGATTCGCGAAAATTTAAGAGTAAAAGAAATTATTTCATATTTAAAGTTTCACTTACGAATTTTTAAAATTTACAAATCACTTACCAAACTAGTGAAAGATCTTGAAAATTTGAATATGAATAATTTACGTATAGCATTTATGCCTAGACCACTTGCACATCGGTAATCTCCATAATATCTCAACCACGTGACCACCACTACTATACCTCCTATCTCAAATTTCATTCGTCAAGCAAAAGGCATTATCCTGCTCACCCACCTCACATGGCATGTTTAGGGCATCGTTTGAGCTAGGTCTACTAGTCAACTTCCTATGGTGCTTATATTCTTCGACTAAATCTCTTCATCAAACTGATCAAACATGGATTAAACAGGATTAGATCGGAAGCCTCTGCCTCTTCAACCTTCATTACGTTTTCTTAAACACTGAAAAAGTCTTCATCTTAAAATGAGCTGCGTGCTGGTTTATGTCAGAATTGATAATTCTTTTAGGCATGTTTCATCAGTTTCTTCCATCATGTGGGCAACACTAATAGACTAGAGCTAGCGTTCCCGCTAAGAGTTAAGGCTAAAATCATTATCAGCACTATTCATATTATAGGTTTGATGCTCCGCAGGCCTATGAATATTTTAAACAAATGCATTTAGCTGATCCCATGTTGCCGAGAGTCTTAAAGCTACTGCTAATATTTGATAATGAAATGAGGCCCACTTTGTCAATGTCCCTCGAGCAAATTAAATGGTCGTTCAAAAGATTCAGCAGTCAGCATTGGGATGTTTAAGCAGGGCCAATCATGTTTGGTGTCTCTACTCTCATTGTGTGGCCTTGAAGTTCATGGTTACATGAGGAGAAACATTCACTTTCTTGTCAGCTTAAAACATCGACTTATCGAGTCATAGCATATAAACAAGTGTAAGGAGAGCAGATTAAATTGTTTAATGTTTAAAGTGTATGCTACAAGCGTGCATTAGCTACATGAAAATGGAGGGTGGGGACATATTGCGACTCAAGGGATATTAATTTTCATCTCTTTTGTCTCACTTTTGCAGCCTTTTGAAAATGTTCGGTATTGGTAGCTTCGAGATTGTTCATGTGGGGACTGTTCCAAGCTGTCAGTTTGGTTTTCACAGGTACAATCAAAGAGTATAAAAGTAGCTGGAGAGGGAATTCTTGCATCCTCAAGTTGAGACAGAAAATGGAAAGAATAAGAGAAGTTGGAGTTTTGTTTCTGCTGGCCGTGGTGTTGATCAGTCCGTGCTGGGTTGATGGAATGTATGAGTTTGAGCGAAGAAATGGGGTTCCTGGATGGTCGAATTCTAATTTCAGCAGTAATGTTACCAGTGAGAGCCATAGTTTTATTGAGGATGTACAAGACAAAGGCACAAATTCTTCTGAAGTCATTTTAGTCCAAAGCAATGATAATATTAACCATGGTGGGAAAGGAGAAGGAAGTGGTGGTGGAGGTGGAAGTGGCAATGGTGGAGGAAAAGGTACATCACATAAGAAAGGAAGAGGAAGTGGCTATGGTGGTGGTGCCAGTGGGGAAGGTGGAGGTGGAGGTGGAGGCGGAGGAGGAGGAAATGGTGGAGGAAAAGGTACACCACATAAGAAAGGAAGAGGAAGTGGCAATGGTGGTGGAAGAGGCGGTCGTAGTGGCGGCGGTGCTGGTGGGGGAGGAAGCGGACAAGGTAAAGGAGGTGGAAATGGTGGAGGGGGTGGAGGTGGAAGTGGCAACGGTGGAGGAAAAGATAATCCACACAAGAAAGAAAAAGGAAGTGGCACTGGTGGTGGAAGAGGTGGTGGTTCCGGTGGGGGAGGTGGAGGTGGAGGAGGAGGAGGAGGAGGAAATGGCAAAGGTCATGGATGGGGTGGAGGAAAGGAGGAGGAGGTGGGGGAGGTGGCGGTGGAGGTGGTGGTGGAGGTGGCGGTGGAGGTGGAGGAGGAGGTGGTCAAGGTGGAGGGTGGGGTTGGGGAGGAGGCAGTGGTGGAGGTGGCAACCATGGTGGCTGCTGGATTTGGGGATGTCGTGGTGGCCCAAGAAAATCAATGGGAAGGGTTACTAGCACTAGCTCCCCAAGGCCTAACCATGCGCATTGAAAGGACCAAGCAACGCTTGCCTAGCGTGTTTTGCTCATCGAATAATATCTTTTTCCTTTATGTATGTTGTTGTTTCCCAAATTTTGAGTGTGCATTTCTGCTATACCCCGATGATATTTTGATATATAAAGGTTTTGTTTAAGAATGTGAAAACTAATAAAAATATTACCAGTCTTTTTTTTAGTGCACAATTTTCATTTATTTATGATTTTTTGAGTAAAAATACAATTTTATTTATTTATCAATATTCACTCTATTGACAACGCGTGCATTTTACTTTGGAAAAAAATGAAAGATTTGAATCTTGAACTGAATATTTGATCGAATTTTTCTGAAATTCTTCACACTCCACACTATCAGTTGTCATCCTATTTGGTCTGTCTAGGCCTTGATGAACTTCAACAGGCCCAGGTTGTATTTTTGGGGTTCTGTGAACTCGGGTTCTTTTTCGTTGTCTATGGTCTGGTCCACGATGTTGTCTGGCCGAGCTCGACATGAACATACTTCGTAGCCCAATCTAATCCTAGCCATGAAGCCTATCTCCTTGTCCATTATTAACAGAAAAGAGAGAGTTTTGTTAAGGAGTGCTTAAAAGGCATTTGTTAGAGATGTTGTACTAAGGAATCAATTAGTATCCGAATGAAATAATGGGAATTGATAAAACAAATCATGAATCCAAATGCATCAGATAATTCTTAAGAAATGACATAAAGTAAATTTAGGATTCAAATCTTAGTACTTGCACTTTCTTCTAGTATTCTCATACTTTGATTTTTTTTGCATACAAGTAGCGTTTCCAAGCATTAGTTTGATACAAAATTTCATCTTTTCAAAATCGCAAAAATTAAAAATCCTTTTGGTAATTCTGCATGTAAAAATTGAAGGATTATATAGAAAATTACATAAATTTATTCACTGAACTGTTAATTGGTAGTTAATTCCCTTTGTTTTTTATTTTAATCACTAATTAAATAGTACTACGGCTCACTTGCATGTGATCTGGGTAATTGAGAGTGGAAGTCAAGTCTGAGGAGAAAGTTTGGAGCTTTTTGTTTTTTAGGCCTTGTGATTTTCCTACTGGAGTGAAGCACCGAAGAAGAAAGTCCCACTCAACAAAGTGAAGGGCCAGCTTTGATTTCCACCTTGATTTGCTACCTAAATATCCTAACCCAATTCAATGCTACTACAAAAATTCCCATCAACGCATTATCATTGTCACACTCGTACAATTCCATCTGTGGAACCTAGCAAGCAAGAGTTCAGCCATATATCTTCCCTTTGCTTTGTAAAAGACTAAAACCATATTTTCACCAACTTCTACCTTCGGTATATTTTTTGTATATATAAAAAGTTTCTTTTTAAGTCAATGATCTATAAAACATTCTTGCAATAATAAGATAAAAATTGAATTTAAGATCGTTCTCATAGATAGATTATCTTTTCAAGACCAACAAATTTGCACATGAAGATATACATTATTAGATTGTTTAAAAATTCTAAATGTATTAGATAATAATCCTATCATAAGAGTGTTATATCAAAAATCATAATAGTTAAAGGCTTAAGATTCAAGATAAGGTTAAACCCATGAGGTCTAACAAAAGTGATAATCTTATCAAATACTAGCCAGCGAAAAATGTTCTTATCAAAAACAAGTATCAAGGTATGATTTGTATAAAAAGACACGGGATAAAAGCACAAAACCCTAAGCTAAATATATATATATATATATATATATATAATCATCTCTCTAATTCAAATTAAGCGTGTTTCAATATACAAATCTCGACACTTCATTAGTCATTTTTCATTATGCGATCTATCTTGACATTTATTAGTTTCCAAAATCCACAATAACCATTAACGGTGATAAAATCTTCATTGTACAATAACTTGTAGTATAGTGACGCTGGAATTCTTCACACAAGTGTGTGGTTTGAATAATCTTGACAAAACAACCATGAATTATGCAATTATCCCAAACACACATCTCATCTCGCCTTCTAATGGACGCTTACCTAATGGACTAATTGATACGGAAAAGCAGATATGCAACATAACGAAAGAAAAGCCCATTTTCATGAGATTTTGCACCTCAAAATCATTACTAAACTTCAACCACGAAAATCCAATTTGCCGTTAAGGGAACTTTTAGTACACGACATATGATGAAAATCCATCTTTCCTACCCTACTTTATTGCTGCCCTATTGCAAACGGTTGAGAGTGGTTGGAACCGGTGGGAGATAGCCATCACGTGATTGCCACGCAACGAATTTATATGTGGGAGAGGAGGATCGATTCTGATAAACTTCTCCTGCTTTTAGCAAATTTCTTATGGGTTTGGCTTTCGAATTAGTTGCGACTTAGACCGAGAGGACAGAGACTCGTATTGTACATGATTGGATCAAACAAATTGGTGGAATAGCTGCGCGGCCCTACCTTAAATGTCTGATAGAAATAATATTCTGATTGGTATTGTTAAACCCTCGACAGCTACAATCTGATTTAACTATTTATGCATTTTTTCTACTCTATGATACTTGGTTTTTAATATGCATTTTTTTCATGAGTTTCTAAGTTCAAATCCCATTTTGACACTGGTCAAATTTAGTTGAATTTATAGAATTATATGTTAATCTTTTGTTGATTTATTTATTTGATTTCATTCATTGATTTTTTTTTATAAAACTTAATATTTTAATTATGATTATAACTTCTCTTTATATTAATAATTTAAAAAAATTAATTAACAACGATTCAACTGTCTTGAATCTCTTGATGTTATTAATCTTAAATAAATTATAGTGAGTTATACAAACGATTTATAAAGAATTATGTCATAGACAATTGCATCATTGTTATGTCACTTATTATGAAATATAAGGATGTATCAAATCACCGTAATCAAGCATGGAAACTTTTTTACTAATATGGTCGGGAAAACGCATTTGATGCTCTTTGTTCTTTTTATCTGTATATTAGCAAATCTCAATCACTTTGACCTAAGAGCTCTTTGTCTGTTAACTTCCATCAACTCAAAAGATCACCAACGATTATAAGAACCATTTATGAATCTAGTTTATTAGTTTCATTTTTATCAATAACATACTTGGTTTAGTTTATTCATTGACATACATATGGCTGAAAAATCTTACTCTCCTAGTAAATTTGTTGGTACTCACATAAAAGTTGTCGTGGGTCAATGAGACAAGTGTGTGAATCCAAAGGCATATAATATCTTTGAATATTGCAGGCGCCATTAATCTTCACTAAAAACTTGGGGGTTTGTTTTTGCTAGCATTTGGAGCAATATGGAATGACTTGCATTTTTGACTGAAGGAGGCCGCGAAGAACGAAGTCTCAGCAACAAAACTAGCCACATGTCGTTGCATGACAAGTCAATTTTAAGCAATTTCTTAACTTCCCTCGGTTGCCTGGCATGAAAATTACCCGCATATTTCGATGCCAAAGAACAGTTTAGACGATTCTTTCTCACGTTAGACTCTCTATTTTTATCTCCTTGCTGATGGATTTCAGGTTTTTATCTTCGAGGGGAAAGAACTAAGTGAGAAGCCGAAAGTCAACTCACAAATCTATTTTAGGGGCCATTTTCTTCTCAATCTCCATAGTTTTTAATAATCCTTAATGCCGTTAACTAACTTATTCCTGTTCCGTCGTACATAGATGAGAATCTAGGCTTTTAATTAGCAACAACTTGCTGGTAAAAGTTCAATACACAGCTGTGGCCATAGTGCTAGTTGTTGCAACGCTTTAGTTGGTTCAGTGGCTATAAACAAGAACGAGTTATACATGTAGTTGGGGCTAATGAATAATGTGAAGAAGAATCAATGTTTAGCAGAGCCTGTTAGATCTTCAGACCCCGCTAAAGCTTGGTTTGAGTGTCTAAATCATGGGCAGGGGATATTCCAGGATGTTATCATTTTCACCAGACTCGATGAAGGGAACAAGAGCAGAGCAGATAACTGAGTCTGAGTCTCTGTTTGGTTGACTGAAAAGGGCGCAGGGGGGGTCCCTTTCCACATAAAGATTGTTCATTGCTCCATACTTCCTCTGTCTCCATCCTACTTCAAATTTTAATTCATCCGAGAGGGAAAACAACAAAAGGAAACAGGCCGAGCTCCACCCCTTTCAAGATTATCGGTAACTTCAATCCAAATACAAGCCATTTAACAATGAATTGTCCAAAACCAACATCAAAGTATATATTCCGACCAACAATCAAACACGAAATTGCTCCAAATATAAACACGAGACTTAATTGACATGGTTTATGTAACCACTGACAAGACTTAATTGTTTCAAATTTTAAAATCAAATTTTAATATCTACAATCCCTTACGTTAAGTCTCAAATTCAAATTCCATCATCAACATCCTTATTTTACTCAAATTCTAATATCTACAATCCCTTTCTTACGTACCGAAGAAATTGCTCCGAAAATAACCACTTCAAAACCCCAAAAATACACTAACTTGTGAACAATGAACAACTTGGCTTTTCATTTCAAAGCCAAAAACAATCAAGCAATAGCGACAAATATAAGGTAAGTGCGTAGGCCTCACGCCAAATGCAGTTTGCTTAGTACATCATTTCCCATTCACAATGTTCTTGCTTTCCAACCGCCATTCCTTAAAAAAGGTTGAACGGTTTCAATTTCACTGATTAATAGGAAAAAAAATTAAATTCAAAATGATTTGTGGGGAAAAATTAAAAAAAAATACAATTAAAATCGTCCCTAAATCAGTTACACCCCTAGAAACTAATGTACAACTCGAACTGAGACTGACTCGGGCTTTTGAACCGGACATGATCAACCTGGTCTGGTCTGGTCTGGTCTATCTCTTTCTCTCACTCTGTTATCCTATTCAGTAAATTCCCTACTCTAAAATCTAGTACGACTGTAATTTTTTTTTGTCTATTGTTTATCCAAAACTGGGTACAATCGGAGGAGCTAAACCGGGTTCTGCCTGACCTAAATTTTCTTTCTTACGCCGCATCTCTAGCACTTTCCGGTGATGGTTCGAGTGTAACTCACTTGAAAATGTCGGGCTACAAGCCGGTCTATACTCGGGTAAAAGCCGGCCCGACTTAAACCTCACTCCGCAAGCGTTACACAAAGTCTTAGCCCCCATTGGACCGGCTCTCCATTGAGGCGTTTTGGTAACTCCGCAATGGCTGCACCTACGCGTCGGCTGGGTCCCATTCCCACCGGTTGATTCGGTTGGCGGTCTTTTCTTATGCTTCGGTACAGAATGCGGTTTAGACAGTTCAAAGGTTGAACCTGAAACGCTGTTTGAGCAGAGGAGCCAAGGGCTTGAAGGGCTAGAGGAGGAAGATGATGACGCGGAACTTGAAGATGATTCTGTAAGAGAAGGGGAAGCCACTAAGGACCAAACTCGACCACCAGTTCGAGCGCGCTTGCTTCTGGCTTTGGCGGGAACAGGAGTTCTAAAACACGTCGTGGTAACAGTTTTTTCCGGTTCAGGCAGTTTGTTGTCTGCTAACTTGGGCTTTTCCGTCAGCGTCCCGGTGGGAAACGCCGTAGAGTGTTCCGAGAAGGAATCCTCAACGAAATGAGACAGCCATTCAAGGTTCGCCACGTCATCCGCCTGTAAAAATGGCACCTTTTTCGCCATTAACAACCATACACCAAAACAAAAATAGCAAAAGCAAAAATTTCTTAAAAGAAAAGGATCCTTCATGTTTTAAAGTACCGGAACAGCAAGTTCGCTGGTGGATAAGGAACCGTAATCAAAATTCGTAGTATCGGTGGAAAAATGTTCCTCTTTGCTTAGCTTTTGTCTCTTAGGCGAAGAAGAAGAAACCGGTACTTCTTCTCCTTCCTCTTCATGCTGTTGTTCAAGGAAAGCCTCTTCGTTAGTGAAGTCAAACAGGTCGTCGACAGAGAAGTCATCACAAGAAACTCCATTTTGTCCATTAACAACCCAACTATCCTCCAAAAACGCTTGGGGGCTGGATTTCAAAGCCATCTCCTTCCTAAAACTGGTGGTCTTCAAGGCTGCCTCAACGCATTCCATTTCCTAAAACAAACGCATAAAAAACTCAGAATCGAAAAACAACTCAGAAAAAGAAAACCACTTTCTCAAGGAGAAAAGCTAAGCTTTCTAAAAATTGAACACCTGCAGAGAAGAGGGTAAGAGAGATGTGATGCTTGATAACAGAGGACTGGAGGAAAAGGAGCGGAATTGGAAGAAAAAAGAATGGTGCTGAGTTTGGTAAAGCATTGAATGATGACAGAACGCGTCCGTGGCCTCTACTAAAAGTGCCCGTTTCTTTATCTGTCTCTTTAATTTTTACTTTTCTCTCTCTTCTAGATTCAAAAGGTTTCTCAATTCTTTCTCTGTAATAGCAGTAGTTTCTTTCCTTTGTATTTAATTTTCTCACCATTATACGTTGGAAAGTTTTGTATTTATAACCGTACACTCATAAATTACGAAAATAAAAGAAAAAACGAAACTGACTGAATTTACGAGGACAACACTTGGATTGCAAGTAATCGGACTTTTCACTGTCTGGGTTCCGGCATAATCAGGAGGTCAAGTCTGACCAAACCCTGAGTTTTTTTTTTTTTAAATTTTACAAAAACATATTGTGTTGGTGTTGTTGTCCGGCCAACCAAAAACCAAGATCGTGAAGTCCTAGGAAACCGCAACATTTCTGTTCCTGTTCTTTTTTTCCCTTTTACTTTTCTTTTCGTTTTCTTCTTTGGTAAGAATTTGGCCCGTCTCTTTTGACTAATTTACGTTATTTGCCTACCGGCTACCGTGTTGAGCGCCGCTCGGCTTGGCTGTTCACCACCACTCACTCCCTTCCGCTTTCCTTTTATTTCCCGCTCACTTCCTTTTCTTTATCCTTTTCATAGTAATTCGTTTAAGAAATTTGCATTTGGTTTCCTTTTTTTTTTTTTGAGTTTATATATGATGTATTGACAGTATATATTGTCAATACACCTGAAGTTGACACCTCATCAATAGATCTTTATGGGCAAATAAAAAAAATTTATTTATATTTGTAAATAAAGGCCTATTGATAAGGTGTCAACTTCTGGTGCATTGACAGTGTATAAAAACTATACACTGTCAGTGCATCATATATAAATTTTTTTTTATTTTAGTTTTTGAATATTACTTCTTTGCCACTAGCTCTAAACATATTGAACCCACGGATAATAGGAGTTCAATGGTATAATGGGTATTCGACTACGAGTAAAGTTACGTAAAATACAAGGTAAAAGATTAAGGGATACTCTCTCTAAACCATATTTTCACTTTTAGACTTTGTTTGATAAGAAAAAGAGAAAGTGACGAGTATAAAAAAATTTTAATTTAATATTTGGATTTTATAATCACTTTTATATTTTTTAGATTAATAAATTTTTCATTCTTATCTCTTTCCATCCTTGTTACCAAGTAAAACTTTAGTTTCTTTTTATGTTTTTTCTTTGTCTTTTTTTCAAACAAACATTGAATTGAGAAATAGAACGTGTCTTGATTGTGTTTTAGGCTCTGTTTGGTTCATGTAAAATAGTTTCTGGAAAATGATTTCTAAAAATTTGATTTTTTGAAAAAACTTATATTTTTTTATTTTTGGTTGATATGCTGAAAAATATTTTCTGTTATTTGATTATTTTCTGAAAAATCTATATTTATGTAAAAAAAGTATTATTTACACATTTAATTATAAAATAATATTTTTAAATCAATAATAATAATAATAATAATAATAATAATAATAATAATAAAAGATGGAAAAAACAATTTTTATAAACAGGTGTCACGCAAGAAATCAATGAAGTTAAAAAGGTGAGATTTTACTAAGATGCTCCAACAGCAATAGCTATGCTGCTTGGGTAGCCGCTGGACGTCAGCAGCAACTACTGCCGTTGCTCTAACAGAGGAGCCGCTGGAGCAAGATGAACCAAATCGACAAATATAGCTTCTCATTTTGTAGATTTTCAACAAGCAGCCACCTAACTTACAGAAATGAGAAATGGGTCATCTCATTACCTGGCGTTTGTGTTCAAATCTGGAAGGATTTTTGTGAAGATTGGTGTTGAAAGATGCCGGCAAGAGGCTTCGATGCTACCGGTAACAGCAAAAGTCACGGTGGTGTCGGAAATGGAGGTGTGATCAGGGTGGGTTTGGATTGGTGTTTTAGCAAGCTATCTTTGTTTTAAGAGGGCTTTCTAAATTGTCTTCCCCTTTTGATTTTGAAAAGGAGAAGACAATTTCCAGAAACGTTAAAGGATTTTGTCTAGATTGAAAATGTTTTAGAATTGACCGAAAAACGTTTTACACCAACTTAACATTGGAAAATGAGAAAAATGTTTTTCGGAAAATGAAATGCAAGGACCAAACAGAGCCTTTTAGTATCTAACAAATTACATCAATTCTTTGATAAAATGCACTTCCTTTTACGTAAAATTAAAATTTTCTTAATATGACTATGATTCTAAATGGAAACATCAAATTGTACCTTATACCTTTAACTTATTTGCAACGTTATTTTGATTATTTAGCAAGGTAAAGGCAAACAAAGCAATGAAAACAACTCCATGACTATGCCAACAAAATTTTAAAATAAATTTAAAACTTGAAACCCTAGATTGATATTGTCATTTGTAAATTATGCTACTAATATTGTTATAAATTTCGCCAATTTGTGTAACAAAAAAATTTTTTCTCCAAATTGGTCAAGGCTATGCATCTTTTTTCTTCCGGATACAATAGCATTTTTTTTATTACTTTCTCTTTCTCGCAAAAAAAACCAAAATAGTCAGTATATAAGATCATTTAAAATGAGATGCATAAGTTAATCTACTAATTACAATTTTCTTATATATATTTTTTATCTACAAGTATCTTTATCCGTTTTACGGTCTAAGATTAATTTTGTTCGGAATGAAAATAGTAAACAGTAAAACTCTCCCAAAGGTAACGACTCCAAAAAAAAAATTGAACTTTGTCAAAATACCTAGGGAAAAAATTCACTTTCCACTATGTGTTACCTTAGTTGCATCATGAGACTCAAACCATGGACCTTGGACTGTCTTTTGATAAAGTAAAACTCATTGGTTTAAAAGAATATAAAATATAGGATTATTATTTTATCTATTACTGGTAGAATTAAAAAATTCTACAAGCTGGTCTATTTACATGACATGTATGTTTTTAAATAGAAAGTCAATGAGTCAAGATTATTAAAAGGACATATGGCATATAAAGAAATCCGCTTGTCAAATTTTTTATTTCCACCAGCAATGGATGAAATAATAATCTTAAAATATAAATATTAAGATTCAAAATTCAAAATTGTAAAATTCTTGCATTTTAAAAAAGATTATTATTCAATTACTGTTAATGGAGTTTTTTAACTTCATATGCGGGTTTATGATGATGATACGTGTCATTTAAAAATATTAAGAAAATAAAAAAATATAATATGTGTCATAATCTTAATTCTGCTTATAGAATTAAAAAAATCAATTGATAGTGGATATGATAATAACCTTTTTTAAAAATGAAAACATAGTGACATAAAGATTAAATATAAATATTTGTGCAATTGTTTTTAAAATGTAACATTTAACAAGTTTGTGATTTAAATTTTATCATATGCAATTCCATTTTTCATTTCCAGACTTATCTTTTGTAAAAATATATATATAGTTACTTGAATTAAAATGAGAGACTAACTTTAAAATAAGGAATTAAGCTAAAAAAGGAAAGCAACCTAACCAATTACCAAAATAGTAAAACTATATAATATATGATAAATATTAAGGGGTTGTTTGGTATCGTTACCTATTTTCTGTTTTATGTTTTCTGTTTTTGAAAATTCTGTTTTTTGTTTTATTTTGTTTTGTTTTCAATTCTTAAAAACAAAAAACATGTTTGTTTAATACTATTACGTTTTGAAAATAAATATTTAAACTGATTCAGATATAATAATTCAATTCACAAAACAAAATTTTAAAAATTAAATAAAAATATATATTAAATAATAATATGTTGATAATATCAAATAATATTATTTTATATTATTTAATACTAATATTAAATATTTTTATTTAATCATATAAAAATTTAATATAATTTAAATAATGTTATAATTATATAAAATATTAAATAAAATAATATTATTGAATTTAATTGTAATAATCATAAATTATATTTAATAATAATTTTTATTTAATTGTAATAAAAATAATATTACATTATTAAATAAAATATTTAACTAATTAATTTTATAATAAAATATATAGTTATTAAAATATATATATTTAATATAAATAATATTATTTAATGTTAAGTATTTACTTATTTAATAATATTAACTTATTTAATAGTAGTAGTGATATATTTTAAATTTAAGATAGAATATAATATTAAATAATAATATTGTTTAGTAAAATAAAAAAATTATATTAGATAATAATATTAATTATTAACATATCAAAATTATAATAAATGATATTATTGAAAATATTTAATATATTCAATAAATTATTATAAAAATTTAAATTAAATAATATTATAATATTATAGTTCAATGTAATATTTATTTAATTGTTTTTTATGTTTTCAACTTTTCTACATTAAAATAAATATATTAATTTAAAATATTAAATAATATTTTATATTAAAATTTAATATTATTTTATTTAAAAAATTAATTAATTTTATTTATATTTTTTTATAAAAATATTAATATTATATTAATATATAAACTCTGTTCATTTACTTATGAACAGTAACAGAAATAAAAACATGTTTTCGAAAACAATAAAAACAAGAAATTCTTGTTTTCAACAATTTTAAAAATTTTTATTTTCGTTTTCGTTTTTTGAAAACGAAAACATGTTGCCAAACATGTTTTCTGTTTTTATTTCCAAAAAAATTAAAAATAAAAACAAAAAACAAAAAACAAAAACAAGAAACAAGAAACAAAAACAAAAACAAACAAACCCTAAACTATCCATTGAAAATGATGACGAAAGTTTGGGACAGAACATGCCTTCTAAGCAAAGACAAGTAACAAGTTTAAAAAAAGAGAGGTACACAGACCTAAGCCAGTAACCTTGGGCCAGGTTTTGTCCCCGCATACCTACAGCTCGAAATGATTCCCTGCTCTCGTAACATATCACAGAAATCATAATTCCTCCTTACAATGTTTAATTATATATATATATATATATTAATAACCGCGTAGAGATTGGGCTGAATACGTAGCTCAGATTCCTGAAGTCGACGGTCTTTTACCCGGTAAAATACATGAAGGAGAAGCGGAGGTGCCGGCAGGTCATTTTCAGCCGCCCGGGACTCGTTTGTTTACGTGTTGTGTGTTTATTGGATGGGACAGTGAAAAGTTACGCGAGTCCGCAAATCAAAACTGCGTTTTGAAAATTCGAAATTCGAAAAGAATAGTTTTCTAACTCTATTTTTCTATTACCACATTTGTTTACTTTTCTATGGGTTTAATTGAAAAAACAAATTGTAGTGACAATAAAGATTGATAATAAAAATATGCCTGGGATACCAAATTTATTGTGTTATAATTTATATCACATATCAACTACTAAACTTATTTCTGCTGAATTCATATAAAATCTTTGTCAAACTTTAAACTGTATTTTTATTTATTTTCTTCCTGTCATTTTTATTGCGGATTTATGTCTAGGAGTAGAGTGAAGAACACACAAACAGAAAGTACGGAATCTTCTGAAATTTCCAATGACAGGGCACTGCACTGCCTGAAAGAGAACTCGTCTGTCTCTACTCTCCTTCCTCTTTTTATCTTTGTTTTCTTCGGACGGTAGCTTTGGCTCTAGGGATCGAGCTGATTCAACGGCAATTAAGAATGTTTGGCATACAAAGTGAAGCGAATTAAGGTCATGGTGAAGCTACCAAATTAACTTTTTTTTTTCTTCTGATATCTTTTTTATTTAAAAGAAGAATACCAAAGCAGTTGTTTACAAATAATTATGTGTAGTATTAATATCTAGGGATGTTGATTAATGCTGTTTAAATGGAAACCAAAGCATGGGCCATAGGGTGTAAGCTAAGCAATCTGTTTATTATTAATAATTATAGTAATTAATAGAGGGCCATTATCAGGGAAATGGATTAGGGCTCTATTCATCATACTGTTTTCCTCGTGACCATGTAACAAACACATATATGGATGAGTTGTTATTTAAAAAAATTTTCTTGACCAAGAGTTGAATAGATTTGTTTAAGGGTCACGTTATTTGTTTAAGTTAAAAGATTACATCGAATTTTTGAAAGGATTTGTTAAATGTTGTAGTCAGAATGAACAAATAGCAATAAAACAACCTGAGGCGTGCTGCAATCGCACTGTCCTTAAGAATTATTTCACCATCAAGTGTAATCTCCCAGGATTCAACAAGCTCTTTTGGGATTGCCCAGGGAACAGGAACAACAAAAAAGAAATAATATTATTCTAACCTAGTTGGAAAAGAAGAAAGAGCGAAGAAACAGAGAAAGGTGTGAGGGGGTGAAGAAGTTGTATTCTGTAGCCCTCTATTTATAGTAAAAAATGGATGTAGAAAATTTGTAGAAAATCGTAATAAAATCATAATGAAATCAACATATAATATAGAGAAAATCAAAATAGGATTTTAACTAAATCTAAGAGAATATTTAATTAAATCTTAAACAAATCTTTTCAAAGTTTTAGAAAAATCAAAACACTACTTTTCAAATAAAGTTAAATACAGAAAAATAATTAAATAAAAAATAAACATGGTAAAAGTTTTTTTGGAAATATCAAAATATCCAATAATCCCCCACCTATTTCAAAAAGACTTTTGAAAGAAAAAATATTTTGCTAAGTTAATTATAAGTATAATGCTTCGTATCTGGTGTCTTTTGGACTTGAACCAGACCTAGAATAATAAAACTTATTTTACTGAGTAATTGGTGAAAGTTTTAGCTTCTTGAACCAATAATTCATTATTGTAAAATATAGGTCTTATTAATCACACTATACTTGCAATTCTTTACTGTTCGATGTCGTTTTGCACTAATAGGCCATGCGCGTGCCTGGTTATTTCATGAGTGCTCTAGAAATTATGCCACAATTTCATAGGAGCGGCCCACTCCACACTCACATAGGTGTTTTCATCAAGTATATACTGCAATGATATATACCACCCATAAGGGATATGAAAAACATTAAGAGCTTTAGCTCATCCTCTCAAATTCATGCAATCTAGCACTTATACGCATAATAGGAATGGACAAATTTATTAGTACTAGTAGGAATAATAGTGACTTGTTATTACCCATTGAACCTTATTCATGGGATCTCCAATCACAAAGGTTGGGTTGCCATCACCCTTATTCTCAAATTGGCTTAAGTCTCATTCCTCTCGATGTTTCAGAATTTTCTCCCTGAAAGTTTAGTCAGAGGATTGGCCAAATTCACTTCTGACTTCACATATCAATTGATATAATTTCATCATTCAGCAGCTGCTTAATCACATAATGTCTCAAATAAATATGTCTATTTTTATCATTGAAAGTTTTGTTCTTTGTAATGGCTATTGCCGCTTAGCAATCACAATACATATACACAAAAGATGTTGGTCTTAAACCAAATGAAATATTAGCTAAGAAGTTTCTCAACCACTTAGCCTCATTACCAACCAATTTCATAGCTACAAATTTCGATTCTATAATGGATTTAGCTATAATAGTCTTTTTGGCTGATTTCCATGCAACAACACCCCCACCAAGGGTAAAAACATAACAACTAGTGAATTTTGTCTTATCTTAATCTGAAATCCATTAGCATCATTGTATCTTTCCAATATAGCGAGAAATCCACTATAAAATACCATAATTCACGGTACCTTTCAAATATCTCATGACCATTAATCATCCCAGCACTAGTGATAATCTAGTAGCTGAGGTACGTGTCTCGACTAGTTATAGGACAACTCACAGGCCTATATACGTATATATCGGTATCTATTGCTGCACAGGTGAACTCCATGATGTATATACATATACAGGTGCCTAAATGCCACACAAGCATAACACAATGCCACAAAGGCACATCACAATGCCATACAGGCACATCACAATGCCACATAAGCATAACACAGTGTCACAATCACGTGACCTTTTAACCTGCACCATCATTCAACTCTAGTTGTATACAATTATTCCACATGATTTTAATATCATTTCAATCATATTTACATCTAAATGCCAATGCGAAGACCCCCACCATTACTTGGTCCTCTTAGTATCTCGTGAACATTTTAAAAATTACTTCAATAAAAATTACAGAAATAAATATTCACAGTAAATCCATAACGTTCAAGACATAAAGCAATTATTAAACTATTCAATCTATGGATTTACTCATATCCATTTCATCACAATACCATCATCACTTTTAATCTATCATACAGTTATTATAGTCAAGCTCATAATATACCAACTCCAAGGCATAACAACATTAACCTCTAATTATAAAATTTATTCTTGCCATGAAATATAACAATCCCAAATTAATTATTTTTTTTAGGTAATAATCCAAAATTAATTATTACATATCTTTCTCAATAATAAAATCATTTTATCACATACCATAAACCATATAATATTATACATGTGTATATAACTTATACCATATTCTAATTTATCAATTGCAACCTCATGAAATCATAATCAATAAACATAGCCCTTAATGAGGTTATTTTGCAAGGTAATGCTAGCAACATATATATATATATATATATATATATATATAAAATCCTCACGGCATTTAAACTTCACAATTAAATCATAAAACTTTCAATGATTTTATTTAACATAAGCTAACATTCAAAAGTTGCCAAATTTAACAATTTTTTTTTCGGCCAATAAATTTGACACTTTAAAGCTACATATAGTGTTTAGCATTAGCTTTCTACTTGCCAAACAAGAATGCATCTGCCTACCACATAATCGTGCATTATGTCGTTAATATATTTAGCATTAAATTTTTTTTAAAAATAGTGTATGAAAGATACGAAATAAACAAAAAGGAAGTTTATTTGATAACATATATAAAAACAAAGTAGAAGAAACAAAAGAGAACTCAATTCAAAAACATGTAAAATGAGTCAACTCATTTAGTCAATGAACTCAAACAGGCAAAGACATAGCGTCAATCTATGCTACAAAAAAAACGACAAGGCTTTGAAATATGAAATATAAGGGGGTTTAGTAGGATAAAAAAAATGATGAAAAGGCTTACTCGACTAGAGATGCGAAGGTGGATAAGAATCTGCAAAGCTTTCCTTTAGGCTTCAAGCTTCAATTGCTGAGGTGGGAATAATCCTTAAGATTGTTGTAGTTAGAAGGAACAAACAGCAATAAAACAACCTGAGGCGTGCTGCAATCGTATTGTCATTAAGGATTATTGCACCATCAGGTGCAATCTCCCATGATTCAACAGGCTCTTCTGGGATTGCCCAGGGAACAGGAACAATAAGAAAGAAATAATATTATTCTAACCTAGTTGGAAAAGAAGAAAGAGCGAAGAAGCAAAGAAAGTTGTGAGGGGGTGAAGAAGTTGTATTCTGTAGCCCTCTATTTATAATAAAAAATGAAGGATTTATATATGATGCACTGACAGTGTATAGTTTCTATAGACTGTCAATGCATCAGAGGTTGACACTTCATCATTAGGCCCTTATATGCAAATATAAATATTTTTTTTATTTGCCCATAAGGGCCTATTGATGAGGTGTCAACCTCTGATGCATTGACAGTGTATAGAAACTGTCGTAACGGCTTCGCGCTCGACGATTTTGAAAAAAAACATTTAAAAACAATGGGAGTCGCCACCAATCTTTTTTGTCTAGGTGTGATTGGTCACCTAAAATATTTATCTTTTTAACAAAATCTCAAAATTAATTAAGTTTTATTAAAAATAGAATTTTTTTGGTTTGCGAAAACAAAAATTGGGTTCGGGGGTACGGTTACGCGTGGGGAAGGATTAGCACCCCCACGACGCCCGTAAAAAAAACGGTACCATAATAATCATGTGTTATCCTTTTTGTTTTAATAAAATGATCTTACTTTAATATTTAAAATTAATTCCTTTTTTTATTCCAACCTTTTTGTTCAAAATCATTTTTTATTTACAAATTTATTTTGTTTTATTTTAAAAGGTTAAACTTTATTTTTCGAAAGTAAATGTGAACCTTTTTGTATTGAATAATTAAATCAAATACTCCAATACTTTTGGCAGCATTTGAAATAATTTTCCTCACCTATAGATTTCTTAAGAATCACTACTTGTGACTTCTACAGAATCTCATCCTCGGAAAATTCACACTTGCTTCAAAAATTATTATGAGTGCATATGATGCAAACAGATAGTACATGATGTACATGGAACTTAAAAGAAATTTATTTTATTAATGAAACTCTTGATATTGATAAATTTGGCTAAATATCCCAATACTCTGTAACATTTAGCTAATTCCTCTCACCTAGGATCAGTCAAGAAATCACTACTTGTGAGTCTCATGACATCCCATCCTCGGAAGAATTTCATTTAAATTTAAATTTTATTATTGATTCCTTTTTTATTTTCCAAATTAAATTTTCTATTAATCTTTTTAATTTCTTTTAAAAACTTATTTATTTTATTTTTATTTTTTAATAAAAATTTAAATTATTAAAAAATCATACTAAACATCCCAATACTCTGGTAACATTTAGCACGACTTTTCTCACCTAGGGATCAGTCAAGAAATCACTACTTGTGAGTTTCATGGCATCCCATCATCGGACCTTTATTTCATTTAAATTTAATTTTTATTATTAATTTCCTTTTTCAATTTTCTTTTTAAAAAAAACTTATTTATTTTTATTTTTAATAACAAATAAATTATTAAAAAATCATACTAAGTATCCCAATTCTCTGGTAACATTTAGTATGACTTTTCTCACCTAGGGATCAGTTAAGAAATCACTACTTGTGAGTTTCATAACATCCCATCATCGGATAAATATTTAATTTAATTTAATTTTTATTATTAATTTCCTTTTTCAATTTTCTTTTAAAAAACTTATTTATTTTTATTTTTAATAAAAAATAAATTATTGAAAATCATACTAAGTATCCAATACTCTGGTAACATTTAGTATGACTCTTCTCACCTAGGGATCAGTTAAGAAATCACTACTTGTGAGTTTCATAACATCCCATCATCGGACAAATATTTAATTAAATTTAAATTTCATTATTTACTTTTCTTTGTTTTGATTTCTTGTTCTTTTTTTTTATTATTTTTTTTTTACACATTTTCTAATCAATAATAATTAATGAAAATACAAGTAAAAGAAAAGAAAAAAAATTTTCAATTCCTTATTTTGCAATATTCACTATAATAATAATAGTGATAATAATAAACACAATAATAATAATAACAATAATCACAATAATGTAATAATAATAATAATAATACAGTTATTATAGTCAAGCTCATAATATACCAACTCCAAGGCATAACAACATTAACCTCTAATTATAAAATTTATTCTTGCCATGAAATATAACAATCCCAAATTAATTATTTTTTTTAGGTAATAATCCAAAATTAATTATTACATATCTTTCTCAATAATAAAATCATTTTATCACATACCATAAACCATATAATATTATACATGTGTATATAACTTATACCATATTCTAATTTATCAATTGCAACCTCATGAAATCATAATCAATAAACATAGCCCTTAATGAGGTTATTTTGCAAGGTAATGCTAGCAACATATATATATATATATATATAAAATCCTCACGGCATTTAAACTCCACAATTAAATCATAAAACTTTCAATGATTTTATTTAACATAAGCTAACATTCAAAAGTTGCCAAATTTGACAATTTTTTTTCGGCCAATAAATTTGACACTTTAAAGCTACATATAGTGTTTAGCATTAGCTTTCTACTTGCCAAACAAGGATGCATCTGCCTACCACATAATCGTGCATTATGTCGTTAATATATTTAGCATTAAATTTTTTAAAAAATAGTGTATGAAAGATACGAAAGAAACAAAAAGGAAGTTTATTTGATAACATATATAAAAACAAAGTAGAAGAAACAAAAGAGAACTCAATTCAAAAACATGTAAAATGAATCAACTCATTTAGTCAATGAACTCAGACAGGCAAAGACATAGCGTCAATCTATGCTACAAAAAAAAACGACGAGGCTTTGAAATATGAAATATAAGGGGGTTTAGTAGGATAAAAAAAATGATGAAAAGGCTTACTCGACTAGAGATGCGAAGGTGGATAAGAATCTGCAAAGCTTTCCTTTAGGCTTCAAGCTTCAATTGCTGAGGTGGGAATAATCCTTAAGATTGTTATAGTCAGAAGGAACAAACAGCAATAAAACAACCTGATGTGTGCTGCAATCGTATTGTCATTAAGGATTATTGCACCATCAGGTGTAATCCCCCATGATTCAACAGGCTCTTCTGGGATTGCCCAGGGAACAGGAACAATAAGAAAGAAATAATATTATTCTAACCTAGTTGGAAAAGAAGAAAGAGCGAAGAAGCAAAGAAAGTTGTGAGGGGGTGAAGAAGTTGTATTCTGTAGCCCTCTATTTATAATAAAAAATGAAGGATTTATATATGATGCACTGACAGTGTATAGTTTCTATAGACTGTCAATGCATCAGAGGTTGACACTTCATCATTAGGCCCTTATATGCAAATATAAATATTTTTTTTTATTTGCCCATAAGGGCCCATTGATGAGGTGTCAACCTCTGATGCATTGACAGTGTATAGAAACTGTCGTAACGGCTTCGCGCTCGACGATTTTGAAAAAAAACATTTAAAAACAATGGGAGTCGCCACCAATCTTTTTTGTCTAGGTGTGATTGGTCACCTAAAATATTTATCTTTTAACAAAATCTCAAAATTAATTAAGTTTTATTAAAAATAGAATTTTTTTGGTTTGCGAAAACAAAAATTGGGTTCGGGGGTACGGTTACGCGTGGGGAAGGATTAGCACCCCCACGACGCCCGTAAAAAAAAACGGTACCATAATAATCATGTGTTATCCTTTTTGTTTTAATAAAATGATCTTACTTTAATATTTAAAATTAATTCCTTTTTTTATTCCAACCTTTTTGTTCAAAATCATTTTTTATTTACAAATTTATTTTGTTTTATTTTAAAAGGTTAAACTTTATTTTTCGAAAGTAAATGTGAACCTTTTTGTATTGAATAATTAAATCAAATACTCCAATACTTTTGGCAGCATTTGAAATAATTTTCCTCACCTATAGATTTCTTAAGAATCACTACTTGTGACTTCTACAGAATCTCATCCTCGGAAAATTCACACTTGCTTCAAAAATTATTATGAGTGCATATGATGCAAACAGATAGTACATGATGTACATGGAACTTAAAAGAAATTTATTTTATTAATGAAACTCTTGATATTGATAAATTTGGCTAAATATCCCAATACTCTGGTAACATTTAGCTAATTCCTCTCACCTAGGGATCAGTCAAGAAATCACTACTTGTGAGTCTCATGACATCCCATCCTCGGAAGAATTTCATTTAAATTTAAATTTTATTATTGATTTCCTTTTTTATTTTCCAAATTAAATTTTCTATTAATCTTTTTAATTTCTTTTAAAAACTTATTTATTTATTTTTATTTTTTAATAAAAATTTAAATTATTAAAAAATCATACTAAACATCCCAATACTCTGGTAACATTTAGCACGACTTTTCTCACCTAGGGATCAGTCAAGAAATCACTACTTGTGAGTTTCATGGCATCCCATCATCGGACCTTTATTTCATTTAAATTTAATTTTTATTATTAATTTCCTTTTTCAATTTTCTTTTTAAAAAAAACTTATTTATTTTTATTTTTATTTTTAATAACAAATAAATTATTAAAAATCATACTAAGTATCCCAATTCTCTGGTAACATTTAGTATGACTTTTCTCACCTAGGGATCAGTTAAGAAATCACTACTTGTGAGTTTCATAACATCCCATCATCGGATAAATATTTAATTTAATTTAATTTTTATTATTAATTTCCTTTTTCAATTTTCTTTTAAAAAACTTATTTATTTTTATTTTTAATAAAAAATAAATTATTGAAAATCATACTAAGTATCCCAATACTCTGGTAACATTTAGTATGACTCTTCTCACCTAGGGATCAGTTAAGAAATCACTACTTGTGAGTTTCATAACATCCCATCATCGGACAAATATTTAATTAAATTTAAATTTCATTATTTACTTTTCTTTGTTTTTGATTTCTTGTTCTTTTGTTTTTATTATTATTTTTTTTACACATTTTCTAATCAATAATAATTAATGAAAATACAAGTAAAAGAAAAGAAAAAAAATTTTCAATTCCTTATTTTGCAATATTCACTAATAATAATAATAGTGATAATAATAATAACACAATAATAATAATAACAATAATCACAATAATAATAATAATAATAATAATAATAATAATAATAATAATAATAATAATAATAATAATAATAATAAATAAAACACAATATTAATAATAATGAGAATAATAATAAATAAAACACAATAATAATAATAATAATAATAATAATAATAATAATAATAATAATAATAATAACACCAAAATTATTAAAATTAAAAGAAATATACCTAAATTGGTTTGGGCTAAGAACCCAAGGGAATGCTTGCAAACAGCCCAACCAGGTTGGCCCAAGGCGTGTGGGCCCAACAGGTAAGCAGATCTGGCCCAAGTAAGGTGGATCGGACCGGGTCAAGCACGGGTGTTGACACCTAATTTTGTCCCATTTTTGTTATTATTACTGTTATAATTATTATTATTTGTGTTATTTATTTTTATTCTTATATATATTTTGTATTTATTTTTATTTTATTTTATTTATATTTATATTTATATTTATATTTTCTTTATTTTTATCTTTTATTTTATGTTTATTATTATTATTATTATTATTATTATTATTTTTCATTTTTTTGGGGTCCAATCTGTCTGTCAATCACCGGCCACCCTCAGCTACTGCCACCACCAACTACTCCTGTCTACCCATCCCATCCATGCCCAGCTCACTTCCTCTAAAAGCTCTCACCCTCACCCGAGCATCATCTTCACCAACAAGACCGGAACCCCCGACCCTTAGCCTCACATCTCAACCCTTACAACCGATAGCTACCAAAAACCCAAACCCACGACAGACTCGACCCCACGCTCACACAGATCACCCTCACCGCCATCACAAAACCTCAACCCACAGCCCTCACCCGAGCCATCACCCAAACACCACCACCATCATCACCGAAACCTAACCTAGATCCGGAAACCCAAAACCCAAAACCCCAGATCTCGAAACCGAGACCCCCAAAACCCTAGATCTCAAACCTGCAAAAACACAAAACGAAAAAAAAAGGAGCAACAACAAGAAAAACCAGCAGATCCAAACATCCAAAGTCATAAAAAAAAAAAAAAAAAAAAAAAAAGGGGGAGGAAGCCGAGGGTTTCGACTTCAGATCTAGTAGGCTAGGGAGTTTTTTAGGTGAATCGGAGGCCGGAATCAAGCTCAGGGGGTGGAAAGCCTTCGGAAAGGGGTTTTCTTTTTTGGTTTCCGTCACCCGGTGAACGGCGGCCGGCGGCGGAGGGCGGTGGTCCGGCGATTGCCGGAAATCGCCTGGAGGGGGAGAGCTTCAAGGTTCTGAACCTTTTTTTTGTGAAGGAAAAGGGAAAAGTGAAAGAAAAAAAAAAAAAGAAAGGATTTTATAGGGGCCGACCCGCGCGCGACCCGGGATCCGACCCGGGATCCGCGCGCCCGACCCGTCCGCGGAGAGGAGAAGATCCGCGCGTGGAGCTGACCCGACCCGTGCCGCGTCCGACCCGTTTCGCCTCGCCCGACCCGTCCGCGCGACCCAGTCTGGCCCACCTGCTTTGGGCCCTTCAATTTGGGCTGTTGTTTGTGGGCCTCCTTGTTTTCTTTTGGGTCCAAGCCCAAACTCATTTTGGTAAAATTTTCCTTTTCTCATTTATTTATTTAGTATTTATTTGTTTTGTTAAAAAAAATAAATTAATTAATTAATATTTTAAAAAAAAAAACAAAAAAATTAATTAATTAAATTAAAAAATTTTTGAATTAAAATTAAAATTAAAAATTAAAAAAAAAATTTTATTATTATTATTATTATGTTTTTATCATTATTGTTGTTATTATTATTATTATTATTATTATTATTATTATTATTATTATTATTATTATTATTATTATTATTAGTGCATGTTGTAAAATAAAAGCTTTTTGAAAAATTTTCTTTTATTTGCATTTTCATTAATTATTATTATTGATTGGAAAATGTATTAAAAAATTTAAAAGTTAAAATTAAATAATTAAATAAAATTCCGATGATGGGATGCTACGGAAGTCACAAGTAGTGATTCCTAGCTGATCCCTAGGTGAGAAGAATCGTACTAAATGTTGCCAAAAGTATTGGAATATTTAGTATGATTTTTCAATAATTTAGTTTTTTATTAAAAATAAAAATAAATGAGTTTTTAAAAGAAAATAGAAAAAGAAAATTAATAATAAATTTTAAATTTAATTAAATAAAATTCCGATGATGGGACGTTATGGAAGTCACAAGTAGTGATTCCTTAACTGATCCCTAGGTGAGAGAAATCCTGCTAAATGTTGCCAAAAGTATTGGAATATTTAGTATGATTTTTCAATAATAATAAATTTTTATAAAAAAGGAAAATGAATAAGTTTTTTAAAAACAAAGAAATATAAATAATAAAAAATAAATAATGAAAATTGAAATAAAAAATTCATTTGCATCATTTTTATTTGTTTGCATCATGTGCATTCATAATAATTTTCGAATCAAGTGTGAATTTTCCGAGGATGAGATTCTATAGAAGTCACAAGTAGTGATTCTTAAGAAATCTCTAGGTGAGGAAAATTATTTCAAATGCTGCCAAAAGTATTGGAGTATTTGATTTAATTATTCAATACAAAAAGGTTCACATTTATTTTCGAAAAATAAAGTTTAACCTCTTAAAATAAAACAAAATAAATTTGTAAATAAAAAATGATTTTGAACAAAAAGGTTGGAATAAAAAAGAAATTGATTTTAAATATTAAAGTAAGATCATTTTATTAAAACAAAAAGGATAACACATGATTATTATGGTACCGTTTTTTAACGGGCGTCGTGGGGGTGCTAATCCTTCCCCACGCGTAACCGTACCTCCGAACCCGATTTTTGTTTTCGCAGACCAATATTATCTTTTTAATGAAACTTAATTAATTTTGAGATTTTGTTGAAAAGATAAACGTTTTCAGGTGGCCAATCACACCTAGTCAAAAAAGATTGGTGGCGACTCCCATGTTTTGTTTTTTAAACGTTTTTCGAAAATCGTCGAGCGCGAAGCCGTTACGACAGCTTGGCGACTCCACTGGGGACGCTTTTTGAGGGTCAAGCCATTCATTAATGATGTGTTATCCAAAGTTTTAATTTAATAGTCTTGATTGATATTTAAACTTAATTCACTTGGATTTTGTACATAATTGTGTTTGCATTTGCATTTTATGTTATTTATTTTATGTTTCCTATTTGTATATATTTGTTGTTAATAAATTGTTGAGGCATTTAGGATAGGGGTAATAATTTAATTTGAGTCTAACGTGTTCCCTCATACACACACTTGCACTTGCATCTGCATAACATGAGCTCTATACCCGGGTTCAGTCCTTCTTAGGAGGGAGTAGAGTACCTTTGCTCTCGTGAGGTAATCACCTCCGCAATGGCAAGCGAAATACTCCCACTCAAATTAAATCTTACTAGTCTAGTGTGGACGACAGTGAGGTATAATTTGGGAACCTTTAGATTTTGAAAACCTAGCCCAGCATATAGAAAAACCTAAGAGGCTAGCATTAGGTAGAGCCATGTCCAATTTTTGTAGAAATTAACCCAAAATTAGGACACGGGGGAACATATTCGACCTTTTCTCATCTCAATAATAAAGGTACAACTGATTTTGATTTGAATTGTATATAATTGAAATCTTTGATTTTTTTCTAAAAAAGGGAATTTTTGTAAAATAAAAAAAAATATTTTTTTCTTTATAAAAGATCTTGTCAAAAAAAAAATCCACTTATTTTTTTTAAAAAAAAAAATAAATGTGTGTGATAAAAGTAATAGAATAAATATGTAATTTTTCTTTTAAAAATACAAATAATTCTTCATTCTTTTTTTTAGGAGGAATTTTCTAAAAATAAGTTCATAAAAATAGGAACTAATAAAAATACGTTCTCCAAAGCAAGAAGAAGAAAAAGAAGTTTTGTGTATGTTTGGTTACAACATGTTTTTATATATATATATAAAAAAGGGGGTTTTAATTTCTTTCACTTTTCTTTCATTAAAAGGAAAATATAAAATGATAAAAAAATGCATAAACTTTTCTTTTTATAATAAAAAATGAAATAATTTGTTAGAAAAATGGTTGAAAAAAAAATTTTTTTTGCCTCTTTCATTAAAGATAATAAGAAGAAATTCAATTAGGTTTTTAATTAAAAAAATTTTCTTTATTCTTTATTATCCTTGGAAAAAAAAAACTCTTGGGATAAAGAAAAAAAAAGAGAGTAAAATGAGAGGGATTAAAAAGGAGAATGTGTTCTTTTTTGTTTTTGAAAAAAAAGGGAAAGAGAGATAAAAAAAAAAAAAAAAAGAAAGAAGGGAGAATGTCATAAAAATGAAAGAATAAAAAAATCTTGATTTTAGGAGAAAATTCATTAGGTTAGAAGGAAGGAAAAGGAAAAAAGAAAAAAAAGAGATTAGAAAAGATGTAGTATTGTACAGAATATAAAAAAAAAAAAAAAGAAAGAAAAAAAAGGAAAAGAAAAAAGAAAAAAAGGGGTTAAGAGAGTTGCCTAGTGACAATAATGAGTGCAAATTACAATCAAAAGAGAGGTGTCATTTTTTTATGATCATTTGGGCAATGTGCATATGAAAATAAATTTAGTAAACCTGTTTTGCATTTTATGTCATCTCACATCATCCATCATTGCATCCATGCATTCATTGACATGTGCGCATCATGTTGATTAGGCTTATGTTCAAAAAAATCCAACAATCTTAACATTTTGTTATATTCCCTTGGAAGGTTGATCCTTGTCTTTATAAAGTGATTCAACATGGAAGATGATCAAGTAACCCGAATGGATAAAGTGGAACAAGACCAAAATGAGATAAAGGAACAGCTTTCTCGAATGATGCAAGAAATTAAGGGTATCATAGAAGTGAAGGAGACTGTGGAAGGGAGTCTCGTGCAAGGGAATAATCATCCAGTTCAAGAGCATGATAACCCAAAAGGGAACTTTCAGGGACAAACCTCTAGTAATGTGAATTTTCAGTCAATTCTTGGTCGAGAGGCAAATTTTTCCAATCCTATTGGTGTCCTTGAGTTAAGAGCTTCAAATGAAAATCCATCAAAAGTAGCTTGGGGTCCAGTCGAAGAAAGAAGGTACAACTTCTTGGAAGAAAGAATTCAAGCAATCGAAGGAAGGAACGAATTTTGTGATCCAAAGGAGTATTGCTTAGTGCCTGATGTGGTTATCCCACCAAAATTCAAAGTCCCAGAGTTTGAAAAGTATGATGGGACCAAATGCCCTAAAACACATTTAGCCACATATTGCCACAAGATGATTGGGCATGCCCATGATGAAAAGCTGCTTATTCATGTGTTTCAAGATAGTTTGATAGGGACAGCAGCTAATTGGTATTTTAAGTTGAAAAGAGGCCAAATTCATACATGGAGGGATATGTCTCGAGCATTTTTAGAGCGATATAAGCATTTGATGGAGATAGCTCCAGATCGTTTAACCCTCCAAAGCATGAGAAAGAACTTGAATGAAAGCTACAAAGAATATGCTCTTAGATGGAAAGAAATGGCATCACAAGTTCGACCATCACTTACAAATAGAGAAATGAACTCTCTGTTTGTAGATACTCTCCCTTCTCCATATTATGACAAGTTGATTGGCAATAGTTTTCCAGATTTTGCAGATTTGTTGTTTTCTGTGGGTAGAATTGAAGATGGGATAAGAAAAGGGAAGATTGCAGATACTAGTACAAGGAATTATGGTGAGAAGGGATGGGACACCTTTAGTGAGCAAGTCCAAGAAGCAACTGTTGAACGATCCGACAAGAGGAAATTCAATGTGATGCAAGGACCCTTCAACAGTCATTCTCACCCTTTGCCACAATCCTTTTATCCTTACACTCCGGTATCCTATTCCCACAAGTTGTCACAGCCACGTTATCCTAACACCTCAGTCCCCTGTGCACAAGCCCCTCTGCCTAAGAAGCGCATTTTACCAAATGACCATGTTATTGATCTTGACCATCCTGAGACCAAGATGAGAAAAAGGGCTAAATTGTACCATTCAATCCCAATGTCCTATACAGACTTGTTCCCACTCCTTGTCCAAAGTTACAAGATTTCCACTGTTCATGCCAAACCTAGAAAGCCTCCTTACCCAAAATGGTATGACCCCAACACCAAATGTGACTACCATGATGGGATTGAAGGACATTCCATTGAAAATTGTATTGCGTTTAAGGATAAGGTGCAAGCTTTGATTGACGCAGATCCAATGAAATTTAGGGAACTTGTCTGCGGCTATCATCATCAAGGGAGAAAGACTTAAGGATCAATGGTTCAAAGGATAACATGTGTTGCAATGGGAAACTTTTGTTTATGCTTTGTACATATTTTTCATTTCAACATCACTTCTAAGGATGTGAATTGGATTTGACCAAGTATTTCATGAATTTGTAAATATTTATATTTGGAATTTTTAGATTTCTTTTAAATTGTGCTTTTAAGGTTCAAAAAAAAAAACAAAAATGAAAAAAATGAAAAAATGGTAATTGGGCATTTCTTTTGAAAATAAGAGCCCTTATAGTTGCCAACAAAAGAAAAAATAAAAGAAGAGGACATAACAAAGTCTCTAGAGAATTGGTGATCATTATTCCAGCAAATACATTCTCTTCGAACAATTTCTTTCTTTCAAAATCACAAGTTGGAACTTCATGAACCTTCATTCTTCACTTAGTCATGGTGAGATTTTGAGGAAAGATGATCTTTATTTAGGCTAATAAAATGATTTATTTGTTAAAACCTTTTTGTCAGGATTCCTTAATGATCAAATAAATGACACTCTTTTAGATTTGGACTTTGGTAGTTTAATAATTGTCAAGATTGTGCTAAAATCATCCAAACTTCTTTGAAAAACTATGGGTCCTAAATTCTTTGGCCAGTCTTTCCGACCTTTTGCTTGAAGCACGCAAACAAAAGATATGGTAAACAAAATACCTTAAGCCTTTAAAACATCCCAAATACCATAGTATTTCTTCCCTTTTCTCTTGGTAAAGATACTACGAGCAACATATGGTCAAAATGAAATGTTCCAACGTGATATTCATTGGTCTGTGAGGCATTATCTATGGATTTGCGTCATTGCCATGGAAAGATTGATGCATGGGGTGCAAGACATTCTTAAAAAAAAAAAAAAGGGAGGAAAAAAAAGAGAAAAAGAAAAAAAAGAAAATAAAAGGAAAAAATGATTGTGACATCATGCACTTAATATATTCAGATGATTCCAAACCATAAAGAAAAATCCCTCCAAAAAAAAGGAAAAAGAAAGAAAAATAAAAAAAAAGGTCCATGAAGCCCAATCCAAAAAAAAAAAACATAAAAATAAAGCTTTTTTACCCTTTGATTCAAGGAATGACTCTTCAATGTAAGTGGCCGTGTTTGAAATGACAAATGGCCATCTTTCGTCATCCATTCAAAAATTTGAAAATTTATCCATTTGCCACCCCTTTTGAGCTTGATGAATTTTTTTTAAAAATTAACCCTAATCAAGGATCACCCTCTACATTGAGGGGCAAGTGCAAAAAATAGAGAATAGAAAAAGAAGAAAGATCTCTTCAAAGAATGTGAATGATCCAGCCTCAGTTTCTAATTGAAAAAAGATCATTATGATGAGGGGCAAGTCCGAATTAAATTGACTTCCAATAATTTTGGACTTAAAAAAAAAAAAAAAGAAGAAAAATGGATAAATAAAATGACCAAAAGTGAGACTTGATAGTGAAAGAAAAGTCTTAAAGTGAATCCTTCAATCATATTAAATGATCCTTGGTTTGATCACCTTTAAACACATTTTTGGGCCTTGTTATCCATTCTTTCAAAACCTCAAACCTTGGCCTACATTACATACCTTAGAAAGTCCATTTCGATCAAGCTTGGATACTTAAACTGAAGAGATTGTTCCTTAAAGAGTCATAAAACCTATGAGGCACTTATCTCATTTTTTTGCCAATATTATCCTTTGACAACCCATGAACTCCTTTCAAATGAATTTTGAAGTGCATGATGAAACAATCGCAAAAAAAAAAAAAAAGAAAAAGAAAAAAAAACAAAATGAAAGAATGAGGCTTTAGGGTGAAAACTCCAAAAGGGGCAGTCTAGAGCAAAAGTGAGAACTCTTTGAATCCATTCATGGTGTTGTTAATGCCACAACAGAAACGACATCAAGAAAGTCGTTTTGAAGCGACCAATGGGCATCCCAAGCCATCAAGATATCCAAGAATGCCTTTTTAAGAGCCATTAAAAGGATTGGTATCAAGATTGAAGCTTTTGTCTCCTCCCAAAATAACATGCCAAAAATTTGAGCCCATCATAGCTAGTCTTGACAAATATCAAAATACCTCATTTGAAAACTAAAAGAGTGTCATTTTTTTTTTGCACTTTAAAATGGATCTTTTCACAAAAAAATCATTTCAAGGAATCTAGTGTTTTTTTAAAAAAAAAAATTTAAACTCTTTTTGTGAGCCTAGATGAAGGGACACCCATCCCTTTTCTCATCAAATGGCAGCTATCCTTCCCGAACCAAAACCTTGGTGTGTGAACTCACTCAATTGAGTTGATGAGAATAACTTACCATTTTCCTCCACATGCATCCGAATAGTGATCACCAATTTTTAAGAGAGTTGAATGTTAAATATATTGTATAACTGCGGGTCTTAGGTTCAACTTCCTTTGACTAGAGTATGAGGTAATCTGTAAAATTGAAAAGTTTTGACTGGATAAACATTTTTGGATAGTGAAATCATTTATATCCCTCAAATGAAAAATGGAAAGGTTGTTTTACAGGAAATAATAAGCTCCTTGTGATTTCTTTGGGGCAATTTTGTTCAATTTTTTAGTATTTTCAGTGAAAAATGAGGGACAAATTTGATAATTATGGTGGGGCAATAAACTTCTTGTGCCTTCTTGGGGCAATTTTTATTAAGGAAAATTTTGATAGTGTTTCAAAATAATAGTAAAATGGAATGTGATGATTGGGGCAACTCCTGAAGAAGAATAGAAGTTCAAAAAAAAAAAATTTTGTTGACAAAAGGATCAAATAGAAAATTCCTGGATCATTGTGTTTGCATCTTTATAGTGCAAATTGGCATTTTCATAAGACATTTGAATTTGCATTGGGACAAAAGTTGCTTGCATTGGCATCACAATAGCTGATCATTTGCTGAAATAAAATTGCATTCGCATCATCAATCATTGCATTTGTCAATGTTGAAAAAAAAAAGAGAGAGAAAGGGAAGATAGGAGTTTTGTATGAGAAAAGAAAATGAAAATTGAAAAAAGGAAAAGAAAAGTTTGTGTGAAAGAGAGGAGTTTCTTTTTGAAAATGACAAGAATATCAAAATCCTTGAAAAAAAAAAGAGAAAAAAGAAAAAAGAGAGATACTTCTTTTATTCTAAGAGAACAAAAGAAAGAACTAGCAAGGAGAATAAGAGTCAAACAAAAAAAGAGAAAATGAGATGAGTTTAATGGGGTTTTGAGAATATGAGAGATAAAATGGAAAGTTTCAAAATTTTGAGAATGTGAAGAAAAAAAAACTTGAGATGAGATAGCAAAGAATTGATAAAGGAAACTGCAGAATCATGAATCTTCAAAAAAAAAAATAAAAATTGCAATCTTGATATTGGATAAATTTCTAAGCCCAGTAAAGTTGGCACCCAAAATGAAAATTTAAGCCCAACGTAGCTGGCACCTAGATGAAGTTTAAGCCCGATGTAGTTGGCACCGTTGTGTGGTATTAAGCCCCATGAAATCGGCACATAATTAGAAGAGAATTTAAGCCCAACGTAGTTGGCACCTAGATGAAGTTTAAGCCCGATGTAGTTGGCACCGTTGTGTGGTATTAAGCCCAGCAAAATCGGCACATTATGGGATGAAATTGTTAAGCCCGATGTAGTTGGCACCGTTGTGTGGTATTAAGCCCAATGAAATCGGCACATAATTAGAGGAGATTTTAAGCCCAGTAAAGTTGGCACCCAAGAAAAATTTAAGCCCAACGTAGCTGGCACCTAGATGATGTCTAAGCCCGATGTAGTTGGCACCGTTGTGTGGTATTAAGCCCAGCAAAATCGGCACATTATGGGATGAAATTGTTAAGCCCGATGTAGTTGGCACCGTTGTGTGGTATTAAGCCCAATGAAATCGGCACATAATTAGAGGAGATTTTAAGCCCAGTAAAGTTGGCACCTCAAGAAAAATTTAAGCCCAACGTAGCTGGCACCTAGATGATGTCTAAGCCCGATGTAGTTGGCATCGTTGTGTGGTATTAAGCCCAATGAAATCGGCACATAATTAGAGGAGATTTTAAGCCCAGTAAAGTTGGCACCCAAGATGTTTAAGCCCAACGTAGCTGGCACCTAGATGATGTCTAAGCCGATGTAGTTGGCACCGTTGTGTGGTATTAAGCCCAATGAAATCGGCACATAATTAGAAGAGATTGTTAAGCCCAGTGAAGTTGGCACCCAAGATGTTTAAGCCCAACGTAGCTGGCACCTAGATGATGTCTAAGCCCGATGTAGTTGGCACCGTTGTGTGGTATTAAGCCCAATGAAATCGGCACATTATGAGATGAGATTTTAAGCCCAGTTCAATTGGCACCAAAATTTTGAACCTAATTAAGTGGATGGATGATTTTCAAGATAGGAAATGATTTCCATGTCCTCCGGGCACAATCAGAATTTTAAAGTTTCATTGCCTCTGCTGCAAGAGGAGCACATTTTCAGGAAAAATTTAAGGTTTCATCGCCTCTGCTGCAAGAGGAGCATATTAAAAAAAAAACTTTAAAGTTTCATTGCCTCTGCTGCAAGAGGAGCTTTCTAAAAAAAAAAAAAGGGAATGGAAATTTAAAGTTTCATTGCCTCTGTTGCAAGAGGAGCACATTTTCAGAAAGGAATTTAAAGTTTCATTGCCTCTGCTTCAAGAGGAGCTTTCTCGAAAAAAAGAAAAAAAGAAAACAAACTTAAATTTAAAGTTTCATCGCCTCTGTTGCAAGAGGAGCGCATTTCAAAAAAGAAAAACAAAATTTTAAGTTTCATTGCCTCTGCTGCAAGAGGAGCACATTTCTGGGAAAAGAATTTAAAGTTTCATTGCCTCTGCTGCAAGGGGAGCTGTCTCGAAAAAAAAAAAACAAAAAATGGATGATTAAATTTAAAGTTTCATTACCTCTGCTGCAAGAGGAGCTTTCTCGAAAAAAAAAAACAAACAAAAAAAAAAAAAAAGAAGAAGAAGAAATTTAAAGTTTCATCGCCTCTGTTGCAAGAGGAGCGCATTTCAAAAAAAAAAAAAAAAAAAAAAAGAGAAAAACTTTAGTTTCATTGCCTCTGCTGCAAGAGGAGTTCATACAAAAAAAAAAGGAAAAGAAAGAAAAAAGAAAAAGAAGAAAGAGAAGAAAAAAGAGAAATGAGTCATAAGCCGGACAAAATTACTGTCAATTGTCTTTGCTCTATTCCTGATCCTCAGCAATGAGCAAAGAGGGGCAGCTGTTGACACCTAATTTTGTCCCATTTTTGTTATTATTACTGTTATAATTATTATTATTTGTGTTATTTATTTTTATTCTTATATATATTTTGTATTTATTTTTATTTTATTTTATTTATATTTATATTTATATTTATATTTTCTTTATTTTTATCTTTTATTTTATGTTTATTATTATTATTATTATTATTATTATTATTTTTCATTTTTTTGGGGTCCAATCTGTCTGTCAATCACCGGCCACCCTCAGCTACTGCCACACCACCAACTACTCCTGTCTACCCATCCCATCCATGCCCAGCTCACTTCCTCTAAAAGCTCTCACCCTCACCCGAGCATCATCTTCACCAACAAGACCCGGAACCCCCGACCCTTAGCCTCACATCTCAACCCTTACAACCGATAGCTACCAAAAACCCAAACCCACGACAGACTCGACCCCACGCTCACACAGATCACCCTCACCGCCATCACAAAACCTCAACCCACAGCCCTCACCCGAGCCATCACCCAAACACCACCACCATCATCACCGAAACCTAACCTAGATCCGGAAACCCAAAACCCAAAACCCCAGATCTCGAAACCGAGACCCCCAAAACCCTAGATCTCAAACCTGCAAAAACACAAAACGAAAAAAAAAGGAGCAACAACAAGAAAAACCAGCAGATCCAAACATCCAAAGTCATAAAAAAAAAAAACAAAAAAAGGGGGAGGAAGCCGAGGGTTTCGACTTCAGATCTAGTAGGCTAGGGAGTTTTTTAGGTGAATCGGAGGCCGGAATCAAGCTCAGGGGGTGGAAAGCCTTCGGAAAGGGGTTTTCTTTTTTGGTTTCCGTCACCGGTGAACGGCGGCCGGCGGCGGAGGGCGGTGGTCCGGCGATTGCCGGAAATCGCCTGGAGGGGGAGAGCTTCAAGGTTCTGAACCTTTTTTTTGTGAAGGAAAAGGGAAAAGTGAAAGAAAAAAAAAAGAAAGGATTTTATAGGGGCCGACCCGCGCGCGACCCGGGATCCGACCCGGGATCCGCGCGCCCGACCCGTCCGCGGAGAGGAGAAGATCCGCGCGTGGAGCTGACCCGACCCGTGCCGCGTCCGACCCGTTTCGCCTCGCCCGACCCGTCCGCGCGACCCAGTCTGGCCCACCTGCTTTGGGCCCTTCAATTTGGGCTGTTGTTTGTGGGCCTCCTTGTTTTCTTTTGGGTCCAAGCCCAAACTCATTTTGGTAAAATTTTCCTTTTCTCATTTATTTATTTAGTATTTATTTGTTTTGTTAAAAAAAATAAATTAATTAATTAATATTTTAAAAAAAAAACAAAAAAATTAATTAATTAAATTAAAAAAATTTTTGAATTAAAATTAAAATTAAAAATTAAAAAAAAAATTTTATTATTATTATTATTATGTTTTTATCATTATTGTTGTTATTATTATTATTATTATTATTATTATTATTATTATTATTATTATTATTATTATTATTATTATTATTATTATTATTATTATTAGTGCATGTTGTAAAATAAAAGCTTTTTGAAAAATTTTCTTTTATTTGCATTTTCATTAATTATTATTATTGATTGGAAAATGTATTAAAAAATTTAAAAGTTAAAATTAAATAATTAAATAAAATTCCGATGATGGGATGCTACGGAAGTCACAAGTAGTGATTCCTAGCTGATCCCTAGGTGAGAAGAATCGTACTAAATGTTGCCAAAAGTATTGGAATATTTAGTATGATTTTTCAATAATTTAGTTTTTTATTAAAAATAAAAATAAATGAGTTTTTAAAAGAAAATAGAAAAAGAAAATTAATAATAAATTTTAAATTTAATTAAATAAAATTCCGATGATGGGACGTTATGGAAGTCACAAGTAGTGATTCCTTAACTGATCCCTAGGTGAGAGAAATCCTGCTAAATGTTGCCAAAAGTATTGGAATATTTAGTATGATTTTTCAATAATAATAAATTTTTATAAAAAAGGAAAATGAATAAGTTTTTTAAAAACAAAGAAATATAAATAATAAAAAATAAATAATGAAAATTGAAATAAAAAATTCATTTGCATCATTTTTATTTGTTTGCATCATGTGCATTCATAATAATTTTCGAATCAAGTGTGAATTTTCCGAGGATGAGATTCTATAGAAGTCACAAGTAGTGATTCTTAAGAAATCTCTAGGTGAGGAAAATTATTTCAAATGCTGCCAAAAGTATTGGAGTATTTGATTTAATTATTCAATACAAAAAGGTTCACATTTATTTTCGAAAAATAAAGTTTAACCTCTTAAAATAAAACAAAATAAATTTGTAAATAAAAAATGATTTTGAACAAAAAGGTTGGAATAAAAAAGAAATTGATTTTAAATATTAAAGTAAGATCATTTTATTAAAACAAAAAGGATAACACATGATTATTATGGTACCGTTTTTTAACGGGCGTCGTGGGGGTGCTAATCCTTCCCCACGCGTAACCGTACCTCCGAACCCGATTTTTGTTTTCGCAGACCAATATTATCTTTTTAATGAAACTTAATTAATTTTGAGATTTTGTTGAAAAGATAAACGTTTTCAGGTGGCCAATCACACCTAGTCAAAAAAGATTGGTGGCGACTCCCATGTTTTGTTTTTTAAACGTTTTTCGAAAATCGTCGAGCGCGAAGCCGTTACGACAACGGGTCAGGCGAAGGGGCTGGAGTCGGGTCGGCGAGGCGGGTCGGGTCAGAATGGCTGGCACGCAGATCTTCTTCTCGCTGACGGGTCGAGCGGGCGGATCCTGGACCCGGGTCGGGTCCAGGCGCGGGTCCTCAGTTTTTTTTTTCAACTGTAAAATCCAACCTTTTTTTTCTATTCATTTTCTAACCAAAAAAAGAAAAATATCTCTCAGAGCCTTCAAAAGCCCCCCGGCCAGGCGATTTTTGGCCACCGCCTGGGCCGCCGTCTGCCGCCGCCGGCGCCGTAGCATGTGGCCAAAAATGAAAAAATTTTCCCTTTTCCGATTCCTTTTCACCTACCCTTTCTCTTTTTCACCTTAGATTTCCCAAAAAATACCTAAAAAGCCTTAGATCTGGAGCTAAAGCCGTCGGCTTTCAAAGCTCAGATCTGCCTTCTTCCGCCGCCGGACTACCACTACAGTTCAAGCCGAAACCTCTCTCTCTGGTTCTCTGTTGTTGTTGGTTTCTTTTGTGTTTGTGTTTGTGTTTGGTTTTTTTTTTTCAGGTTTCAAAATTGATTTAGGGTTTAGATCTGGGTTAGGGGGTCTGTTTTGAGTGTTGATGGTTGGTGGCCGTGAGGCTGAGGGACTGATGGTTGCGATGGTGGTGGGGGGGTCATAGGGGTCTCGGGTAGTTTAGATGATGGTTTGGGTTTTGACAGTGGTGGCTTGGTGTTTAGGTAATGGTGGTTGTGACAGGGGCTGGTTCGGGAATGGTGGTGGTAGTCTCGGTTTGGTGAGGGTGAACGATAGGAAGTGGTTCGATTTGGGGTTCTGTATAGGGGTTTGGTCTCGGCTCTGGTTATGGAAATGGCAATGGGAGTTTCGGTGATGCTTGGTCTGTCTGGTAAATGGCTTCCCCCCTTTTTTGGTCCATTTTTAGGGTTTTTAAGGGTCTTGTGGTGATGGTGGAGGTGAGAAAAGATGGCAGGGTAGCTGGCTGATGGATGGGTGACAAAGATTGGTGGTGGCTAATGGACAGCCTCGGGGAGAGGGGCTGGCAGGGTGGTGGCCGGCGGTTCTGGGGGAGGTGAATTTTCAGACTGTTGGTGGCTGACAGATTGGACAAAGGCATAAAATAAAATAAAAATAATAATAATAATGTAAATAATAATAGATAATAATAAAAGAAGAAAATAATAATAAAAATAATAATAAAAAATAAGAATAAAAAAATAATAATAATAATAAAAGAAAAACAAAAAGGAATAATAATAATATAAATAATAACAAAATAAATAATAAAAATAAATACAAATATATATAAAAATAAAAATAACATGATAATAATAATGACAAAAATGGGACAAAATTAAATGTCAACAGAAACTATACATTGTCAGTGCATCATATATAAACTCAAAAATGAATGTAGAAAATCTGTAGGAAATTGTAATAAAATCGTAATAAAATCATAATGAAATCAGCATATAATCTGGAGAAAATCAAGATAGGATTTTGACTAAATCTGAGAGAATATTTAATTAAATCTGAAACAAATCTTGTAGAAAAATCAAAACACTACTTTTCAAATAAAGTTAAATACAGAAAAATAATTAAATAAAAAATAAACATGGAAATATCAAAATATCCAATAGTAAATGTATTAAATTAATTAGAACAAATGAGATCTTAAATCAGATTTTAATTTTATCGGTTAAACTTTAGAAATATATTATATACATTATATCATTAATTTAAAGATAAACATATAGGTAAATATAAAATTTAAAATTTGAATATTAAACATATATTCTAATGTATTATATGTATATAATTTTTTAATCCAATTTTATTTACTCATTAATCATTATGTGATATTCATTAGATTTTTATTTTTAATTGTTTTTGAAAAGTTTTTTTGCCTAATGCTTAGATAATTAGGCAAGCCTTAACTCTATATTTGAACAAAAAATCAAACTTGAAAAGTTGGGACCGATTGGATTAGGTTCGTAATAAAATCTATTAATAATTTTTTTTTTTAAATTTCATTTGATATATGAATAGATTTACGACGGGATGTATTATTGCAGGAAATAAATATTGTCATCTATAGCTTGGTTGATTGTCCTATGACCTTGTTTAAATTTCAAATTGAATGTCTATTGGTAGATAGTAGTTACATTACAATCAACCGCTCCCAAATTTTTAAACACAGACAAAAAAGAAGCCGATTAAAATTAAAATGTATTCAGAATAATTACAAAGGTTTTAAACTTGGGCAGTTGGCGGAGATGGGAGAGTTATTGGTTGGTTGGTCAATCCTTTTCGCCAAAGCCCGCTTTTGTCATGATTTTTGAATGCTTTGCTTCTGGCGCCAACGTTTAAACCTTGAAGGGCTGGAGGATTGGAGCGAAGGCAGGAGGCTATATAGTACGGAAATTTTTATTGTAATGTCATAAATTTTAATATTATTATAAGATTAACGTAAAAAATATATGATTAAGCGAAAATTTAAAGTTATTAGACATAAAAAATATTAGACGTATCGTAAAAATATGATTATCAACATAAATATTAGTGTCAATAAATTTAAACACATGATAATTTTGCTATAATATATGTTTATGTTAATTATCATGTGTTTACATACTTCTAACATATTTTACACCTAATAACTTTAGATTTATACTAAATCATGTGGTGTTTACATTAATTTTAAGTTAATTATTAAGTATTTATGATACGTCTAATATTTTTTATGCCTAATGACTTTAAATTTACGTTTAATCATATGTTTTTTACGTTGACCTTATAATTATAGGGTTAAATTTATGACCTTACTATAGAATTTCTCAGTATGGTACATATGTTAATATGTATACAATGTGTGGTGCTTGTTCGCATGTAGGTAAATTTAGCAATTTTTAACAAGATAAAATAATATGATACGAGAAAAATATGAATAAAAATTTTGAAAATGATTTGAGTTAACATTTAATAAAAATTGTAAATAATACAATAAAAAATAAAAAAAATATATTTGGCATGTGAACATAAATTTTAATATAATTTTTATATTTTGTACGATATTAACATAAATTATATATAGAAATTGTCAAATTGACATAGAAGTAAAAAAAAATATCATGTGGTAGTGAGACAGGTGACAATATCAGGAGGGCGGATGGGATGAAGGGGTGAAGCCATGGCTGGCGGTGTCGTATGAGGAAAAACGAATTTTTTTTTTTATCTAAAATGAGGAAAAACGAATTACATCACAGGTTTCGGTGCACTCACATGCATGGCACTCGTAAGGCACACAACAATGGCTAAAAGCTAAGAATCTAGCGGGTCCCAGTCTTCCAGAGCCTTGCAATTTGCTTTATATCTCTGCAGCATGCAATTTTTCATGCCTTGGGAATCACCAACATTTATACCAATCCTGTTTTTCCTTGGTATTAATCCTGTTTTTCCATTGCCAAGGTAACCATGATTTTTTTCTACTTTGATGTTGGTGATGATCATCAGATCAGACATTTGATCCATCGTCATCAGAATCTTTATCTAAAGAGATTGTGATAAATTATATGAATTAATATCTGAATTTATATTAGATCGTCCATATATATTCTCCTCTTCCATATATTCCTATCCAAAATCATTTGCTCATTTAACTCTGAAACCTTCATATCTTTTCAAATTATTTCTTTGCAAGTCTTTTTCGATCTTCTAAGACATTTGATCCATATCAGAAGAAAAGGGTCACTGGACCATGATAAACTACAAAGTTTCCGGGCTTCATTCTGATTTTGGGTCATAAAACATTGTAGCATTGTTTGGTGATTCAAATCATAGTTATTAAATCGAGATACGGATCGTGAATCGAAATTTTATTTTTAAGATACATAATAAAAATTAAAAATAATATAAAAACATGTACAATAAATAAAAATATATTTAAATATTTTACATTTTTGAATCTTTCATTTAAATAAAAGATATTTAAATAAGAGTAGAGATCTACTTACACATGTGTAAAACAAATTTATTTTACACAGTTTTATATCTTCATATAGGATTAATATTTTTGCAAACCAACCGTTGGATTTAACAACCTACTCATATTTATTAAGTATGTAAATTTTTGAATCAATCTTCTATTTCTATCATTTTAATCTAGAATAATATTTTTTTCAATATATATCAACGGTTGAAATTTTATTTTACGTAATATATAGTTAGACATATTCGATTAATTTGAAATTTGACATGCATGATCTATGTGAATAGAACATAAAATTCAACGGTCGGATTAAAAAATTATAAATCATATAAAAAGATATGAAAGTATGTAAAATTAAATTTGTTTTACACATGTGTAATTGGATCCCTCCCCTTTAAACAAAACATGATATATATATATATATATATATATATATATATATATATATATATATATATATATACACACACATATGGAACTTTCATTGTCTAGCTCCAAAAAAAATCGTAAGTTATAATATTAGTAATAAAAAAGAAAAATAAAAATTAAGAAAAAGAAAAGTGTAGATGAAGGCCAAAGGTTTTGTCTGACTTAAAGAAATAAAAAGGAAATACCGATACAGAGCAGTGTAAAAAGCGGGGATGAACTATAACAAAAAAAAAAAAGAAACGTGGATGAAGGCTGAAATAGGATAGTAGTAGGGCTGGAAGGTAAAGATGAAAAGTCAAGAGCCCCAAAATTTATATAATTTTTATTTTTTATTACTTTCAATTTAATTTTCGTACTTTCATTAAACTTTTTTACTTGTTTGTAGCCCAAAAACAACAAACTAGAAATTGGGCTCATAATTGGGTTCAAATTAAAAGTTGGGCTGTCACTAAATAGATCCATGTAGTTTAAGTCAATTAAAAAAAAATAAATCGTACCGTATCGAAAGAATCGTACTATATGCATGATTTGTTTACGATTCAGATGATTCGCCCACGATTCTCAATCAATTACGATATAGTATATCGATCCATTTCGTTTTTTATTCGTATCGAACCGTATCGTACAATACGTATCGCGTATCTTACGAATTTGATAACTATGGTTCAAATCATTGTAGTAATGGTTAGTTGGTCGCTGTTTAAATGAAGCAAACCTACCTTACAGTTAAAAAGAAATGAAGTTTGTAAACCCTTTTTATGATAATGAATGTTGATTTGCATGGTAATCATATCAACTTGACGAAAGTGTTTCTGTCAGATTCAAGCGATTTCTCTGACATCAATTTCATGGGATTTCAGAATCAATCAGGAAATTGAGACATTAACATAAACTTTTACTGACTTCTTCTGCTAATTAGCTCAAACAGACTTCTTTCGTTTTTCTTTAAATGCTGTAGACTAATGCTATATATAATCATGATTATTATATGATTAGTGTAGTTGTGTTGATAGACAGACATTAAAAGTTGTCTGGGAAAGTCACTCTGGCAGGTAAAAATGCAACAATAAGAATCGTCTGCAATGGAAGATGCAGTTAGCTGCTCAGACTAGAGCAAATGACAAGTAATTATCCTGAAAGAAATGCCCGAAATATGTCATGATATATAGAAACATAAACCTTGTCATGGAAATTAATACAGGTTTCATTGGTAAAAGTGAACAAATTAATGAAAGCAGATATTCATGTGGTGCACCAGTCGACCAAGGACCTTATGCAAGATATCTCCAAGAATAGAACAGGACGTTATTTCTCCAAGAATTGAAATTTACTTGCCTGATCGACATAATTAGATTTATTTAAGTGTTGTTTAACATTTCTATAGTTGGTTTGCTCTTTGCTTTTAAAGCATTAGCAATGAGAATCGGTTTTGTCTGGTCCCAACAAGGAAAGCCTGACTTCTGAGAAAGGTGATCAAGGGATTTCTTTCAACCACAATAATGGCAATGGCATGCAACAGTTACAGCTGAGAATGACAATTAAAGGGCCAAAAGCACACAAAGGAAACCTTCCATGGCATTTTTTGCTCTCCAATATTCATATGCAGCCTTCCACGGTACTGGTTGAGGATGATCAGTGTCAGTGTTTTGTTTGGCATAAAGTTAAAGCAGATGAAAACTATACTGTTACTTTGTAGTGGAAATTTATTTAGCATGATTAAAGACTATATAAAACATTATAGCTTTTCATGTCAGCAAATTGCAAATCTCTGAAAATTCTAATGTTTGTTGAGAAATGGCCTACCCTTCCCCACGTTCAATAATGACATTGAACAGGATTCAGATTGTATTTCCAACTAGTCACCTCAAATATCCTTCTGCTTATGGCTTGTCTGCCAGCATTATGACAAGATGAACCAAGGATACAAATGATGTTCATCCATCATGATTTTGATCAAGCAAAGGAATGAATGGCTCCGAAAGAGGTTCTTACTGAAGATCTTGAGAATGATAATTAGCCTTTCGTTTCCGGCTCTGGAAATTTAATCGAAACAGGATGAAACTGACAAGTCATAGTTACAGTTACCAATGTAACTAGTAAAATGAATTGTCAAATTAAGCATGCTAATACTTGAATTTTGCATAAAAAACAAAAATCTAATTCTGCAGGTAGCTTGTTCTCTCTGTCTGTCATCAGTTAACAAGGGTGATCATTGAAGGGTGTTTGGTCTAGTGGTATGATTCTATGGTGTGAGAGGTCGTGAGTTCGATTCTCGCGACGCCCCATTCTTGCTGGAATGTTTCATTTTAATAAATCCTGAGCAGATCACCGATCCAGCACTTTTCCAACTGAAAAAATTTGTACTAGTATAAAATGTAAAGACCCTTTTGAGTTTTGACATTATTCTTAGTTTTCTAAAGTGTGCAGGCATGGTTGAATAAAAAAAAGAGCTCAGCAGGCATGCATATAAATCAGTAATCATTGGTTGATTATCTGTATAAATTTGTTCAATCTGTCGGGGATCTTTATCCTTTATCCTTAATCTCCTTGCCTAATCAGTCATTCACAACAGCTAGGACTTAGGACCATATGAACATTCAACTTCATCAGAAAAATCTGAATCCTGAAACACACATTAAGCTACATTTTGGGCATTGCACTTAGGAATTTATGAGCTACAGATTGGAACACCTACTATTTCAAGTCAGGGAAAATTTTGGCAAGGCTGTTCGAGCTGTGGCCCTGTAATTGGGAGCAGTTCTGGCAGTATCTCAGTTTCACTTCTCTTCCCTGTTGAAGCAGCCATGTATTTGAGTGCCTCAGACAGAAATTCTTTCCTAAATTAATGATTATCTCGCTGTACTTCGTTAGAAGACAAAATTTTGGACATTCCATGTCTGTGATTAGACTATTTGTTCAAATCCATCGTTATGGGCTGAAGTGTCTGTAGACTGTAGTTAACTTCCAGAATGATTCTGCCTGTTTAGAATAATAAATAAATAAAGACTTCAGTGGGAGCTGTAGCCGTTGGAAAACAGCTTTTGTTCCTTCTTGACACTAGGAAACAAGTATGAGATACAAGTTGACAATACTGACTCCATATAAAATTTAAACTTACCAAAGATAGTCTATCTTTAACAGGTTTCAATTTTCCTGTTAATATACTAATTGTATACCTGATCTGAAATCTGGCAAGTAATGAGTTGGCAACTAATGATAGTTGGCTCTGAGTCAAAAAGATAAAGAAGAAATGAACTAATGATTGTATATTCATATGTTTGTTTAAAACTTGTAAGGGTGATAAGGAAAGAAATGGGGGAAAAATGGAGTTTGAGTGATGGACCATTCACTTTGGGTTTTAATATTCTTTCTTCACTTCTAAGCAAAGAAATGGAAATTTGGGGTCCTATTCATGCTCCATACAAAGCATAATAGTGGCTTTCTGGATTGGGACTTGATATGGATACAGCTAGAAAGCACATAGCCATTGAAACCAAATGGTTCTATTGAAATTCCTAGCAACACCACAGTATTTTCCATTGAAAAGAATCCTGAATTGTAAAATCATGAACTTGCAATTCCAAGACACAATAACAAGTCTTGAAGGCTTCCATGACATAAAGAGAAAGAAAGAAATGTAACTTATTATGTGAATAACAATGAACCTCGCCACACAAACCAGAATACTATGAATGTTTACAAGGAGGAAGAGGGGCAACACACAAGCCAGAATTATGGATGAATGAAGATGCAGGGATTTTGGCTTTATGTGGTGGAATCTTGCCACTTAATTGATTATCCGACACATCAAAGTCCTTGAGGTCTTTCAAGTTGAGCACCTTCCATGGGATAGTACCGCTGAGCTTGTTCCTTGAAAGCAGAATTGTGGTCAAGGCCGTGGCATCACCGAGCTCCACTGGTATCTTCCCTGAAAACCCATTGCTTACCAACTTCAGGATTTGCAGCTCACTCAGTTTCCCTAAGGATTTTGGTATTGATCCTTCTAGTGGATTGTGTGATAAAACAAGTGATGTTATAGAATTCATTGCTGGGCTCTGTACAATGGATTCACTAATAGGACCAGTGAACATATTGTCAGAAAGGTCAATAGTGTTAAAATGGCCTAGCGGGTCATTAGTTTCTTTGGAGAAAATTGTATCCAGGTGACCAGAGAACTTGTTTGAATGGAGATCAAGATCCATTAGACGCCTAAGATTCTTGAATTCAGCTGGGATTGACGAGTGAAGACCATTGCTTGATAAATTGAGAAAAGAAAGGTTGGTCATATTCCCAATCCAAGGCAGTAGTTTTCCTGTCAATGCATTGCCTGATAAATCTAGAGTTGAAATGGATGTGGAATATAACCACCTTGGAAACGATCCCCTAATCCCACTTTTCGCTAATATAAGCTGAAAAAGTTTCAACTTAGCAAACCATTTTGGTATGCTAATTAGTCCCAGAGGATTAAATGACAGATCCAATGTCTGCAAGTTCTGTAATTTAGCCAACTCAGTAGGAAGTTGACCAGAGAGATTGTTTCTTGATAAATCTAGTGTTTGAAGGTTTTGCAAATTGCCGAAACTTGAGGGAATCTTGCCTGTTAAACGGTTGTTGGACAAGTATAACTCAGTAAGAGTGACAAGATGGCCCATTGCAGCCGGTAGTTTCCCAGCTAGCTTGTTGTTATCAAGAATTAACCTCTGAATATTAGGGAGTTCACCGAGGGATGGTGGTAAATTTCCTGTCAGCTTGTTTTCTGATACGCGGCAAAACTGCAGAGAGATAAGACCCGAAATTGAAGAAGGAATGCTTCCTGTAATCTGGTTTTGATTGAGATAGAGCAGTTCCAATGCTGAAAGCCCACCAATGGATTCAGGAATGCTGCCTGTTATCTGATTTTCAGACAAGTCAAGATACTTGAGGCTCTTAAGTTTGCCAATAGTTGCAGGCAAACTACCAGAGATACTGTTTGCATGAATATCAAGCTTTGTCAAAGAAACCAAGTTGCCAATTGTTGCTGGTATTGGTCCTCTCATTTGGTTTCCTGAAAGACCCAGTTCGGTGAGTGACTTTAAGGATCCAATAACAGAAGAAGGTATAATACTAGAAAACTTGTTGTTACTAAGGTAAAGCTTTTCCAGCCGAGAGAAGAACTTGAATGTCACCGGAATCGACCCTGTAAGCTGGTTTGAATCCAGGAAAAGAAAAGTAAGATGTGTTAACTTGCCAAATGCGGGTGGTATTGATCCTTTCAAGTTTTTGAGATTGCTAAGGTCAAGAACTTGAAGAAATGATAGATTTCCCAGGGAAGCAGGCAAAGTTCCGTTCATGAATGTATCCACAATGAAGTCATTGTCCGAAGCAAGGCCTGGACGTGTGACATTGACCACTCTGCCTGCAGAATTGCAGGCGACCCCTTTCCAGGAGGTGCAGCAATCAGAGGAAGCTATCCATGATTGCAACAATTGTGAAGGGTCAGCTGTGATGCTGCGCTTGAATTCGAGTAATGCTTCTTTGTCCGCAGCATTACACGCCTCACAAGCTGGTGGTGAGAAAGGTAGTGACAATAAGAGCAAAAGAAATAGAGAAAGGATATGGTTATGAACAGAAATCTCCATTGATGGTTCTGAGATCGTAGAATTAAGGTCCAAACTTATATGTATTCTTGATTGTGACTTTGTAAGGCAAGTTGCAGAATGGCTGGCAGACGTTGAGAACAGTGCTGTCATGTGATCCGCATTCAGTGGAGGAATATTAACAGATATTAGCTCTCTTGGTCAACAATCATGCCGTTATCATGACATGTACACTTCAAGCCAATTGCAGTGTACAATGAAGATTTACTCAATAGTTGGATTATCTGCTCAAGTCCAATGCTCGTTTAATTTTTTGAATAAATTTGGATAAAAATATTAGGTCAATTAAACAAGTTTTGAGATTGAAAATTAAGATCGATAAAAATCAAGGTTTAGGTTAATCATTTCAAATTCAAGCCTGGTCTAATAATTATAATTTTTTACTATTTTTTATACTAATGCATTTTTTATTTAGTTTTGATTCTCTTGTGCAATTTAATTTGAGCTTTACTTTTTTTTAGACTTTAATTTAAAATTTTCATGTTTCTTTGTAACCTTCTGAAAGAATTTATTTTAACTTATTTTGTTATACAATTAACTATTATATGCTTTAATATTATATATATTTTAAAGCTAAAAGTATTTGACTGAATTTGAAATTATTTATTGAATTTAAAAACATATTTAGACAAAAAAAACCTGAAAAATCGAGTCAAATCGAACTTAGACAGAATATTAATCATTTAATATTTTACCTGAACTTAGACTCAATCCAACTCAATCCAAACCTAATCCCGTCCATGAATACTTCTAGTACAATGCAAGCCTTTTACAAATGCATTGAATTAAATTATGGCCAACCTGGAAGAGGCGGCCGCTCAAGTTACAAGAACTTTTCGATTCTAAGCAACATATTGATCAAACTGAATTCTAATTTGAGCGGCTTGTCTATTGTTTATAAACTGAAGCAGTGAAGCATGATGATTGATGACCGACTGCTTAGCTTAGCTTGGCTTGGCTTAGCTTGTGAATAAAGCATGTGGTAAAAATAATTGAAGTGCTTAGCATGTAATAAGTGGGTTTTGTGAGCAGACAGGATAAGTTTGATTCCGCTTCTGTCTAGGCCCAAACCACTTGTCAAAGTGAATATTGAATAGTGCCATCATTTTAAATGGGACTGGGACTTGAACCTGTGATATTCACAGGCTCCATTCTGATAAAGCATTATTGACCTTGTGTGATGGAAACCGCCAAATTGGTAACTGCATTTTATGCCCATGCTGATGCATCTCGTGAATCTTGGCTGCTTACAAAGCAAATTTGGCCCTCTAGTTGAGTTTCTTATCTTTTATATATGCATACAAAGAAATTTGGACATTTAGTACTTTATATACACACGCACAAGTAAATTTAAATAGTTTATATATATATATATAGATATATATATACACACACGCACAAGTAAATTTAAATAGTTTATATATATACACACATATACATACATACATACACACACAAGCAAATAAGTGCCTCTTGTATCATATATATACAAGTAAATTTGAAACTCTAATCCTTCATATATATATATATATATATATGCAAACAACTCTCGACCTCTAGCCCTACACACACACACATATATATATATATATATATATATAAAAGCAAGCTAACTCTGGGCTTCTTATCCTTTATATATACATAAGAAAATCAAAATTTTTGGCTCTTTATAAATATATACAAGAAAATTTATGCCTCGATCATTTACATATATACAAGTAAATCAAATACTAAGATTCTATACCTTACTATATATACACACACACACACCCATACATACCTATCACACAAGCAAAACTAGGCCTTTGGTCCACTATAAATATATAAGCAAATCTGGACCTTGGGTTCTTAGTATATACACACACACAAGGGAATTTGTGCCTCTAGTCCATTATATACACGTACACACCGTAAATTAGGGCCTCCTGCCCTTTATATATATAAACAAGCAAGCCAAATTTGATACCTTGACCTTTATACACACACACAACTAAGTGAACTTTTAGCCTTCGATCCTTTATATCTATCTAAGCAAATTTAGGTCTCTGGCTCTTTATATATACAAGCAAATCTAGGTTCTAGTCCTTATATATATATATATATATATATATATATATATATATATATAATATATATATATATATATATATAAAAGCAGATTTTGGCCTCTAGAACTTTATAACTATACAAGTAATTTGGGTCTCTAGTTCTTTTTTTTTTTGGGTTACAGGGTCTCTAGTTCTTTACATACAAGTAAATATGGGCCTTTGATTCTTTATACACACACATAAGCGAATCTATGAATCTGATCTTTTATATTTATATATATATATATATATATATATATATATAAAATCAAATGTGGGCATGTATATATATACAAACAAATCAAAACATCTAATCTTTTATATATACAAGTAAATCGAGACCATTAATCTTTTATATATATACAAGCAAATATGGGTCATTGGTCCTTTATATATACACAATCAAATTTCGGCCTCTGATTCTTTATATACATATAATCTGAGCCAACTTTGGGTCTTTGGCCTTTTATATATATTTAAACAAATTGGGGTTTTTGGTTGTTTATATGTATATAAGAAAACCAATTATGAGCCTTTGATCCTTTATATATATATATAAGAAATTTTGGACCTTCGGTCCTTAAGGTTCCAATTAGGGATGTAAACAGGTCGGGTACCCGCGAAATTTGAGATACTCGAACCCGATTATATTTTAAATTACCCAAACCCCACTAAATACTCGATTATTTTGATTTTTACTATCCGAACCCAACTCATTTAATATAAGAACTACCCGTTTAACTACCCAAACCCGCTAAATACATGTTTATTAAATCAAAATTTGACTTTTAATTTTAAATTTAAAATTAATTTTAAGAAAAACTAAATTAATACATTTAAATTAACTCATAAAAATAAATTATGTTAAAAATCATAATTAAAATACTTAATGAATTAATTTAATTAATTATTATATTAATAATAAACATTTTATAAATAAATATATATAATAATATTTAAAAATTATTATTTGTAATCGGGTTCGGATAGTAGGATACCTTAAAATCACTACCCGAACCCTTACCCAAACCTGTAACGGGTAGTAAAATTACTACCCGAATCCAATTATTAACTATCTTAACCTTACTTAATCGGGTCGGATAATATCAGGTACTCATATCCCTAGTTCCAGTGGACTTGAGCTTGAGGCCTGGTGTGAAAATCCCATCGTGCCGCAACACTGGGCAACCAAACAGGTGCCTAGTGCTGATCGGATGTAACTGCACCCCACACTAGGGGTGCAGTTGCATCCAAACTAAGCACAGTTAAGTTATGATCATCCTGATGATGAAGGGTTTAAATTAACGAGAATCACTTGATATGGATGATGATAAAGATCAAAATGAGCCTCAAGAGAAGGTTTGTATAACATAACAGGTTAATCATTTTTGATGAATCTAAGTTGAAAGAGATGCTTTCTAACTGAATAGAATGAGTTGGATGAACCTGATAAATTCGTTCTTGAAATTTCTTGCCCTCTCATTGCCCCTATATGGCATTCACAGTTTTATTGATGATAATGCAAGATATAATCCTATCTATTTAACCCCTAAAATTCTCAAGAGTTGTTTTTTACTTTCGTTTTAGATTTTCAGGAGCATATGATGAATGGGGCGTCGAATATGGAACTTATTCTTGTTTAGATGGTGTGGCAGAACAAGGTTCCAAAAAATGAATTATGGTCAAAGGTGCTCCAGAACTAACCTCAATTTCAACTGATTTTGAGTTTCAATAAAGATATTGATCTTGAGCCTCAATCCAAGTACCAGGGTAGGGGAAATACAGCTATGGTTCAAGTGATTTTGTTTTTCCTTTTCTCTTTTCTCCGGTTTTACGTTTGTTAATTTTACTAAGATCCGGCAATGGTGTTTCTCAAGGGATACTTTGATGGCAGTAATAAACCTAGTGCTTCTAGGAGCACTCGTTTCATTACTGGTTGCTCGGGGTCTGGAAAAAAATGTGACCTCTGACGGGCAATCATAAGTGACTAACTGGACAAAGACTAGGCTTGCTCAGTAAGTATACTACTTCTATTATAAAAAAGGGAATACATTATATTAGGATCATCTTAAAAATTCATATTTTAGGCTGTTGACACCTAATTTTGTCTCATTTTTGTTATTATTTTTCTTTATATTTATTTTGTATTTTTTTTATTATTATTATTTTTAGCATTATTTTTTTTTTCTTCTTCTTTGATTATTATTATTATTATTATTATTATTATTATTTTTATGTTTTTATTTTTATTTATTTATTTATTTATTTTGTTTTATTTTATTTTGTCCAATCTGTCACCTCTCCCCTGCTACCCATCTCTATCACCCGTCCATCAGCCACTGTCGCCTGACACCACCGCCGGTCACCAACCCTGCAACCCCCATTCCCCTTTGCCTACTCCATCCCATTACCAACGGAAAACCTCCAGAGGATTCCCTCTAGAAAAGGCCCTCAATCCTCAGCTCACGGGGGAACCTGGGGGACCATTCGATACACAGACTCCCCTCACCGTCGAGCCTCACCCGGACCCATTCAGATCTCCGGACACTAACACTCACCCGAGCATCATCCACGACCCACACCGAAAATACAACCAACACCGAGACTCTAAATCACTACAACCACCACCGCACAACCGACGACCACCACTTGCCTACCCAAAATCACCTCGGATTTCCACCATCACCACCATAACCCCAACAGACACCACCAACTTACCGCAACAGAAACAAAAAAAAAACCCGAGACTCCTGGATCTCAGATCTGGAAACCCTAGATCTAAAACCTAGATCTCAAAACCTGCAAAAAAAAAAAAAACAAAAACACAAAAACCAGAAACGGAAATCACAACAACACACCAGCCGAACCATCAACCACAAAAAAAAAAAGGGATCTAACGGGAGTAGTGGCGATTTCGGGTTCGAGGTGTTGGGGAAGTTATTTTGCAAATCCCAACGGTGGGAACCTAGAGGAGGGTGAGGAAAAGGCTCGGTGAGGATTTGGGTGGTCATCCGACGGCGGACGGAGGCAGATCTGGGCTCGAAGGTCGCGGCTTTAGGCGTAGATTTAGGTGTTTTGGGGGCATTTTTTGGGAAATCTAAGCCGAGGGATTGACAGAGGGGGTGAGGAGCTTCCGGGGAGTGGCTTCCTTTTCGTGTCCGGCCACCGGAGCACGGCGGCCGGCGGCGGAGGACGGCGGTCCGGCGGCGGCCGGGAATCGCCCCGGCGGAGAGCTCAAAGGCTCTGAACTTTTTTTGTGGAAATAAAGGGGAAAAGTGAAGAAAAAAAAAGGGAAAGGATTTTATAGAGGCCGACCCGCGCGCGACCCGGATCCGACCCGGGATCCGCGCGCCCGACCCGAGGAGGAAAGATATCCGCGCGCCAACCCAGACGACCCGACCCGTGCGTCCGACCCGATTCGGAGGAGAAGACCCGCGCGCCGCCGACCCGACCCGCGCCTCTGCCGACCCGACCCGTGTCCGGCCCAGCAGCCTTGGGCCTGGTCATTTGGGTTCTTTTGAAGGTTTTTTTTTGGGGTTTCAAGTCCAAACCCATTTAGGTATTTTTTTTTTCTTTTTTCTTTTCTTTTTCTCATTTGTTTATTTATCTATTTATTTAGTATTTATTAATTTTGTTAAATTTTATTATTAATTAGAAAATTAAAAATTAAAAAATAAAAAAAAAATTAAGTTAAAAAGATTATTATTATTATTATTATTATTAATGCATGTTTTAAAATAAAAGTTTTTTGAAAATTTTCTTTTATTTTTATTTCCATTGATTATTATTATTGATTAGAAAATGTATTTAAAAATGATGAAATTCAAATTTGAGTAAATAAGAAAATTTAAATTAAATAAAATTCCGATGATGGGATGCTACGGAAGTCACAAGTAGTGATTCCTAGCTGATCCCTAGGTGAGAAGAATCGTACTAATTATTGCCAAAAGTATTGGAATATTTAGTATGATTTTTCAATAATTTAAAATTTTATTAAAAATGAAAACAAATAAGTTTTTTTTTAAATAAAGAAAATTAAATAAAGAAATGATGGAATTTAAATTCAATAAAATGAAGCCCGATGATGGGATGTCATGAAACTCACAAGTAGTGATTTCTTGACTGATCCCTAGGTGAGAAGAGTCTACTAAATGTTGCCAAAAGTATTGGAATATTTAGTATGATTTTTCAATAATTTAATTTTTTATTAAAAATAAAAATAAATGAGTTTTTAAAAATAAAGAGAAAGAAAATTAATAATAAATGTTAAATTTAATTAAATAAAATTCCGATGATGGGATGTTATGGAAGTCACAAGTAGTGATTCCTTAACTGATCCCTAGGTGAGAGAAATCCTACTAAATGTTGCCAAAAGTATTGGAATATTTAGTACGGTTTTTCGATAATTTAAATTTTTACTAAAAATGAAAATGAATAAGTTTTGTTAAAAATAAAGAAATATAAATAAATCAACAAATAAATAAGGAAATTTGAAATTAAAAATTCATTTGCATCATATATTATTTGTTTGCATCATATGCATCCATTTAATTTCGAAGCAAGTGTGAATTTTCCGAGGATGAGATTCTGTAGAAGTCACAAGTAGTGATTCTTAAGAAATCTCTAGGTGAGGAAAATTATTTCAAATGCTGCCAAAAGTATTGGAGTATTTGATTTAATTATTCAATACAAAAAGGTTCACATTTACTTTCGAAAAATAAAGTAAACCAAAATAAAGTTACAAATAAAAAATGATTTTTAATAAAAAGATTGGAATAAAAAAGGAATTAATTTTAAATATTAAATTAAGAACATTTTATTAAAACAAAAAGGATAACACATGATTATTATGGTACCGTTTTTTAACGGGCGTCGTGGGGGTGCTAATCCTTCCCCACGCGTAACCGTACCCCCGAACCCGATTTTTGTTTTCGCAGACCAAAAATTATCTTTTTAATAAAACTTAATTAATTTTGAGATTTTGTTAAAAAGATAAACATTTTTAGGTGGCCAATCACACCTAGACAAAAAAGATTGGTGGCGACTCCCATGTTTTGTTTTTTAAACGCTTTTTCGAAAATCGTCGAGCGCGAAGCCGTTACGACAGCTTGGCGACTCCACTGGGGACGCTTTTTGAGGGTCAAGCCATTCATTAATCATGTGTTATCCAAAGTTTTAATTTAATAGTCTTGATTAATATTTAAACTTAATTCACTTGGATTTTGAAAATAATTTTGTTTGCATTTGCATTCTATGTTTTTTATTTTATGTTTTATATTTGTATATATTGTTATTAATGAATTGTTTGGACATATAGCATTAGAGTCGTAGTGTGATGAATGATTGGCGTGTTCCCTCATGCACACACTTGCACTTGCATTTGCATGACATGAGCTCTATACCCGGGTTCAGTCCTTCTTAAGAGGGAGTAGAGTACCTTTGCTCTCGTGAGGTAATCACCTCCGCAATGGCAATCGAAATACTCCCACTCAAACTAAATCTTACTAGTCCAGTGTGGACGACAGTGAGGTATAATTTGGGAACCTTTAGATTTGAAAACCCAACTCAGCATATAGAAAAACCTAAGAGGCCAGCCTTAGGTAGAGTCATGTCCAATTTTTGTAGAAATTATCCCAATATTAGGACACAAGAGGGAACATTATTTGACCCCATTTCTTGTATCTATAATAAAGGTACAACCGATTTTGATTTGAATTGCATATAATGAAAAGAAATTCAATTGAGTTTTAAATTTTAAAAAAAAAAAAAAAATTTTTTTGTTATTCTTGAAAAAAAAAAAGGAAAAAAAAATTTCTTAAGGAAAAGTAAAGGGGTTTGAGTATGAAATTAATTTTTCTTGAAAAAAGTTAGAAAAATATGAATAAAAATTATTTCTCTTTTCTCTTTATTTTTGAAGTCCAAATAAACATTGAAAAAGAGATGAATGATTAGAATTTTCAAAGAAATAGTTGACATGCAAAAATAAAAAAAAATATATCTTTTTGGGGTTTGTGTAGGAATTTTAAATGAGAGTCTAAAAATGCTAAAAAAATGGGGCTTTAAAAAAATATATGTATTTTTCTTTCTTTTTTGATTATCTCATTGCAAAACATTTGGCTGAATAATAAAGAAAGATGTCAACAAAATTATCCTTGAATTTGTTGGTAAAGAAAAATTATCCTTGAATATGTTTTTTCTCATAGAAAATTAAAAAAAAAAAAAGAAGAAAGAGAGAAAAATAAAAATAAAAAGAAAAAGAAGAAGAATTGTTCCATTTCATAGATTCTGTCATACATATCACTTGCATACACATACAAATAACATGATTTTCATAAAATTCACATCATATACTTGTTATGCTTCAATAAATATGTCAATACTTTTCATTTTTCGAAAAAAAAAAAAAGAAGAAAAAATTTGTTTGTTCCAAAAATTTTTGAAAGAAATAAGATAAGGTTTTTCTAATTAGAAAATTGTGGTAATATGGTTCAAGGCCTCTCGACCATCAAAGGTTACAAAGCAATTCAGGACCCTCAAGCTTAAACCATGGAAGAAGGACAGGCTAGCCGAATGGAGAAAATAGAAAAGGCGCAAGAAGAGATGAAGGGGCAATTGGCTGCAATGATGGAGATGATGACCAAGATGACTAAAGGAAAGGAGCCAGTACAGGAAGCAACTACTCAAGAAAGGTGGGCACAAGATGGTGAACGTTCATATCCACAAAGTCCCATCCCACCCCAAGTCCGTACTTCACAGCATATGCTATTTGCGGGGCACGACATTCCAAACTTCAGAAGGAACCCATCAGACCCGATCTCTGTCCATGATTCAGGGGATCCTAAAGAACAAGAGAAATTGAAGATGGGTGTACCAATAATGAAAGAGAGCTTAAAGCCTCAGACGAAGTTAGATCTCCTTGAAGAAAGGCTACGAGCTATCGAAGGGATGAATTTATATGGCTCTTTGGATGCACGTGAGCTCTGTTTGGTACCGGGTGTAGTTATCCCACCAAAGTTCAAAGTTCCATATTTTGAAAAGTATGATGGGACCAAATGCCCGGTAACTCATATCAAGATGTACTGTCAGAAAATGGCTGCTTATGCTCAAAATGATGAATTATTGGTGCATATTTTTCAAGATAGTCTTACCGGATCAGCTGCCAGGTGGTACACCCAACTAGATCGAGCCCATATCCGCTCATGGAAAGAATTGGCTCGGGCATTCATTGCTCAATACAAGCACATTGAAGATTTGGCACCAGACCGCCTATCTTTACAGGGCATGAGGAAGAAACATGAGGAGAGCTTTAGAGAATATGCTCAAAGGTGGAGGGATGTAGCTGCCCAAGTTCAACCACCCCTCACAGAGAAAGAAACCACCATCTTGTTTGTCAATACACTCTCAACACCATTTTATGAAATGATGGTCGGAAATGCCACAAAGAATTTTGCAGATATGATGATCTCGGGTGAAATTATAGATAATGCAATCAAGAATGGCAAGCTTGTAGGGGATGATGCTATGAATGCAAGAAAAGGCGATACGTCCGGGAATGGAGGAGATGTTCATGCTATGAATTATGAGGGGCAACATGTGGGAGATTTTGCTCCATATTATCCTTATCCAATGTACCAAACCCACTACCCCATCACAAATACTACCTTTCCAAACTTGAATACCCATCAGCCAATCCCGCAATCTAGTTGGCAAATAGGTCTCCAAACACCTATGCCTACCCAAAGTAACCAAAGAGGATCTCGAAAGAAACGGAGGAGGATCGACATTGATCCGATTCCTTGGTCCTACACTGAAGTATTTCAATACCTTCTTGAGAACCAACTTGTTACCCCAGTCCAATTAAAGCCTTTGGAACCTCCATATCCAGAATGGTATGACCCGAATGCTCGGTGTGACTATCATAGTGGAAACATGGGTCATTCGATAGAAAGTTGCCCTGCTTTCAAGCACAAGGTGCAAAGTTTGATTAGATCTGGTTTGTTGGATTTTGGGACAAAAAAAGGAACGGGTTAACCATGCTGCAGTATGATTGCAAAAGAAGACTTTTTGGTTGGTCATTCATGATGGTATAAAGTTGTTTCTTTTTGTAATGCTCATGAACTGAAAAGTGCTTTTTGTGTATTGACTTTCATTTATTTTTCGTCATTTCAATGGAGTAACTGGTGCATTTTCATTACATTCTTCTCTCCCCTTCGAAATCTTATGTTTTTTTTGTGCATTTGCCTATATTTTACCATTTTTTGATTAATTTCCATTCTTTGCCCAATTTTGTTGTTAAATGATGAATATGATGTCGATTTTGATAATAATCTGAGATAAAACTCTAAAATTCTATTTGTATTGACAATTTTGTCCCCCATGATCAATGGGAATGTTGAATCAACCGATGGGGTGTACACAAGGAAAGTAGACTTTTCAGAAGGTTGCAATGGCTCAATAAATAATTCTTTGATAAGAGTATTTATGTTCGAAATGAGAAATGGCCATCTTTGGTTTACCCTTCACATATGAGAAAAATTATCCATTGTTACCCCTTTTGAGCCTTATAGTCATATATGTTTTTTAAAGAAACCCGCCAAGGATCACCCTCCACATTGGGGGGCAAAATTGAGAAAAATAAAGTGAGATTTGCCCACAAAAAATTTTTTCAAGTCATTAAAAATCCAGGGGGCAAGACAAAGAAAAAGATATCTTCATGAGGAAAAGAGATAATCAAAAGAAAAAGGAAGTGAACAAAAAAAGAATGGAAAGAGAAACAAGAAACCAAAGAAGAATAAACAACGAATGGGGTAGAATGCTAGAATTCTTAATATGATGAGAAACGATCCTATGGCTTGAAACCCTTGAAACACGTATTTTGGGCCTGTTTATCCATTCTTTCAAAACCCTGAACCATGGCCTACATTACGTACCTTAAAAAGTCCATTTTGATCGAATTTGAATGCTTGAGTTAAGAAATCATATATTGAGCCTAGACATGTTACAAGTTCATGATTGGGAGCTTGATAAGTGTGTTCATTATGGATAAGTAAGGTCTTTGAAAAAGAATGAAAATGTAAAAAGGAAAATGATGAAAAAAATAAAAAAATGAAAAAGAAAAGCTAAAAAAAAAAAAAAGAAAGAGAAAAGAAGAAAGGAAGGAGAATAAGAAGGGGCTAAGTTGAAAACCCGAAAGGGCGATTTGAGTCAAGAGAAGAATGGAAGATTCGGCTAAAATCTCGAGAAGATAGCCTTTTATAAAGGAAACCAGTACTATTCGATGATTTCATGAAGCGGGGGGCAAGCATTGATGGAACCAAAATGATTAGAATGTCAATCAAATAGAATTTTGGGAAAAATCCTAGATTAGTTTATCAAGATTGATTGAATATTCATTGTTTAGATATTGTTACCTTCCCTCGGCCTCTGGAAATTA